>CM067862.1:5984520-6322020 GCA_034642435.1 Megalocaria dilatata | reverse complement strand
AAGGTTCAAAATTGATTAAAGGTCAGAAGTTCGATATTTCTTGAAGTTAGTTTGAAGAAAATAATTGAAAATCAATTTTGGAATGTGTGGACGAAAATAATAGTTTGTTCTGAATTCTATTAACTTAAAAATGAATAATCGCATGCACAAGGTGTTGGAAATTTCATTAACGAAATCTTCCTTACGTCGTTGTTGCCGTAGAACTATCAGATTTATTCATCCTTGTCGTATTAATTAGTTCTAGTATATTTGTCTTTACCCAAATAATCTGAGTGTTTGCGTCTCAACAAATAAGATTTCAATAGGGAAATGTTTCGTCCACTTAGTCTTAGGTCTCAGCCATCAAGCATAAATACGAATGAACGAATAGTTTTGTCGAATGAAATAAGAAATTACTTTGTTTTTACTTTTTATTATAACTGATATACAGTGACTCGAGTTTCGTAGTGTTTACTACATTTTCAAACTGAATGAACAAATTAGATCTCAACTATTATATATGCTGATTGTAGGCTTCGGCAGAGTTTCGAAGAGAGGGGTTTTCCAAAGTTTCGTCTGTTCGTTTAGTAGTTTCATTAGTGGTACGTGCCTCTTATATTTTTTAATTTCTATGGATTCCAGGATTTCAAGCTTTTTCCCTTTCGCTTCCACGTGCAAGATAACAAGGTTGTTCAATTCTGGGAACGTGTGATCTGTATTTAAGAAATGGTTCGCAAAATTGGAATTATTCTTCCTAAAAGTAGATTGATGTTCTTTGTACCTTTTATGGAAAAGTCGGCCCGTTTGTTCTATCTACACACTATTACACTGCTGACAACTCAATTTATAGACTCCAGAATTATTCAGTCGGTTCTCTTTGTCTTTGGGATTAAAAAAGAAATTAGAAATTTTATGGGAGGGTGTGAAAGCTGTTTCTATGTTAATTTTTGACAAAATTTGAGCTATTTTTTGTGAAATTGGTCCAAAATATGTTAGTTTTATGAATTTATTTTTATTATGATCTGATTTGGGGGTAAATGGGGTAAATTTGTTTTCGAATTAGTTGCTTTTGCTTTAAGTCTATAAATTAAGTTGTCAAGAGTGTAATAGTGTGTATATAGGACAAACGGGCCGACCTTTCCATAAAAGTTACAAAGAGCATCAATCTACTTTTAGGAACCGGAAAAATAATTCCAATTTTGCGAACCATTTCTTGAACACAGATCACACGTTCCCAGAATTGAACAAGCTTGTTATCTTGCACGTGGAAGTGAAAGGAAAAAAAACTTGACATCCTGGAATCCATAGAAATTGAAAAATATAAGAGGCACGTACTACTAATAAAACTACTGAACGAACAGACGGAACTTTGGAAAACCCCTCTCTTCGAAGCTCTGCCGAAGCCTACAATCAGCATATATAATAGTTGAGATCTAATTTGTTCATTCAGTTTGAAAATGTAGTAAACAGTACGAAACTCGAGTCACTGTATTGTAATAAAGGGCCTATGGTTTACTTAGAAATAGGGAAATACATATTGATCCAAAGAATTCTATTATAATAAAGCTCGAGGACCGACAAGCAGTGTTATTTATTTGAGATAGAAATGTAGCCGAAACAACGGGCGTTAATTCTAAAAGCAACAATGTATTAATCAATAGATCGATTCATTTAAATCTCAACGAGGAGGTCTTGGGAACGGAAGTTAGCGATTATGATTTTAGTGCAGACGACATAAAGGACTTCAAGGCTAAGATTGGGCATTCTCAGTAAAGTCGAGATAAGAAATCGACAAGTCAAAAGATCTGGATGGTCTAGACGTGTGTAGGCGTTGAAACGATGGGAACTTAGAAAAAGCCGACACAGAAAAACTTCGGTAGGAGAATAGAAGCCAACGTTTTGGATGTTCAAAAAAAAGAGGGTAGTCGTCGTTAGGCATTGGTGACAGACAGTCACTAATCGGTTCGTGGTCGGGATAGTTTAGTTTAATTTAGGTTGAAAAATAAAGGGCTAAATTATAGTGTTTGTTCTTGAAGGGGTGTTGTGCCTTTGGGCTGAGGCCAACACCCCCGTGTAGAGGGTTTAGCTATTGAACATGATATCACGTGTTGTGGATCGATGTCCTAAGAAAGGTAGGATTTTTTGTTTTTTGTAACTTCACTAAAATCTTTTATTAATTTGTAATATAAATTGTTCATAAGCGGAAACGACAGTATGACTTATTAAAATTGACAGTCCAGGGTCCTGAAGTCTTCTAAAAAATTGATTTAAACAATTACTGATTTGATTTTAGAATATCATTTTACATCAATTGCTTTTCAAAAGACTGTGAAAAATTGTAAATATTGAAATTTCTATTAATTGACGCCATAATAGTTCATTATATGTGATATCTCATTTAAATGTGTTATTTTTGCTCTATCCATCTCCTCAGAAAATACTTTTAAAACAAAAGACTTGTCCTTCGTGCGACGAGCACGAACCCAAATTCTTTCTAAAAAAAAAGTTCAGTAAAGTGAGTATATTTTGATATATTTTCGAGTTGGGTACTAGATTGAGGAATTATGAGTAGAATATAGAGAGTAAATGGTGACAGTGGTAAGGGTTGATAGTCAGAAAAAGGTTTACATTAGGTATTATTTCGTTTTTTGCTCGTTTCGTTATTTTAAAATTGTAATCAACTTCATTTTTATTGAAAGTAGGAAATATTAAAAGTTTCACACATATTACCGTTTTTTATAATGAGATAAACACACTTATATATTAAGGGAAACGACCCTGGGTGGGTTATAGATTAAAGTGGCGTATTACAGTGTATCAATTATAATAAAAAGTGATAGAAAACAAAGTAATTTCTTATTTCATTCCATTAAAATGAACTATCACAAAGTAACGGACTACTCCATCCAATAGTTTTGTCGAGTTAAGAGACCTTACAAATTTTCTTTCGCATTCTATACGAAGTTTTCCATAGAGATGCAGTAGTTGGAAATAAAGCTCCTAGAGCAATTTAGCACTCCCTAATTAGAACCGTTAACACTATATTACAAACAAGTACTTGAAATAAGAGTTAGAAAAAATACAAAGCCCGTCCAGACAAACTGATACCATCACAAAGGGTACATTCATGAGTACATCCAAGACCACTTGGAAATAGTATACTTATTTGCTATGGAAAATTTTCAAAATTATTTATTAAATTTTCTCATTCTTCCTTTTAATTCAGCAATGCGAAAGTTTTCTTCTTCTCTTTTAGAACGCATCACCTGTTTAGTCCCGGTTTCGTTGGTCTTTCTTGAGACGTAGATAACCATTATTTTGGTGGTCATTCTACGATTCTTCGTTGGTAAGGAAAGTTTTCTCAAATAATCTTAGCTATTCTTTCTGAACTTATACGATCAGCATGTTGGTTCCATTCTCTTCTTCTATTACTTTTTCATCTGACCATATCGTTTGTTTCACAAGAGTTTCATCTCACTTGTTCTTAAGTCTTCCACATTTTTTGTATATCTTCGACTTTCATTAAGTACTTAGGTGTTTAGTTTTCATAATTACGCTTGCGATTTTGCACCCGAGGTATTCTAATGACGAAAATCATTCAATAATCAATACTAAAGTAGTGAATTATATATAATTATATTGAATTACTTCGCTGACTTTTTATTTTGATTATTATATTGTAAAGGGATCCCGACTACCAGACGCCGCCGACGATGAGATTCACAACCAAGTGTTGCTTTACTTTTCTAGGGAATAAATAAGGCTGTTCTTTCCAAACTAGCTTTCCTTTTGAATTGTAAAATAAAATACAGTTAGATCTAATCTGACCACTCAATTGTAAGCATATTAGGCTCACGAAATATACGTTTCAATCCTAGTGTTGATAATCCTTTATCTTCTCCAAGTTGTGATTAATAAACCTAAAAAAAAATCTTTTTTTTAAAACGGACTTTTGAAGTCGTGTTTCACAATTGGCAAAACAGAATATTGCGACGGGATTTTCGTTTGTGACAAAAACTGAAATAAGTTTTCCACTAGTGAACAGTGCAAAAACGCGTTCGAGGAACTCCCGGTGATTTTTAAATCTTTTTGCAATATCAACATCGTCAAACCACCCCTCACTTCGATCCAGAAGTAAGAGACCACACTCTAGGATGCAAATTCTGGTGTAAGTCCTTCAAATTCATCCACAATTCTTTCCGAATCCCTTCAGAACTAATGACAGATAATAATTTTTCCCAAGAATTGGAGATAATTGCTGAAGATTCAGAAACACTAGAATAAGGGGTGAATTTTCTTAGAAACCAATCAATCAGAAATAATAGATTTAGACCTTATCCAAGAAGAAATTTGACGTAATCAGAAATGAATAGAATAAAATAAATAGAGATTTCTACTTGATAGAAGGTATATAAAATTCTTAAGATTATGTTGGACATTTTTGAAAGATATCTGTTTTCATAAGATTGATGAGCAGAAACGAAATTTTGTCTACTCAAAATATTCAATTTATAGGATTTTGGTTAACAATTTTTATTTATTGGACTTTGTTATATCATTTGGATGTCTTTTAATCAATGTTTATTTTATATGTCGTTTGATATAAGTGGTACTTATATAACATTAATTTAATTTCATTCCTGAAGTTATAATTATTAAATATAATTTTGTGGAATTAAATATGTAAAAGGCTAATATTAAAATATTTAAATAAAACATGAATAGCCAAATTTCTTCTAACACGAACCCTATCGAAGTAATGTCTAGACATGACTTACAATTATTACATAACTCCATTCCGAAATACTACCCGGTCAAAATTTATCAATTTTCATCAATGAATTTGAGAATCTCTTATATCATCTTCAAGGTAGATTAAAATGACGATAGGATCAAAAATTAAGGACGAAGCTAGAGACTTCATCTCATTCCAAAATACCTCAGATTAGACGACTGTTACTACAAAGATACGGAGACCAACGAAACGAAGACCTGCTAGTATCATCACTTTCACAATGCGTCAAAAACAGAACCGACAATTATTTAGGCTACTATAGTAGACTTTCCAAAAACCTAAATGACGTATTGCAACATTGATCCCTAAACACTCAAGATCAAACTTACCGTCTATAGAAAAAATGAGATATTAAACAATTATCATTAAACACAACCCAGATAGGAATCCTAGAACCTTATAGACCATATTTGAGTGATTTCGATCCGATATCTATCGAAGATTGTATCAACAGATGCAAATAATAATAGGACACAAGAATGGAAAGACTGCGAATTCCTTCGGAAATCACAAAAATTACGGAAAAGATCGACGTACGCACGTTCTGCCCTCTACCCCCAAGTAATTATTCAAATCGATTCAATCATGAATTTTATACAAAAAATTATCCTTCAAATCATTTACCCAAAAACAATTTTTCTAACCAAATAGCCAATAATCATAATCCTCAATTTTTTGAAGTAAAACACTTTATTTTCCCTTATTTTTATTTTTCAACGACAATTGTTTCGTCAATTACATATTGACTTCGTCAGGTGAGTATGGTAACTAACTACTTTTACAAAATCTTTCTCCTTAAATACAAGTTTCACTAAAAATACGTGATAAAATGAAGTTTACAAGGAATTTATTAAAAAATGTTCAACAACGGAGAACGGTTCACATCTCTTTGGTCGTTCAACAAATTATTCATTTTATGATGCCGGTTTATTTCCATTGCTTCTAAAAGGTCCAATCTATTGCATTTGTTCTCGAAATGGAGAACTTCAAAGTTATGGTCAAAATCATGTCCGGATTCGTGGAGAAGTCTGGCATAAGTGGAGTTTGATTTATTCTTAACGAATGAATTCCGGTGTTCCTGGATCCTACTTTCAAAAGATCTACCCGTTTGGCCAATGTATACATATGGACATGTACCACAATTTAACCTATATACGCCTGATCTCTTATTCTTATTGACGATATCTTCATTATTTTTTATTAATTTACCTAAAGAATTTATTGTTTTATATGAGATATTGACATTTCGTTTTTTCTTTAAATATCTAACTATTTGTGCAGATTTTTGTCCTATGTATGGTAAGCAAATAAACTTTTCATTTTTTCTGATATATAGATAAACTAATGACCTAGATTGTTTCAGTTTACTTTTATTCAATAGTTGATCAATAATTGATGGGTTATACCCATTATTTACTGTTATTTGTTTTATTATATTCAATTCTATTTCAAAATTCTCTTGTGACATAGGTACATTAACTAGTCTATACACCATGCTATTGTATGCTGCTAATTTAAGGGATAAAGGATGATTTGAAGAAGATTGTATTGTGTCGTCTGTGTGTGTTGGTTTGCGGTAAATCGAAAAATTATGTCTATTGTTAATTTTAATTATTTTCAAGTTTAAAAAATTTATGCTGTCATTTTGTTCTTCTTCGTGAGTAAATTTTATCGTAGGGTATACCTGGTTGATAAATTCTAAGAATAACGAACTTTGTCTAGACGTACCGACGAACAAGCAAATAATATCATCTACAAAATGGTATCAGGTACCAATAAATAAATTGCTTAAAAAGCGGGTGCTCTTGTATTTTGTCTTCTAGGAAATTCATAAATTTTTCAGCTGATATAGGACTTGGTGGATTTCCCATCGTGAGGCTTTCGTTATCCTCATAAAATATTCCATTAAACAAGAAATAGTTTTGTGCAATACATATGTTGAGGATATCCATTATTTCTTGTTTAATTACCGGGTTTGTGTGATTTTTCAATAGTAGCCTTTCTACTAATTTTATTGTTAGTTTTACAGGTACGCTAGGAAACAGGTTTTTCACGTCAAAAGACATTAGTTTAGCATTGTCTGGGATATGAATATTCTTTATTTTATTTATTAGATCATATGAATTTTTTATCGATAATTTTGCCTGAAAATTGGTTTCTTTTTGAATAATTTTAATTAATTCTTTAGACAATTTATATGACGGAGCTGTAACAAAGGAAACTATGTAAAATTCAGAAGACGTAGGTAGCTTCATCAAACGAAAATATTCAACAAACAAAATCACTTTTTGAAGAAATAAAATCAAAAGAGACAGTCATAATCATTGTACAAAATAAAATATTCAAATCAGAAATCCTACTCAACCACTTACTTATGATTAAGAGAACAATTAGTTTTGGAATCAAAGAAAAACCCAATATAGAATTTCTAAAACCTAATGAACTTCAGTCTAGAGTAAAATATTTTCACGAAATTTACGAACCACAGAAATTATGGACAATTCATCAGGTTCACCCTTACAAAATGTTAAAATTTTCGAAAATACCTGTTATTGAAACTGATCAAATAATTAATATCCTTCTTAAAATTCCTATACTCAAAGAATTTTTGATTATCTCGGTCCTTACTTGACGGAAATTCATCTTCAATATACGAAAAACAAATGTTAAATTCCGCTATTTTATTGATTTTCACGACAATTGTTTCGTCATACCATGACTTTATCAAGTGAGTATTTAAACTGAGGTATACAATGCAAAACATGACCTTAAATACACAGCTCTGGTACAAAAAATAGAGGGGTGGAAACAGATGGTTTACAATTAATGAAAAATATTAAGTAGGGGGGATCTGTTTAAATCTATTTGATCATTCAATAAAATTTGTCTTTTATTATATCTATTGATCTCTAAGATTTCTAACAAATTTAGTTTCTGACTTTTGTTTTCGATATATAATATTTCATAGTTCATATTGAAATTATGGCCAGTCTCTAACAAATGGTTGGCATAAGTTGAATTCGGTTTATTATTAATGTAACATTTTTCATGTTCTCGTATCCTTGTTTGGAATGAACGGCCTGTCTGTCCCACATATACAGATGGGCAATCATTACATGTTAACTTGTAAACTCCTGATTTTTTTGTTTTTAGGAATGACGTCTTTATTATTTTTCATTAAGCTCCCTAAAGAATTAATGGTTTTAAACGAGATGTTATATTTTTTTTTCTTTAAATATCTAGCAATCTTTTCAGATTTTTGACCCATAAAAGTTAATGAAATAAATTTGCTTTCGTTTGAATTTTGAAATTTTGGATATACAAGCGATATTGCTTTCTTGTAATTTATTTTATCAAGTAAATTGTCTACAATTAACGGATTGAAATCATTATTGAAAGCTATTTGTTTAATGGTTTTATACTCTTTGTCAAAATTTTTTGTCGTCATGGGTATGTTAACCAATCTATAAAGCATACTATTATAAGCTGACAATTTTTGTGAAAATGGATGGTTTGAAGTATAATGAATCGTACCATCTGTATGTGTAGGTTTTCTGTATATGGAAATGTCATGTCTATTATTAATTTTGGTGAATTTTAAATATAAGAAATTGATGCTATTATTGACTTCATCTTCCTGTGTGAATTCAATTGTTGGATATAATTTATTGATAGATTCCAAAAATGAACCAAGTTGTCTATTTGTGTCATTAAATAAACAAATTATGTCATCTACATAGCGGTACCAATAAACGAAATTTTTAAAATATGGGAGTTTTTGGATATTGGTTTTTACGTGATCCATGAATATTTCTGATAACAAGGGGCTTAATGGGTTCCCCATTGTTAGACTTACTTCGTCTAGATAAAACATAAAGTAATTTTGATCTAGGCAAACGTTTAAGGCGCCTCATGTTTCTGTTTTTACAACAAGATTAGTTCGTTTTTGGAGTAATAAATCATCAAGTAATTTTATGGTTTCACTGACCGCTATACTAGGAAATGAGTTTTTTACATCAAAGGAAACAAATCTGGCATTCTTTGAATATGTATATGCTTAATTTTTTGTATACTCAATATTTTTCATTAATTATAAACCATCTCTTTCCACCCCTCTATTTTTTGTACCAGAGCTGTGTATTTAAAGTGATGTTTTGCATTGTATACCTCAGTTTAAATATCCACCTGATGAAGTCATGGTATGACGAAACAATTGTCGTGTAAATCAATAAAATAGCGTTTTTCGCAAAGAATTTATTGCTAACTATTCCCGAGTATACCCAATACACAATCACTGAGACATTGTTATCATTCCACCAAAGAAGTACCGGATAACCGTTTTAGGACCATGAATATTAGACCAATGAAGTCTGTCGTATCCTAGATAGTTCCAAGCTACCCGCCAAGGAAGTTTGCACCCTATCAACACCAGAAAATGGCCAAACAACCTCGGTTATGAACGATTTCAAAATCATCCATGTCTTGAAAAATAAACAACTGCTCACCTTGTTTAAGAAAACCTAGACAGTATTAGAAGACTGTCACGGCATAATAACGAAAAACCCTATCCAAGAAACAAATTTACTAGATTCTCATTGCAAAATCATCATTTAAAATTCAATATTCGATAATACCATTCCAATTTTCGAAATAAAAATCCAAAACATTTCAAGGATATCTCACATTGAAAACAGAAAATTGTACTTCATTTGAAACATCTTAGAGAGCCAGACTCAATCCTACAGTAAGCCGAGAAACTTCAAAGCCAACCCATGTATCTACTCTCGATAACTCAACTGACACACTATACCATAAGTGGAATTTTGTTCTGTTGTACAATTATTGGAATTTTCACTATTATGATAAGCAGAACAAGAATAAGAGACTTTTTGTAGGAACCAAGGAGAATAATCCACATCATCCTCGAAAACAAACCAACAGGCAAACCCACTAACAACGAGGACGTGGCCAACTTAGAGGGGACGTGTTAAGGAATCCCGACTACTAGACGCCGCCGACGATGCAGATTTACAACCAAGCGTTGCTTTACTTTTCTAGGAATTAAATAACGCTGATCTTTTCAAACAAGCTTTCCTTTTAAATTGAAAATTACGGTTAGTTTTAATCTGACCGCTTAATTGTAAGTATATTAGGCTCACGAATTATACGTCTTCAACTGTAGTGTTTATAATCCGTTACCTATTCCAAGTTGTCATTAATAAACCTAAAAAGAAAACTTATTTTTAAAAACGGACTTTTGAAGTCGTGTTTCATAATTGGCGCTGCGAACAGAATATAGCGACGGGACTTTAGCTTGTGACAAAAACTGAAATTAGTTTTCCACCAGTGAACAGTAATTAAAAACGAACTTTTGAAGTCGTGTTTCATAGTTATATTTCACTTGATAAAATTTAAAATTTTTCATTAAATGTGTCACGTAGTAATTTAATTTTATGTTAATAAACGTCTTCAATAGTAAGACGCATTTCACATGAATATTGATTATATTTTATGTAAAAATCGGGTCAATATGAACTGTCACATAATATTCAGGATTCTAAAAGTTTGGGCAGGTGCTTGTAATTTCCATCTTTATCAATGGTAGAAGATGGGCTGACTCTGTGGTTTGACCTTGCTCTACGCTTGTGCATAAGGTTAGGTTGTAAGTTCGAAAAATGGACATATAAAATATTGGATTATGTGCGTTATATAAAATTACTTCGCTAATTTTTTATTTTGATTTATTTCAGTGATAAAATTTAAAATTTGTCATTTTTGGAGCAGTGCTTCTTTCACAAAATATGTAAGATACGTAAGATATAAAAACATGTGTGATATTTGCTTATGGTATTACATAGTAATTCATTTAATTTAATTTCATCTTGTTCAACTATGTTATTTTCTAATTCCAGTTTTCACCACAATGGTTTCTTTTCTGTTGTAATGCATTTGGTGCTATTTTTGGAAATTTACTGCCTGCTTGTTAAAAACTTGTAATCATTCTAGGAGGTCATCTTCCGCGATGAGTATTGCGGCATAGCATAATATACTTATTTTGTGTTGTCCTATTCGATATCCTAATCCAGTGTTTTTTACATTATTAAAAAAAAATTAATAATAAAATATACGAACAATTAAACGGCCTAGCTAAGGGCTCACCACTGAGTCCACTCCTTGCAGACATATTCATGTCAGAAATAGAAAATAAAATCTTCAATTCGAAACTACCTGCAAATATTCATTTTTGGTACAGATACGTAGACGATATTCTCATGTGTATCTCCGGAACGTCCATCCACTGAGTCAATTTTTGAATTTCTTCACTCAAAAATTAAATTCAAATTAGAAAAAGAATCGAAGAATAGTATTACATTTTTAGACTTCTCGATATCACACTCAAATAGAAAAATAGAATTCAACGTGTTCAGAAAACCTACATCCACTGATATATGTATTCCTATTGATTCCAATCACACATATTCACAAAAAATGTCAGCGTATCAATCGATGATCCATAGAGCCTTCGCATTACCCTTATCAAAAATGACCGCGAAGCTGAAGTCCAAACTATAAAATCAATAGCCGCAAACAACGGTTTCAACCCCAATATAATAGATAATCTAATTCGACAGAAACTATCTGAAATAGCTATGAGTCAAATTTATTCCATCATAAAAACTGAATAACTAAAAAATTCATTTCTCTATCGTACTTTGGTAGCATAAGTCAAAGAGTGGCCAATAGTTTTTCGAAATCAGATGTCAATATTGGCTTCAAAACTTAAAACAAATTATCATCGGTATTAATATTACTATGTTATATATTGAGTTTTGATTATATACGTCTATTAAATGTAAGCGGTGCTTGTTAGACATAAATTTATTTCTAAAAGTTTTTTGAATAAAAAAATTTTTTTGAAATTAAAATTGTGGAAGATAAACATATTTCAATTTGTTTTAATATTCAAATTTTGTTATATTTCTTCTATCAAGTAAAAGGTCTTTCTATTTTATTTTATATATAATATATAATTATATTTTGGCTTCAATAAATCTCATTATAGAATGTCAATGAATTTAAATAAACCTTAAAATAACTCACACTGTTCTTTGATTTTGTTAGAACATAGATCAATCTTGAATTATATAGTTGATCTGTATTTCGAAGCTTAAGTCTTTTAACACGTGAGTGATATAGGTTATTTTTCTGATTTTGATATTTGGAATGTTAAAAGAGGACTGAATACGGGATTATCTAGAATTATATTTGTTTTTTGAAGATATAGTGCACATTTTTTTAGAGATTTTTGAAATAATTTATTCGAATATTTGAATATATTAAATATTTCAAATAAATTATATTCTTTGAGAAGTCCTTTAAAGTGTTCATGTTTTTAAAAGGAAATTGGTGTTCTTAACGGTAAGACCAGAAACAAAATTTTGTCTCCTTTAAATATTTATTTATTAATTTTAATTACTTTCGTATATCTGTTGGGTTATTTATTCCATTTGACATTATATATTGAGTTTTGATTATATACGTCTATTAAATGTAAGCGGTGCTTGTTAGACATAAACTTATTTCTAAAAGTTTTTTGAATAAAAAAAATTTTTTTGAAATTAAAATTGTAGAAGATAAACATATTTCAATTTGTTTTAATATTCAAATTTCTTCTATCAAGTAAAAGGTCTTTCTATTTTATCATCGGTATTATTTAACGCAAAGGACCCTACTCCAAACATACATAAATCAGGAGTTTATGAGTTATCTTGTTCTACGTGCAGTAATAAATATATAGGACAAACAGGACGTTCCTTCAAGACGAGGTTCAACGAACTTAAAATGAGTTTCATAAAAAATACACGAAATTCTACTTTTGCCACTCATTGAAAATGGTCATTCCTTTCCTACAATAGATAATCTTAAAATTTTACATGTAGAATCAAAAGGGAAGAAACTCGATTATCTAGAATCTGTTGAAATTTTCAAATTAGTTCACAATAACAATAATGTAAAAATAATGAATGACTGACTGTACGGAGCTAAGTAAATCGAAAATATTTGAGATATTTAAAAAGTAGCATCTGTTTTAAAACCTTTTTCAACGAACATAAAATGAATTTAATGAAAAAAACAAAAATTCAACTTTTGGCACTAATTCTTTAGAAAATAGTTATTGCTTCGGACAATAGGGAATTTTAGGAAAAATTTTTGTAGATTCAAAAAAAAAAGAAACTTGATTATTGAAATTTTCAAATTAGTTCACAATAAAAATATTGTAAAAAATAATGAATGAATGTACGGAGCTATGTAAATCCAAATATTTGAGATATACAACAAAATAATGTAAAAATAATGAATGACTACTATACGGAGCTATGTAACCCCAAAAATTATCTGAGATATTTAAATGGGTAGCGTCTGTTTAACAACCTTGTTTGTCGATTGCCGACATTCCGATATCTGTTAGAAGGCCCCTCGTTTTTAACCCGGTTTTTTATCACGTTCCGCTTGTAAACCTCTGTACCACTATAAGGTGTTACCTAGAATCTATTGAAATATTCAGAATATTTATCATTTTTGTTTAATTACCTCTGTACTACTGTTAGGTCTTCAGTTGTCTGATGATGGGATAGTTCATTTCCCGAAACTCGAGTCACAAGAAAATGTGTAATATATATTTTTATTGGTAGTAAAACATAGTCATTTTTACAATTTGTTTTAATTAACATCTTTTAGTTTCACTCTGTCTAAAGCCTTGATTGAATCTACAAATCAAAGGTAGGCAGGTGTGTTTTACTCTCGGTTTCCTCCACTAGTTACTCAAATATAAACAACGTGTCAGTAGTGGATCGGTTTCCTCGAAATCTCTGTTGTTCCACTCTTATCGGCAATTTTGAGATTATTTTATCCGTGATGACCTTGGTTAGATGATTTAAAGGGGTGCATATTGTAGTAATTAACAATAAAGTTTTTTTTTTATTTAAGGTAGTTTTTGTTTTATCCAAGTAACAAATACCTGATACTCTTTTTGGATACCTCGTATAATATATTTTTTTAATTTTCCCTAAAACCTATAATAAATACTCCTATTCGAGTATTTAATTTTACCAACAATATTATTTTTTCGTTTTATGGTATTTGGGCTAGCTGATTGTAGACTTTCGCAGAAGTCTTCTGATATTTCTTCGGTTTTGTTGATATTGGGTGAGCATACTGATATTATGTATATAAAGGATGGTAGAGCATCTTTTTCCTACTCTCAGGACTCTATCGATCACAGATTCTATGTTTTCTATTTTCTGCTCATATTTATCGTTTATTAATACACCTGATGTTGCTTTTTGTTTATTTGCTACACCTGAGTATACTAAAATGTAGTTATTCAGGTTAGTTGTTCCTCTGCCCCTCTTTTCCGTTTCGGGGAGTGCACATATGTCTATTTTATGTTCGTTAGTTTCGGAAATGATTCATGATATTTCGAGATGAGAGTTTTTATGTTATAGCATGCAATTCTCAACTGTTGTTTTTTCCTGTAGAGTTTTTTCCTTTTAGATCTGTGAATCCAGTCCTGGTTCCAAAACTTTTCATATTTTAATAATACTAAAATAAAAACAGAATTTCAAATAACACACAAGAAAGAGCATATTTAATATGGAGCATATTTTGTGGGAATCAAAAATATATTGAATGAAAAAAAATTGACTTGCGAATTTCCGAATTATGTTGAATTGTCTCGAGGTGGAATGTTGTTTCTTGACATTAAAATGTGTGAAGATTTTCTTAGGTATTACAATGGACTAACTAACCTTGCAATGTTGTTCAATTAAAAAATGTTGTATTTTACTGAACTGGTAATTCCATTCAATTGAATTCAATTCAATTCATTCATAAAAAAAAAATACACCAAAATGAAAGATAAACAATTTCGTTCACAGTAATATGACAGTCTGAGCGAAGCTTGTATACTGTCATATTCTGTACATACTAACAATGAAAACTCCTTTCTAATGTGTTCGAATAACAAATAAGTTTGCATACTTGAAAAGGTGAACAGCAAAAAGAAAAAAAAATTACTGCCGAATGAAAAAAAAAATTAAGCAGAAATAATGGCCTCGAATCACCTAAAATTCAACATAATGTATTTCCGGAGACGATCTTTACATACTTTACTCTTTGCATTGAAACATACCTTCAGCTCATAAGGAATAAGATTATAAAATGTGGGACCATAGTATAACCTACTTTCCTGCAGATGTTTTCTATGGAACCGCGGAATGACAAGATTTCTATTCACGACCTGTCTTGATGGGAATGCATAGAGAAATAAAATTGAAGTTTTAATGAATAAATATGACCACATTTTTGCACAACACAAGTTTGATATTGGTCAGGTGCAAAATAATGAGGCACATATAAAACTTTTAGAGCACAAATTTATAGCAAGAAAACCATACAGATGCTCAATGGAGGATCAAAAAGAGATAGAATTTCAAATAGGAAGATTGTGGGAAGCGAATCTGATTGAGGAGTCTTCCTCACCTTTTGAATCACCAGTCACTTTAGCATATAAGAGAGATGAAGGGTCTTAAACCAGATTATGTGTCGATTTTCGTGAACTCAATAAATTAATTATTCCCGAACCACAGTCTTTCCCATTAATTGATGAAATCTTAGCCAAAACCAGAAATGCAAAATTCTTCACTACATTAGATGTAAATTCTGCATTTTGATCGATTCCTATTCGTGTCAAAGATAGATATAAGACTGCTTTTGAGACACAGAATGGTCACTGGCAATGGCAATGTTTACCCTTTGGACTGAATTCATCCCTGGCCATATTTCAACCTATATTGAATAATATTATCAGAAAATACAACCTGAATTTAATCCGCCCAAATTATATAGATGATATTCTAATATTTTCTTCAACATTTGACCAAGATATGGAACATTTGGAGAGTCTCTTGAAAGCAATATGTAATGAAGGATTCGGACTTAAATTTATCAAGTGTAAATTTGCAGAAGAAGAAGTCAAATATTTATATATTGTAGGAAACAATACAGTACGACCTATAAATGACAATTTAATTTCCATTGGGAATTTTTCTCCATCAGATACTCGGAAGAAGATAAGGCAATTTTCGGGTAAAGTTAATTTTTATCACAAATATATAAAAGATTCAGCTAGATTATTAGAACCGTTGCATAATTTACTGAGAAAAGATGTAAAATTCAATTGGTAGCTTAAGGGCATCCTTTGTCCTGAGCCAATTCTTGCAATTTTCGACTAAGTGCCTATACTACTATATACTACTCTGTCAAGAAAGTGCCGGGAATTTTCAATTAAAACAACATTTTTACATTTAATCGTCAAAATTTATTGGGTCGCCTTCAAAATAGGCTCCATTTGCTCCAATACATCTATGCCAACGGCACTTCCGATTATCGAAACATTTTTTATAGGCGCTTTCCGGGATGGACGTTAGCTCTCGCGCCGAATTTTGCTTTATGGCTTCAATCGACTCAAAACGGGTGCCACGAAGGGGCAATTTTAGTTTTGGGAAGAGGAAAAAGTCGCAGGGAGCCAAATCCAGCGAATACGGTGGTTGCTGAAGCACGTTTGTTGAGTTTTTGGCGAGAAAGTCAGTCACAATCGTAGCTCGGTGAGAAGGCGCGTTATCGTCATGCAAAATCCATGAGTTGTTCGCCCACAAATTTGGCCGCTTCTTACGGATACGCTCACGCAAACGTTTCATAACGCCTAGGTAATACTCCTTGTTTGCCGTCTGACCCTCTGGAACGAATTCGTAGTGCACCACGCCACGGATATCGAAGAAAACAATGAGCATCACCTTCATTTTCGAGTGGCTTTGGCGTGGTTTTTTCGGTTTCGGCTCATTTTTTGCCACCCATTCCGATGATTGCTGGCTTGTTTGCATATCGTACTCGTAGACCCAGGTCTCATCACCAGTTATAATGCGTTCCATGAATGTAGAATCGGAATTACAGCGATCCAGCATGTCTGAAGCAACCTGTTCGCGATGACGTTTTTGAAGAAAATTCAGGTCTTTCGGTACGAGTCGTGCGGCCACCTTTCTCATGCCCAAAATATCAATCAAAATCGTACGTGCGGACTCGTGGGATATCTTGAGATCATGTGCTATCTCTCTCAAGCTGGTACGACGGTTTTCCAGCACCCTTTCCTTAATTTTATCGACGTTATCTTCGATCGAAGCCGTCGATGGGCGACCACTTCACGACCGTCCTTGAAGGCTCTGTACCACTGATATGCACGAGTTTTCGATAGAGCATTATCACCAAAGGCCTTTTACAACATTTTCAATGCATCGGCACACGAAAATTCATTTGCAACACAAAACTTTAAACAAATTCTTTGCTCAACGTAATCACCCATAGTAAAAATCGGCACGCACTCTGACATCGACTGACTTAATCAGCTGTTGCAAACACACTAGTTGACAGATCCCGCTCAAGCTTGGCATAGTAATTAAGGACAGTGGCACCAACCTAGGAAAAAAAAATTCTACCTGCCTCATTGCCCCGCCAGATTTAAATCGATAATTCCCGGTACTTTCTTGACAGAATGTATACTGATGCCAGTATTCAAGGAGTAGGAGCCGTTCTTAAACAAAAAGAGATTAATGGTGAAAGGAAACCGGTAGCGTATTTTTACAAAAAACTAAATAAATATCAAAAAAACAAGAAAACAATATTCCTAGAATGTCTAGGAATTAAAGAGGCAATTAAATTTTGGAAATATTGGCTAATAGGACATAAATTTATTAAGAAGAATTGAGTTTGCGGTTGGTTCTAGGTGAAACATTATAATATTTATATTAAAAATAACACTCGGTTTATATTTCACAGTTTATTCAGAAATCTGACACGTGTTTCGGTATTTCAACCATCTTCAGAGGAGTACAAAAAGTAACTAAACTTAAAATCACAGAGGTTCATTTTTATTACAATTACAACATCTGTTGCTTTTTATGGCACATTTTTACAACAGAATCCAATACAGGCGTACTAGGAAAGAGTATTTGGGAATTGGTCAAATTTTCTTTATTCTCTAAAGATTTTTTGATTGAAAGAATCTCCAAATAGTCAATGTTAATAAGGGTAAAGTGATGGACTATTTGGAGATTCTTTCAATCAAAAAATCTTTAGAGAATAAAGAAAATTTGACCAATTCCCAAATACTCTTTCCTAGTACGCCTGTATTGGATTCTGTTGTAAAAATGTGCCATAAAAAGCAACAGATGTTGTAATTGTAATAAAAATGAACCTCTGTGATTTTAAGTTTAGTTACTTTTTGTACTCCTCTGAAGATGGTTGAAATACCGAAACACGTGTCAGATTTCTGAATAAACTGTGAAATATAAACCGAGTGTTATTTTTAATATAAATACATAAATTTATTGTTGTTACTGACCATAAGCCATTAGAAGGGAAAGTATTTCGTACAAGACCAGTTGAAGAGCTGGGTGACATGATGAATTTTCTATCACAATTCGATTTTGAGATTAGATATGGACCAGGAAAAGGAAATGTAGAAGCAGATTGCCTTTCTAGAAACCCAGTTCTGGAAGAAACGGAGAATATGGACGAATGTATAAGAACAGTTAATTTGGTGGAATTAAATGAAATAAAATACGATCAACAGAATAATCTCTTAAAGATAAACAATATGAGAAGAACTGTTGTACAGAAAGAGATACATAACAAAATGGAAAAAAAAAATAACAAAAAAATAATTTTATCCAATGATTTCGGAAAAGAATTAATCAGAAAAGTGCACAAGCATTATGGCCATATTTGTGCTAGTAAGATAAATAATAGAATCAGGAAGTTTTATAACATTCAGAATATGGATTCAATGACAAAAGAAGTTTGTGGATCATGTGACATATGTCGTAAAAAAAAACGAGAGTAGGTCAAAAGTATGGTCTCCTTTCTCAATTGGGCCCAGCAAAGGAACCATTTGAAATAATGTCATTAGACACAATTGGAGGTTTTGCTGGAAACCGCTCTTCAAAAAGATACCTTCATCTCCTAGTGGATCATTTTACTCGATATGCATTTGCGAGCACTTCAAAACACCAAACAACCGAAAATTTCATCAAATTAATCGATAAAATTCAAGATAAACGACCAATATAAACACTAGTAACAGATCAATACCCAGGAATAATTTCGGAAAAATTCAGACAACATATGAGAACTTTGAATATACAATTGATTTTCACAACAGTAGATTGTCCTTTTTCTAATGGCCTGAATGAACAACTAAATCAGACATTAGTGAACAGAATAAGGTTCAAACAAAACGAGAAGAAAAGTAGAGCATGGACGAAAATAGCCGATGAATGTATTGAATAATACAATAGAACAGACCATTCTACAACTGGATATAGCCCAGAAGATTTACTCTGTGGCAGAACTGATCCCATTGCTACAGAAGAACTTATTGAAGAGAGAAATTTACCAAAAGATAATGAAATAGCATATAAAAATTCTTTACGCTATCATGACTACAATAAAAGACTGATCGACAAGAATAGAAAACATGATTTTAAAATTGGAGACTATGTTTACGTTGAAAATAAATCAAAATTGAATAGAAAAAAACTTGATGAAATAAGAATAAGACCTTTTCCAATAGTGAAAAAAATTTCTAACACTATATATGAGATAGATATTGGAAATAAAAGAAAGGACAATAACTATTTTCATGTAACTAAGTTGCTCCCATGTGAACACGCAAACATGTAATGAGGGGTGCATACTTTGTGTGGGGGATACAAAAATAAAACTGTTATTTTTAGGAAAAACAACTCTGTAACTTCTATGTTCTATGATCTATGTTCTATGTCTAAGATTTTAACATAAAAGTGTCACATGCCTATTTAGTTAGTTGTTAGAAATGTGAATCGAGAAACCCGAAGAAATTGCATTGTTTTTGATTTCTTCCAGGTTAGTAAGCTATTTTTTTTATTTATTTCTTTTTATTTCTTTGTATGTTATTATTTTATTTTGTGTATGTTATTTTGTTATATTATAAACTAAAGAAACTAAAATCTTCCGGAATCATGACATCAAATCGTCTATTTCTTCAATTCGATTGCATTCTTATACATATAATACAAGTTTACAGATTTGAATTATTTACTCAAATTGAGGGAGTTGTTTTGGTGTGGTTTTAACTCTAAATTCGGTGAAAACACCATTTGTTCCGTGAATTAGCAGTGCTTCTTTGAGCTTTTTCACTGTTCTTCACCTCACCGACTTCACTTTTATTGGTTTCCTTGTTGGGTTTACTTATGACAAATTAATGGGTTACTAAAAGAGAGAGAGAGAGAGAGAGTTCCTTGAAAGATTAAAGTGAAATGCGCATATGAAATAATTCAAGAGTAGAGATAAATGTGATTAATAAGTTAAGAGAACTTAAAACTCGCGAGTGGTTTATTTTGAGTTTTTTGGACAAGTGACAAAATGCGACTATTTTGGGAATGTTTCTTCAAGGGTGCTTTCTTTCCTTAACTGATGTTTAGGCCCGTTTAGGTTTCTAGGAATTAAATCATTAAATTTGAAAGGACTAAATTGTTGAGCGCTGGGGACGTAATTATTATATCTACCTGCATAGTAAATTAAATTCCCTGTTCGATGTAAATTCGAACAACTAGAAATCATTTTATTCAATATTTATGGTCTGATCGTATGAAAGTCCAAAAATATCGCCATGCGCGTGGCTCCTAAAAATTTATTTGGCTTCAGCGATTTCTAAACAGCCCTCTTCCATTCTCAGGTTGTGCACCCCTCACAATTCATAACTTCACAATTCATTCAACCACGATCCGCCACTGGGCATACCGCCGATAAGATTTTATAAATCAAAACATATATTTTTTATTATATTCGAATAATATTTTTTGAAATACTACTTTCTTCGGGAATTCGAAATCTATATGAAAGTTAGAACATTTTTATTTCGATTTGTTTTTAACAACTGAAAAACATTATATCCCATCAGGTTCAGTTTACTATAAACAGTCGTATAGCCAGAAAACATGAAACATTAATCAAAATACCTGAACTCGTGTATGAACGGTCATCACCGTTAAGAGGCATAGATGAATGCTAAGAAAATGAGATTACACCGATTGACCTTAGGTTGCGTTCCAATTTCACGAGAAGCCATAAAAAAAGTTGTAAAACAATTTTATGTCATTCCTATTAACTTTCAGAATGAACGTTTCCTTCATTATTGTCATTCTTTGATACCATAAACTGAAGCAAACATCCTTCTTGTGTATATGTCAATCAAGCAAACCGACGTTAATATTGAAAATAATTGATCGTAAACATAGATTAAGTACGCTTAAAATGAGTCATTAGACTATTTTTATTAGATTTTCTCTTAGGTGACAAGCGAATGATTGTAAAAATATTTAACAATTTTCTTATTCTATGAAGGGTGCTTGGAGTTTATAGTTAATTTTCCATTGGCTTGCCAATAAGGAGAATTTCATCAAAACCAGTTCAATATAACTAAAGTGATCAACTGTCCTCCTTTAGAGATGAAACCTCTTTTGTTGTAGGTTCTGTCCTTCCTCAAGTCCAATGATTTTCGATATTCTCAGAATTATCTGTTAATCTCTGTATTGAGAGATGCTGCGCCAAAATTTCCAAGAAATTGTTAGAAAATGATACCTATATTTACAAAACTTTTCTTTCAAAGAAAGTATACTCGTAAGTGTATTTTTGTTTAAATGAACCGAATGGTTCATTTATTCAAAATGGACCCTTCTTTAAATTTGTTAGTTGTTCTTTTCGTTGTTAAAAAATTGGTCACCAGTAGACATCATATGAGAGCATGTAGCTCAAAGGTTAGAGTCTTCGCATGAAAACGGAAAGGTCCCAGGTTCAACTCCCGTTGAAGCAGAAAATTTTCTAGTTGGACGGGTTTCGGTTACCAGTTCACTGTTGAATAGAAAAAGGAGGTTCTTACTTGATAGAGGGATTATTACAATATTTTTAATATCCTACAAATGTATTCTGTTAACTTCTTCAAATTTTGATTTCGTTCAAAAATTTTTCAGAATTAAAATTGAGTAAATGTCTCAGGAAACATAATTCCAATTAAGTGGACATAGAATTAACACATTACATAGTACCACGAGGAATGAAAGAAATCAAAGAAATATAAATTATTAAATAACATAAATAGTGGTTAATTCTTGATAGAAGGTATATAAAATTATATAAATATTTTAAAAATTTTTAAAAAATTTTAAAAATTTTAATTTTTAATTTAAATATTTATATAATTTTATATACCTTCTATCAAGAATTAACCTCTGTTTATTTTATTTTATTCATAATATATAATTATTTGGTTTCCTTAACATTCTTTATACAGATAGTCCTTGTGCTATAGCAGAGGCCGTTAAATTGTCTTTTAATCTTCTAGATCAAGGGTAAACCACAGATATATTTTTGAGTGTAGTGAACCGTTATTCACCACATTTAAAGGTTTCATTTCGGTAGAACTGTCTCTAGAAGTTTGAAGGGTAAGTGAATATTTGTTGTTAATTGATGTTATATTTTTTGAATATGAATTATTTGAATACTGACGAAGCAAAGTCGATCTTAAAACTTAATATAAATATTTTAAAATTTTTAAACAATTTAAAAAAAAAAATTAGCCTTCTACATATTTAATTCCAAAAGATTATATTCAATGATTATAACTTCTGAAAATAAATTAAAATAATGTCGTATAAGTACCACTTATATCATGACATAAAATAAACATTCATTATAAGACATCCAAATGGTATAACAAAATCCAATAAATAAAAATTATTAACTAAAATCCTATAAATTAAACATTTTGAATAGACAAAATTTTGTTTCTGCTTATTAATCTTATGAAAACCAATATCTTTCAAGAATATCCAACATAATCTTAAGAATTTTATCACAAAACTATCTTACTTAGACTATTCAATATTATTGGATATCTAACCAAGGTACTTTATATAAAAACTCAAGATATGCAAAAAATTTGCATTTGGGTACGTAGTTGTTACGTACCTACAAAGTGAATTAAAAATTATTTATTCAAAGTGAATTTGAACGATATTTCTAATGAATAATTTATATTTCTTGGAATTTTTTTATCCCTTTTGGTACTGTGTAATGAGTAATAATTCTAATGTCTATTAAAATGAAACTGTGTTTTCTAAGACATTTAGTTAATTTAATTCTCAAAAGATTTTGAATAAGAATTTTTTTGAAATTAAAATTTGTAGAAGTTAACAGAAAATCTGTATGATATTTGAAATATTTCACTGTTGGGTCGAAACTTAACAGTGCTGTGACCTAAAGTAGCGTAAGGACGCAGTAACAAAGCATAACCAGAACATAACTGAACTCCTAACGCGCACAAACTGAAAAAGCTTCTGATGGATCTTCACAGAATGTCTAAGAGTAGCAGGAAAATAAATTCAGAATGAAAACCTTTATTTTCAAAAAGTTGACAATATGAGCCTGGGACCTTCTCTTTCAGTTCTAGTATAGTATTTTCTGAATAAATCTTCGATTATATAAAAATCGTAAGAATTATATTTATTTTTGCTTTTTGCGCGCTAATTCCAGAAAACAGCATGCTATCGTTTTGCCCAAATGACTGTAATTATCGAATTTTGAAATGAAAATGGTCTAGAACAACCAAGTTGGACACAGTGATGAACAATCCGAGGTCAGAAGTAATCTGTACGGCCGGTCTGTCCTCAAACAAACTAATAATTGAACGGAAGAGTCTTGAAATTTTCAGGAAAGCTTTTCGGGTCTTAATTTGGCGACCACCTCAGTAAATGGGTAAATTTGGTCCAATAGTCTCATAGTTATTGACGTTTAATAATGTTCAATATCTTCTCAATATTTTTGAAATTTTAAATTTCGTCGGGATCGTATGATTAGAAGTTTAAAAAACAAGTCAGTGGATCAGCGCTGAGCGTTTTGTATAACATTATAGCTTTCGAGCGGAAAGAGATAGAGATTTAGAACTCTCGGGATTGACCTAAAATTCAGAGTTTAAAGGGAAAAAGGTAAAACACATGTTCGCTTCAACAAGTTTTCATGAGCATTGGATGATTAGAAGATTCAAAACAAAGACAAAAATTTTTATTTTAAAATGAATATACAACTATCAAAAAGACCCAACAGAAAAATATTAAAAACAAATCAAATCAGTTATCCTTCAATCAAGAGCACTTTTTGAAAATATTCCAAATTATAAATTAACTTTAATGAACCCATCAACACCCATTTTGTATTCTTTGATTAAGTTGCACAAAGAGAATAATCACATCAGACCCGTTGTTTCATTTATCATAGCCCCGCCATATAAAGTTCCAAAATCATTAATCAAAATTATAGTAACAGAAACTAACTTTGAAGCGAAATTTGCAATAAAAAACTCTTATCAACTTAGACAAAAAATTAAGCATATACATATCCCAAACAATGCCAAATTTGTTTCCTTTGATGTAAAAAACTTATTTCCTAGTATACTGGTCAGTGAAACCATAAAATTAGTTGATGATTTATTACCCCAAAAACGAACTAATCTTGTAAAAACAGAAATATTGGACGCCTTAAACGTTGGCCTAGATCAAAATTAAAACAAATTGTACCACTGTTAGGTTTTCAGTTGTCTGATGATGGGATATTTCCCGAAACTCGAGTCACAAGAAAATGTGTAATATATATTTTTTGGTAGTAAAACATAGTAATTTCTACAATTTGTTTTAATTATGATCAACTAGCAAATAGTAACGGCTGAAACAATTCAGTATCAAAATTATTTTATGTTCAACGGCACGTTTCTGAAAAAAATTGCTAGATATTTAAAGAAATAAGAAAAATATAACATCTCTTTTAAAACTATTAATTCTTTAGGCAGCTTAATAAAAAATAAGAAAGACGTCATTCCTAAAAACAAAAAATCAGGAGTTTACAAGTTAACATGTAGTGATTGCCCATGTGTATATGTAGGAAAGACAGGCCGTTCATTCCAAACAAGGATACGAGAACATGAAAAATGTTACATTAATAATAAACCGAATTCAACTTATGCCAACCATTTGTTAGAGAGGGGACATAATTTTAATATGAACTATGAAATATTACATATCGAAAACAAAAGTCATAAACTTAATCTGTTAGAAACTTTAGAGATCAATAGATACAACAAAATACAAATTTTATTGAATGATCAAATAGATTTAAACAGATCCCCCCTACTTAATATTTTTCATTAATTGTATACCATCTCTTTCCACCCCTCTGTTTTTTGTACCAGAGCTGTGTATTTAATGTCATGTTTTGCATTGTATACCTCAGTTTAAATACTCACCTGATGAAGTCACGGTATGATGAAACAATTGTCGTGTAAATCAATAAAATAGCGGAAGTTAACATTTGTTTTTATTATATTGAAGATGAATTTCCGTCCAGTAAAGACCGAGACAATCAAAACATTTAAATTCTAATGAGAAGGCTAATGCAAAATGTCGTGAGGTTCATGGGATATGAACAAGCGTTCAAAAGCTCCTGAATGAATGTCAGTGCTTTTCACCATTTTTAAAATTATAATGGAGAATAAGATGAATGTGGATTAAGTAATTAGAAAACTACTTACTTTTATGTTCGGTACACGCCTAACCGAACATAAAAGAAGTTTCGATAAAAATAAAAAAGATTCACATTATGCTAAACACCTTCTTGAAACTAACCATTCTTTCACAAAAGAAATAGAAATTCTACATGTTGAAAATAGAGGTCTAAAACTGAACTTATGGGAAATTTACGAAATAAATAAACATAAAAACAGCAATAACCTAGTAAATGAACAAATAGATTTTTATTACACCCCTCTATTCAATATTTACAAGGGATCGAGTGAAAACGATTCTGAAGGGAATATTCTTTGAGAAAACCAACCCGACGAACAATTAAAAACACATGTACACCTTCTGTAAAAAATCTTATAAATTCATTGTACAACAACTGTTACTTCGTATTCTGATGAAGTCTTTCTAGCAAAGACGAAACGTACGTCAATACCAAAAATAAAGTAGAAAATGTAAACAAGTGTTTTATTTTATAATGACAATTACAACTGATTTCTACCAAGCAACGGCCCAATCTATCATAAACTACTTATTATTAAAACTATTAGCTATTAGCTCATTAGCTCATATACTCACGTAATGTAACTCCTCATAGATAAATTGATTCATTAGCTTCATGATATTCAGCCTGTATATCACCAAACATTTTAATGTTCAATTCAACACTGTCCTTGTTCCTCGTTTCGTTTCCACATTTATAGGATATTTGCATATTTCCAGAACATCCATGGACACCAAATTGTAAATATTCGTAACATCGATTATAATGACTATTTTACAATCGAATTTTACGTTGAATTATTGCTTTAAAGTTATTCTAGTGTTTATAAATAAATTATTTTTTTATAGTGTTTTCTTCTCAAAATACATATTTATAAATAGTATACGGGTTAAAAATATGAATAGTCAATTTAATGAATAAGATATAATTGAAATATTTCATTTATTTTGAATGCTCAAACGCTTGTTTTTAGTGGAAATTAATTTGAAGGGCAAGTCCTTTGAAATAAGGTTTTCTAAAAATTTTCAAATATACTAAACAAAATAATTCCGCAAAACCTCTACAAAATTAACTTTCAGAAAAAATTCATAAGAATTTTTCAAAAATTGAATCAAAACATCTTGAAAGTACTATTCCAATTCAAGAAAATACGAGTATATGAATTTCCGTCAAGTAAGAACCGATTCAATTAAACATTTAACATGAATGCTTGCTTTCTGTCAATTCAGTAGCATTCAAAGTTACTCTGCTCAGAATTTTTTTTATGTTCTAATTAAATGATCCTCACAAAATTTTGCATTAGTTTTTGTGTTGTTATTTTATATCAAATGCAAGATTTAAACCCGATCGTAGGTTTGTTTATATTGTTTCGGTGGCCCTCAACTCAAAAAATAATTCGTTTTGATTATTCTAATGGATACGATCCTCGTGGAATTCTGTACGAAATTGACTGCACTTAAACTTAACTACCAAATTTCATTCGGATCAAATATTTTGTTTCGGAATAATAAGTAAAATAGAAAAAAGTTTCAAATATGAATAACTGCGGAACTAGTAAACCAATGCTTAAAATTAAAGAATATAACCGAGTAATTTAGGCTTCAAAATTAAGCTGATATTTTCAATTCTCCAGATCTTTCATTATTATATAATTACTTTTGACCTCAAATTTTTCATCAGTGCGTCCAACCTGGTCGTTTGAGACTATTTTCGGCACAAAATTTGACAACTGTCGACATTAAGTCAAAGCATTATCATGCTCAATCCTAGAACAAGCGCGCAAGAACTGATTATACAGAAAAACTGTATTTATGAATTCTATGATCTTATAATTCAAATACAATATGGACATTAAGTAGTTACCGAATAAGTACAAAACATGATTTCGAATTTGTTGCACATTTCTGAAATTTTCATCACCATAGAGATCATACAGGTTTCTATGATTCTCTCATTCCTTGAAATTGGCTGCATCGATAAAAATGGAAATATAAAAGAGCGTGGTTACTTCTGTAATTATTTTTTCATTAGGTGATTATGCTGCGATTGATTAAAACAAAACAGAAATAATTATAATTCACGAAAAGGCGTGTGGATTTGAGCAATGGTAAGAAATTTTGAAGTACGATTCGTGATCCATTTTTGTACCTGAGCTATTAGGATATGCTGATTTCTCAATATACTTGCAGGTTTCAACCGATAATTTTCAAAGAACGAAAAATTAGAAATTAGAAATACTACAAATAAATTGATATTTTACACATTTTATTGTGATTCGAGTTTCGGAAATTAACTATCCCATCTTCAGACAAATGAAAACTTAACAAGCAGAAGAGGGTATTTATGAATATACAGAGATAGAAGATGTAATAAAAACAGGTTAAAATAAGAGGACGCCTAGCAACTATTAGAACGTCGGCACGTGAAAGAAGATTGGTAAACAGATGTTACTATTTGAATATCTCAAAAATTTTGGATCTACATAGATCACTCATTCATTATTTTCATATTATTTTCATTGTGAACTAACTTGAAAATGACATCAGATTCTAAATAATCAAGTTTCTTTTCTTTTGATTCTACATGTAAAATTTTCAGTTTATCTATTGTTAGAAAAGCGTCGCCGTTTTCTAAACAATGAGTGGAAAAAGTAGAAGTTTGTTTATTTTTCCTGAAATTCTTTTTATCTTCGTTGAACCTCCTTTGAAGGAACTGTCCTATATATTTACTACTGCACGCCGAACAAAATAACTCATAAATTCCCGATTTATGTATGTTTGGAGTTGGGTCCTTTGCATTAAGTAATACGGATAATAATCTATTGTGTTTTGAAAGCAATATTAACATCTAGTTTTAAAATAATATTGGCCACTTTTTGACTTATGCTACCGAAGTACGATAAAGAAATGAATTTTTAACATAAATAGAGGTCAATTCTTGATAGAAGGTATATAAAATAATATAAATATTTTAAAAAATTTTTAAAAAATTTCAAAAAATTAGCCTTCTACATATTTAATTCCAAAAGATTATATTCAATGATTATAACTTCTGAAAATAAATTAAAATAATGTCGTATAAGTACCACTTATATCATGACATAAAATAAACATTCATTATAAGACATCCGAATGGTATAACAAAATCCAATAAATAAAAATTATTAACCAAAATCCTATAAATTAAACATTTTGAATAGACAAAATTTTGTTTCTGCTTATCAATCTTATGGAAACCAATATCTTTCAAGAATATCCAACATAATCTTAAGAATTTCATCACAAAACTATCTTACTTAGACTATTCAATATTATTGGATATCTAACCAAGGTACTTTATATAAAAACTCAAGATATGTAAAACATTACCGAAAAACAAGTTTTAAAATCGACTTTGCTCATCAGTATTCAAATATTCATATTCAATAAATATAACATCAATTAATAATATATATATTCAACTCACCTTTCACTCTCCAGAAAAAATTCTACTTAAATGATACCTTTAAATAGGTATTCCCTACACACAGAAATATCTCTGTGGTTTAACCTGATCTAGAAGACTGAAAGACAAATTTAACGGCCTCTGCTATAGCACAAGGACTATCTGTATAAAGAATGTTGAGGAAACCAAATAATTATATATTATGAATAAAATAACATAAATAGAGGTCAATTCTTGATAGAAGGTATATAAAATAATATAAATATTTTAAAAAATTTTTGAAAAATTTTAAAAAATTAGCCTTCTACATATTTAATTCCAAAAGATTATATTCAATGATTATAACTTCTGAAAATAAATTAAAATAATGTCGTATAAGTACCACTTATATCATGACATAAAATAAACATTCATTATAAGACATCCGAATGGTATAACAAAATCCAATAAATGAAAATTATTAACCAAAATCCTATAAATTAAACATTTTGAATAGACAAAATTTTGTTTCTGCTTATCAATCTTATGAACACCAATATCTTTCAAGAATATCCAACATAATCTTAAGAATTTCATCACAAAACTATCTTACTTAGACTATTCAATATTATTGGATATCTAACCAAGGTACTTTATATAAAAACTCAAGATATGTGAAACATTACCGAAAAACAAGTTTTAAAATCGACTTTGCTCATCAGTATTCAAATATTCATATTCAATAAATATAACATCAATTAATAATATATATATTCAACTCACCTTTCACTCTCCAGAAAAAATTCTACTTAAATGAGACCTTTAAATAGGTATTCACTACACACAGAAATATCTCTGTGGTTTAACCTGATCTAGAAGACTGAAAGACAAATTTAACGGCCTCTGCTATAGCACAAGGACTATCTGTATAAAGAATGTTGAGGAAACCAAATAATAATATATTATGAATAAAATAACATAAATAGAGGTCAATTCTTGATAGAAGGTATATAAAATAATATAAATATTTTAAAAATTTTTTAAAAAATTTTAAAAAATTAGCCTTCTACATATTTAATTCCAAAAGATTATATTCAATGATTATAACTTCTGAAAATAAATTAAAATAATGTCGTATAAGTACCACTTATATCATGACATAAAATAAACATTCATTATAAGACATCCGAATGGTATAACAAAATCCAGTAAATAAAAATTATTAACCAAAATCCTATAAATTAAACATTTTGAATAGACAAAATTTTGTTTCTGCTTATCAATCTTATGAAAACCAATATCTTTCAAGAATATCCAACATAATCTTAAGAATTTCATCACAAAACTATATTACTTAGACTATTCAATATTATTGGATATCTAACCAAGGTACTTTATATAAAAACTCAAGATATGTGAAACATTACCGAAAAACAAGTTTTAAAATCGACTTTGCTCATCAGTATTCAAATATTCATATTCAATAAATATAACATCAATTAATAATATATATATTCAACTCACCTTTCACTCTCCAGAAAAAGTTCTACTTAAATGAGACCTTTAAATAGGTATTCACTACACACAGAAATATCTCTGTGGTTTAACCTGATCTAGAAGATTGAAAGACAAATTTAACGGCCTCTGCTATAGCACAAGGACTATCTGTATAAAGAATGTTGAGGAAACCAAATAATTATATATTATGAAAAAAATAACATAAATAGAGGTCAATTCTTGATAGAAGGTATATAAAATAATATAAATATTTAAAAAAATTTTAAAAAATTAGCCTTCTACATATTTAATTCCAAAAGATTATATTCAATGATTATAACTTCTGAAAATAAATTAAAATAATGTCGTATAAGTACCACTTATATCATGACATAAAATAAACATTCATTATAAGACATCCGAATGGTATAACAAAATCCAATAAATAAAAATTATTAACCAAAATCCTATAAATTAAACATTTTGAATAGACAAAATTTTGTTTCTGCTTATCAATCTTATGAAAACCAATATCTTTCAAGAATATCCAACATAATCTTAAGAATTTCATCACAAAACTATCTTACTTAGACTATTCAATATTATTGGATATCTAACCAAGGTACTTTATATAAAAACTCAAGATATGTAAAACATTACCGAAAAACAAGTTTTAAAATCGACTTTGCTCATCAGTATTCAAATATTCATATTCAATAAATATAACATCAATTAATAATATATATATTCAACTCACCTTTCACTCTCCAGAAAAAGTTCTACTTAAATGAGACCTTTAAATAGGTATTCACTACACACAGAAATATCTCTGTGGTTTAACCTGATCTAGAAGATTGAAAGACAAATTTAACGGCCTCTGCTATAGCACAATTTGAGTTTATACAGATAGTCCTTGTGTTTATACAGATAGTCCTTGAGTTTATACAGATAGTCCTTGTGCTATAGCAGAGGCCGTTAAATTTGTCTTTCAATCTTCTAGATCAGGTTAAACCACAGAGATATTTCTGTGTGTAGTGAATACCTATTTAAAGGTCTCATTTAAGTAGAACTTTTTCTGGAGAGTGAAAGGTGAGTTGAATATATATATATTATTAATTGATGTTATATTTATTGAATATGAATATTTGAATACTGATGAGCAAAGTCGATTTAAAACTTGTTTTTCGGTAATGTTTTACATATCTTGAGTTTTTATATAAAGTACCTTGGTTAGATATCCAATAATATTGAATAGTTTAAGTAAGATAGTTTTGTGATTAAATTCTTAAGATTATGTTGGATATTCTTGAAAGATATTGGTTTTCATAAGATTGATAAGCAGAAACAAAATTTTGTCTATTCAAAATGTTTAATTTATAGGATTTTGGTTAATAATTTTTATTTATTGGATTTTGTTATACCATTCGGATGTCTTATAATGAATGTTTATTTTATGTCATGATATAAGTGGTACTTATACGACATTATTTTAATTTATTTTCAGAAGTTATAATCATTGAATATAATCTTTTGGAATTAAATATGTAGAAGGCTAATTTTTTAAAATTTTTTTAAATATTTATATTATTTTATATACCTTCTATCAAGAATTGACCTCTATTTATGTTATTTTTTTCATAATATATAATTATTTGGTTTCCTCAACATTCTTTATACAGATAGTCCTTGTGCTATAGCAGAGGCCGTTAAATTTGTCTTTCAATCTTCTAGATCAGGTTAAACCACAGAGATATTTCTGTGTGTAGTGAATACCTATTTAAAGGTCCCTTTAAGTAGAACTTTTTCTGGAGAGTGAAAGGTGAGTTGAATATATATATTATTAATTGATGTTATATATATTGAATATGAATATTTGAATACTGATGAGCAAAGTCGATTTTAATACTTGTTTTTCGGTAATGTTTTAGATATCTTGAGTTTTTATATAAAGTACCTTGGTTAGATATCGAATAATATTGAATAGTCTAAGTAAGATAGTTTTGTGATGAAATTCTTAAGATTATGTTGGATATTCTTGAAAGATATTGGTTTTCATAAGATTGATAAGCAGAAACAAAATTTTGTCTATTCAAAATGTTTAATTTATAGTATTTTGGTTAATAATTTTTATTTATTGGATTTTGTTATACCATTCGGATGTCTTATAATGAATGTTTATTTTATGTCATGATATAAGTGGTACTTATACGACATTATTTTAATTTATTTTCAGAAGTTATAATCATTGAATATAATCTTTTGGAATTAAATATGTAGAAGGCTAATTTTTTAAAATTTTTTAAAAATTTTTTAAAATATTTATATTAAATGAATTTTTTGCTGTCTCTAGTTTTTATTATGGTATAAAATTCGTTTATAGCTATTTTAGATTGTTTCTGTCTAATCAGATTATCTATTATATTGAGGTTGAAACCGTTGTTCGCGGGTATGGATTCAATAGTTTGTACTTCAGCTTCGCGGTTATTTTTTGATAAGGTTAATGCGAAAGCTCTATAGATCATTGATTGATATGCTGACATTTTCTGTGAATATGGGTGATTGGAGTCGATAGAATTACATATATCAGTGGGTGTGGGTTTTCTGAACACGTTAAATTCTATTTTATGATATCCAGAGGTCCAAAAATGTATTTTTATTGTTTGATTCTTTTTCTCATTTGAATTCAATATTTGGGTGAATATTATTTAAGATATTCAAAATTTGACTCAGTTGTCTGGATGTTACGGAAATAGACATGAGTATATCGTCTACGTATCTGTACCAGAACTGAATACTGACGGTTAATTTTGAATTGAAGATTTTATTTCCTATTTCGGACATAAATATATCTGCAAGGAGTGGACTCAGTGGGAAGCCTATAGCTAGGAAGTTTAATTGTTGGTATACTTGACCGATAGTTTTTCAAAATAAAATGTTAATATTGCTTTCAAAACACAAAATAAATTAGGATCTGTATTATTTAATGTAAAGGACCCAACTCCAAACATACATAAATCGGGAGTTTATGAGTTACCTTGTTCGATGTGTAGTAACAAATATATAGGACAGTTCTTTCAAGGTGGGGTTCAACGAACATAAAATGAATTTCATGAATAATAAACAAACTTCTCATTTTGCCACTCATTGTTTACAAAACGGCCTTCCTTTCGGACAATAGATAAACTTAAAATTTCACATGTAGAATCAAAAGGAAAGAACTTAATTGTTTAGAATCTGTTGAAATTTTCAAATTAGTTCACAATAAAAATAATATGAAAATAATGAATTACTGTACGGATCTATGCAAATCCTGAATTTTTGAGATATTTAAATAATTAACTTCTATATACCAATCTTCTTTGACGTGCCGACATTCCAATAGTTGTTAGGCGTCCTTTCATTTCAACCTGTTTTTATTACCTCTTCTACCTCAGTATATTCATAAATACCCTGTTCTGCTTGTTAAGTCTTCAGTTGTCGGAAGATGAAACACTGAATTCCCGAAACTCGAGTAACAATTAAATGTGTAAAATATCAATTTATTAGTAGTAAAACAAAGCAATTTCCACAACTTGTTTCAATTATTATCAACTACCAAATAGTAACGGCTGAAACACTGCAGTTTCTAAATTAAGTTTGGGGAAGAAGAAATCTATTTTGTTCCGGTGGATGACTGCTGTAATCGAAACCTCGTAAAGTATCGATGAATCAATTACAGATTTATTCTCGTTGTCAAGATGAAATTTCACACTAAAAAAATTATTTTGCTTTTTTTGTTTGGTACAGAATGTTGTAAATGGAAGTAAAAAAAGAGAAAATTCCGTACATTCGCAATATTGGTTTCGTCGATTTCGTTCAGGTATTTTTTATGTTAAATATGCACCTCGCACGGGCAGGCACGTCGTCGATAAAGTCGGTAAAATTACAGAAATAATCGAAGTTGACCGGCATTTTGGTAGACATAGAATCGCCGAGAAGCTAAATATCGACCACAGCTGGATTCAAAAAGAATTTCGATGTTTGGGTGACACACCAATTAACACAAAAAAAACCTGATGATTGTAATTTCCGTCTGCGAAGCCTTGGTCAAACGGAATGAAATCGACCCATTTCATGAACTTATGGTGACTGGAAATAAGAAATGGGTCACATACATATTGTGCGATCGTGGTGAAAGCGCGGTGAACCAGCTCGGACGGTAGCAAAACCAGAACTAACGGTCAGGAAGGTTCTACCGTGTGTTTAGTGGGACCCCAACCTCTTACTAAGTTGAAATTAGATTGGGTATGTTCTGTCGAAAATGTTTGTGAAATTAATTTTCAGGTGAGAATGCATCAGGAATCACTGAGCTAATTCTGTCAATTTTTCAAATCTAAGGACATACTACTCTGTCAAGAAAGTACCGGGAATTTTCAATTAAAGCAACATTTTTACATTTAATCGTCAAAATTTATTGGGTCGCCTTCAAAATAGGCTCCATTTGCTTCAATACATCTATGCCAACGGCACTTCCAATTATCGAAACATTTTTTGTAGGCGCTTTCCGGGATGGACTTTAGCTCTCGCGCCGAATTTTGTTTTATGGCTTCAATCGACTCAAAACGGGTGCCACGAAGGGGCAATTTTAGTTTTGGGAAGAGGAAAAAGTCGCAGGGAGCTGAATCCGGCGAATACGGTGGTTGCTGAAGCACGTTTGTTGAGTTTTTGGCGAGAAAGTCAGTCACAATCGTAGCTCGGTGAGAAGGCGCGTTATCCTCATGCAAAATCCATGAGTTGTTCGCCCACAAATTTCGCCGCTTCTTACGGATACGCTCACGCAAACGTTTCATAACGCCTAGGTAATACTCCTTGTTTACCGTCTGACCCTCTGGAACGAATTCGTAGTGCACCACGCCACGGATATCGAAGAAAACAATGAGCATCACCTTCATTTTCGAGCGGCTTTGGCGTGGTTTTTTCGGTTTCGGCTCATTTTTTGCCACCAATTCCGATGATTGCTGGCTTGTTTGCATATCGTACTCGTAGACCCAGGTCTCATCACCAGTTATAATGCGTTCCATGAATGTAGAATCGGAATTACAGCGATCCAGCATGTCTGAAGCAACCTGTTCGCGATGACGTTTTTGAAGAAAATTCAGGTCTTTCGGTACGAGTCGTGCGGCCACCTTTCTCATGCCCAAAATATCAATCAAAATCGTACGTGCGGACTTGTGGGATATCTTAAGATCATGTGCTATCTCTCTCAAGCTGGTACGACGGTTTTCCAGCACCCTTTTCTTAATTTTATCGACGTTATCTTCGATCGAAGCCGTCGATGGGCGACCACTTCACGACCGTCCTTGAAGGCTCTGTACCACTGATATGGACGAGTTTTCGATAGAGCATTATCACCAAAGGCCTTTTGCAACATTTTCAATGCATCGGCACACGAAAGTTCATTTGCAACATAAAACTTTAAACAAATTCTTTGCTCAACGTAATCATCCATAGTAAAAATCGGCACGCACTCTGACATCGACTGACTTAATCAGCTGTTGCAAAGACACTAGTTGACAGATCCCACTCAAGCTTGGCATAGTAATTAAGGACAGTAGTACCAACTTAGGAAAAAAAATTTTTACCTGCCTCATTGCCCCGCCAGATTTAAGTCGATAATTCCCGGTACTTTCTTGACAGAATGTATTTTGACTCAAACTTATACTTAAAACTTCAAGTCTTTCGTTCGAAATTAGTAATTTTAAAAATACTCACAAATCTTCGTATATTTAGTGAGTTAAAAACTCGATTCCGACAGGATCGATAGTTTTGTAAGTATATATTGGAGGTAGTAGTCGGTTACTTTGTACTAGTTCATTTTAATTGGAATAAAATGATAAATTACTTTGTTTTCTATCACTTTTATTTACTGATTATGCAGTGACTCGAGTTTCGTAGTATTACTACATGTTCAAACTGAATAAACAAATTATGTCTCAACTATTAGATATATGTTTTTCTTGATGGCATCGGCAAAACTTCAAAACGTGGGGTTGCCATAGATCCCTCCGCTCATTTAATAGTTTAATTATCGGTACGTGCTTTTTGTATTGTGGATTTCTATGGATTCCAGGATGTCTAGTTTTTTCCTTTCGCTTCCACGTGCAATATTTCGGGATTGTCCAATTCTGGGAAGATATGATCGGTTTCGAAAAAATGTTTCGCAAAATTGGAGTTATCTTTCCGGTTCCTTAATGCAGATTGATGTGGAAAGATCTCCCAGTACCTTTTGTGGAAAGATCTCCCAGTTTTTCCTAAATATACGCTACTGCACTGTTGATAACTCAATTTATAGACCCCAGAATTATTCAGCCGATAGTTGTTGTCTTTTGGATTAAAAAATAGGTTGCAAATTTTATATGCGTATGTGAAAGCTGTTTCGTTAAAATTTTCGACAAAATTTGAGCTTTTTTTGTGAGACTGATCCAAAATATGTTATTTTTATGGTATTCTTGTCTATATTATCTGATATGTAAATGGGGTATATCTGCTTACGAATAAGTTATTTTTGTTTTTTATTTATGAGAGAATTTGTGATTTTAGTTTCGAAATGAAGACTTGTGGCTATTTGTTTGATTGTATTCAGTTCATTTTTTAACGTAATATTATTTAAAGGAATTGAAAATGCTCTATGTATCATTGATATGTATGGGGGGAGTTATGCATGTTCGGATGGTTTGGAAACTTCGGTATGGTTGTGTCTGTCGATGAGGGTTTTCTAAATATATCAAAGGAAATTTAATCACTATTCATAGTTGAAGTTACGTCCAGAAAATTTATTTTGTTATCACATTGTGTTTACATAGTGAATTTTACCTTAGGTGCAAACTATTAAGATATTCTAGTGTGTCTTCTAATTCTGAATGTGTTCCGCAAAAGCATGCCAATATATCATCTACCTACCTGTACGAAAAAGTGATATGCTCTGCGTGTGTGAATTTCAAAATTTTTCTTTCGAAATGGGACATAAAGATTTCAGCGAGAAGTGGGCTGAGAGGTGAGTGACCCCATGACAAGTCCATCTTTCTGTTTGTAAAATTTACTATTGTATTGAAAGTAATTTTCTTCCACGCTAAGTTCGAAAAGGGTTGAAATTTCATTTTTTATGACCGGATGGATGTTATTTTTTGTAAGGATATATTCTATTATATTCATACATTCAGCATTTGGTATATTTGGAAACATATGAAGTACATCAAACGTTACTAGAATACTGTTAAATGCAGGGGTAAAATTTTTCAGTTTTTTTTTGTGAGGTCAATTGAATTTTTTATTGAATAGGGTTATTTGAAGTGTGTTAGTTGTTTAAAAATTTTGTCTACTTTGAAGGCTAGGGGGCTATTAATGTATGATACCACAGGGCGTATTGGAGAATTTTCTTAATGGATTTTAATAAGGGCATGTAGTTTGGGACGGGTAGGATTCATATTAATAAGTTTGAATTTATCATAGTTTGATAAAGTAAGTTGGATATCCTTGAGGGTTACCTTTAGTTTAAGTTGAATTTTTAGGGTGGAATCTCTTTTTAGTTGTATAGGGGATTCTTTCCCTAAAAAATTGTTTATTTCCCGATCATATTCTTCTTCAGATAAAGTGACAATAGAGTTTCTTCCAACGGCTCCAATTTTGCGAACAATTTTTTTGAAATTGATCATATCTTCCTAGAATTGGACAATCTCAAAATATTGCACGTGGAAGCGAAAGGAAAAAACTAGACATCCTTGAATCCATAGAAGTCCACAAATACAAAAAGCACGTACTAGTAATAAAACTATTGAATGAGCAGACGGACCTGTGGCAAACCGCACTTTTTGAAGTTCTGCCGAAGCCACAAAGAAATGATTAAAATCGATACAAAGTCTAACAACCCTGCAAGCAAATTTTTCATCATCACTTATTGTATTCGCGACCACCTATAACTGCTAGTGATTTCTTTTGTAGTACATCCTTATGTACGTCATTCATGCATAATATCTAACAAATAGACGATACTGCGTACCAGTGAAAATACATCATTGTTTTACTATTTGACTCGGAGATAATAATAATTTTCTGCTTGGGTACATCACTTCTTTATTCTATTTTATATGTTTATTATAGTAATATGTTTTTACAGACATGTCAGATGACTCGAAAATTTTAATTTGAGTGCTAATGAAATTGAAAATGTCCTCAACCGAGGACGAAACATCTTTTTAATATAAATAGTACTTTTCTGTTTTGTTTGTGGAACCAATATTTTAAGAAACTTCAACATTATTATGAATATATATATATATATATATATATATATATATATATATATATATATATTATTATTATTATTATCCTGATACTCCTAGATCTTCTGTGAAGATCCCTCAGAAGCTTTTTCAGCTTGTGCGAGTTAAGAGTTCAGTTGTGTTCTGTGTAGGCTTTGTTACTGCGATCTTGCGCCACTTTAGGTCACAGCACTGTTAATTTTTGACCCAACAGTGAAATGGTGGCAGATACCCGTCCAACTAGAAAATTTCTTTTCTACCTGAACAGGATTCGACATATATATATATATATATATATATATATATATATATACATATATATTTATATAATATAATACAATAATATAATATATATTTATATATTATATATATATATATATAATATGAACACAACATAACATAAATAAAGGTTAATACTTGAAAGAAGCGTATATAAAATTATTTAAATATTTTAATATTAGCCTTCTACATATTTAATTTCAAAAAATTATATTTAATAATTATAACTTCAGGAATTAAATTAAAATAATGTCATATAAGTACCACTTATTACAAACGACATATAAAATAAACATTCATTATAAGAGATCCAAATGATATAACAAAATCCAATAAATAAAAATTGTTAACCAAAATCCTATAAATTAAATATTTTGAATAGACAAAATTTTGTTTCTGCTGATCAATCTTATGAAAACAAATATCTTTCTAAAATATTCAACATAATCTTAAGTATTGAATTGAATCAGTCATTACTTGGTGAAAATCCATATTAAATAATATTCAAATAAGGTTATTCTGATTTTCACAAACTTTTATTGTTATGTTTACAACAATCGTTTCGCTATCACAGTAGTATCATCAGGCAGATTACATTTTAAATAACTAAGCTTGTTTCCGAAATCCGTTGTTATTTATATCACAGTAAGTACAATAAATTTTTATTGAGCACTAAAAACCAAAAAACGGTCTCTGCAAATTCCAGCTCACCAGAATATATTTAACAGAGGTGAGTTATTTAAATCTATTTGTTCGTTAAGTAATAATCCAATTTTATTATGTTTATTTATCTCTGGCGATTCAAACAGATTTAAGGCATAACTTTTACTTTCTATATGAAGAATTTCGATTGTTGTAAACATAACAATACAAGTTTGTGAAAATCAGAATAACCTTATTTGAATATTATATAATCTTAAGTCTTTTATCATAAACTCTCTTACTTAGAATATTCAATATTATTGGATATCTAACTAAGTTACTTTCTATAAATTCTCAAGATATGTAAAAACATTACTGAAAAACAAGTTTTAATAGAGGCTTTGCTACGTCAGTATTCAAATAATTCATATTCAATAAAATATAACATCAATCAACAACAAATATTATTTACTCACCCTTCAACAATTTGAAAAATTTAAATGGACTGTTAACTACAAATAAATAATTCTGTGGTTTACACTTGATGTAAAAGATTGAAAGACAATTTAACGGCCTCTGTTATAGCACAAGGACTATCTGTATAAAGAATGTTAAGGAAACCAGATAATTATATATTATGAATAAAATAACATAAATAGAGTTTAGTGCTTGATAGAAGGTATATAAGATTATTTAAATATTTTAATATTAGCCTTCTACATATTTAATTTCAAAAAATTATATTTAATAATTATAACTTCAGGAATTGAATTAAAATAATGTCATATAAGTACCACTTATTACAAACGACATATAAAATAAACATTCATTATAAGAGATCCAAATGATATAACAAAATCCAATAAATAAAAATTGTTAACCAAAATCCTATAAATTAAATATTTTGAATAGACAAAATTTTGTTTCTGCTGATCAATTTTATGAAAACAAATATCTTTCGAAAATGTTTAAAATAATCTTTAGAATTTCATCATGAATTTATCTTACTTAGAATATTCAATATTATTGGATATCAAACTAAGTTACTTTTGATAAAATCTCAAGATATGTGAAAACATTACTGAAAAACAAGTTTTAAGAGAGACTTTGCTACGTCAGTATTCAAATAATTCATATTCAATAAAATATAGCATCAATCAACAACAAATATTTATTCACCCTTCAACAATAAAGAAAACTTCTGGTAAATGAATACTGAAAAATTTAAATGCAGTGTTAACTACAAATAAATAATTCTGTAGTTTACCCTTGATTTAAAAGATTGAAAGACAATTTAACGGCCTCTGTTATAGCACAAGGACTATCTGTATAAAGAATGTTAAGGAAACCAAATAATTATATATTATGAATAAAATAACATAAATAGAGGTTAACACTTGACCAAAATCCTATGAATTAAATATTTTGAATAGACAAAATTTTGAATAGACAAAATTTTGTTTCTGCTGATCAATTTTATGAAAACAAATATCTTTCGAAAATGTTTAAAATAATCTTAAGAATTTCATCAACAAACTATCTTACCTAGAATATTCAATATTATTGGATATCAAACTAAGTTACTTTTGATAAAATCTCAAGATATGTGAAAACATTACTGAAAAACAAGTTTTAAGAGAGACTTTGCTACGTCAGTATTCAAATAATTCATATTCAATAAAATATAGCATCAATCAACAACAAATATTTATTCACCCTTCAACAATAAAGAAAACTTCTGGTAAATGAATACTGAAAAATTTAAATGCAGTGTTAACTACAAATAAATAATTCTGTAGTTTACCCTTGATTTAAAAGATTGAAAGACAATTTAACGGCCTCTGTTATAGCACAAGGACTATCTGTATAAAGAATGTTAAGGAAACCAAATAATTATATATTATGAATAAAATAACATAAACAGAGGTTAATACTTGACCAAAATCCTATAAATTAAATATTTTGAATAGACAAAATTTTGAATAGACAAAATTTTGTTTCTGCTGATCAATTTTATGAAAACAAATATCTTTCGAAAATGTTTAAAATAATCTTAAGAATTTCATCATGAAACTATCTTACTTAGAATATTCAGTATTATTGGATATCAAACTAAGTTACTTTTGATAAAATCTCAAGATATATGAAAACTTTACTGAAAAACAAGTTTTAAGAGAGACTTTGCTACGTCAGTATCCTAATAATTCATATTCAATAAAATATAGCATCAATCAACAACAAATATTTATTCCCCCTTCAACAATAAAGAAAACTTCTGGTAAATGAATACTGAAAAATTTAAATGCAGTGTTAACTACAAATAAATAATTCTGTAGTTTACCCTTGATTTAAAAGATTGAAAGACAATTTAACGGCCTCTGTTATAGCACAAGGACTATCTGTATAAAGAATGTTAAGGAAACCAAATAATTATATATTATGAATAAAATAACATAAATAGAGGTTAATACTTGACCAAAATCCTATGAATTAAATATTTTGAATAGACAAAATTTTGTTTCTGCTGATCAATTTTATGAAAACAAATATCTTTCGAAAATGTTTAAAATAATCTTAAGAATTTCATCATCAAACTATCTTACCTAGAATATTCAATATTATTGGATATCAAACTAAGTTACTTTTGATAAAATCTCAAGATATGTGAAAACATTACTGAAAAACAAGTTTTAAGAGAGACTTTGCTACGTCAGTATTCAAATAATTCATATTCAATAAAATATAGCATCAATCAACAACAAATATTTATTCACCCTTCAACAATAAAGAAAACTTCTGGTAAATGAATACTGAAAAATTTAAATGCAGTGTTAACTACAGAATTATTCTGTAGTTTACCCTTGATTTAAAAGATTGAAAGACAATTTAACGGCCTCTGTTATAGCACAAGGACTATCTGTATAAAGAATGTTAAGGAAACCAAATAATTATATATTATGAATAAAATAACATAAATAGAGGTTAATACTTGACCAAAATCCTATGAATTAAATATTTTGAATAGACAAAATTTTGAATAGACACAATTTTGTTTCTGCTGATCAATTTTATGAAAACAAATATCTTTCGAAAATGTTTAAAATAATCTTAAGAATTTCATCATGAAACTATCTTACTTAGAATATTCAATATTATTGAATATCAAACTAAGTTACTTTCGATAAAATCTCAAGATATATGAAAACTTTACTGAAAAACAAGTTTTAAGAGAGACTTTGCTACGTCAGTATCCAAATAATTCATATTCAATAAAATATAGCATCAATCAACAACAAATATTTATTCACCCTTCAACAATAAAGAAAACTTCTGGTAAATGAATACTGAAAAATTTAAATGCAGTGTTAACTACAAATAAATAATTCTGTAGTTTACCCTTGATTTAAAAGATTGAAAGACAATTTAACGGCCTCTGTTATAGCACAAGGACTATCTGTATAAAGAATGTTAAGGAAACCAAATAATTATATATTATGAATAAAATAACATAAATAGAGGTTAATACTTGACCAAAATCCTATGAATTAAATATTTTGAATAGACAAAATTTTGTTTCTGCTGATCAATTTTATGAAAACAAATATCTTTCGAAAATGTTTAAAATAATCTTAAGAATTTCATCATCAAACTATCTTACCTAGAATATTCAATATTATTGGATATCAAACTAAGTTACTTTTGATAAAATCTCAAGATATGTGAAAACATTACTGAAAAACAAGTTTTAAGAGAGACTTTGCTACGTCAGTATTCAAATAATTCATATTCAATAAAATATAGCATCAATCAACAACAAATATTTATTCACCCTTCAACAATAAAGAAAACTTCTGGTAAATGAATACTGAAAAATTTAAATGCAGTGTTAACTACAGAATTATTCTGTAGTTTACCCTTGATTTAAAAGATTGAAAGACAATTTAACGGCCTCTGTTATAGCACAAGGACTATCTGTATAAAGAATGTTAAGGAAACCAAATAATTATATATTATGAATAAAATAACATAAATAGAGGTTAATACTTGACCAAAATCCTATGAATTAAATATTTTGAATAGACAAAATTTTGAATAGACACAATTTTGTTTCTGCTGATCAATTTTATGAAAACAAATATCTTTCGAAAATGTTTAAAATAATCTTAAGAATTTCATCATGAAACTATCTTACTTAGAATATTCAATATTATTGAATATCAAACTAAGTTACTTTTGATAAAATCTCAAGATATATGAAAACTTTACTGAAAAACAAGTTTTAAGAGAGACTTTGCTACGTCAGTATCCAAATAATTCATATTCAATAAAATATAGCATCAATCAACAACAAATATTTATTCACCCTTCAACAATAAAGAAAACTTCTGGTAAATGAATACTGAAAAATTTAAATGCAGTGTTAACTACAAATAAATAATTCTGTAGTTTACCCTTGATTTAAAAGATTGAAAGACAATTTAACGGCCTCTGTTATAGCACAAGGACTATCTGTATAAAGAATGTTAAGGAAACCAAATAATTATATATTATGAATAAAATAACATAAATAGAGGTTAATACTTGACCAAAATCCTATGAATTAAATATTTTGAATAGACAAAATTTTGAATAGACAAAATTTTGTTTCTGCTGATCAATTTTATGAAAACAAATATCTTTCGAAAATGTTTAAAATAATCTCAAGAATTTCATCATGAAACTATCTTACTTAGAATATTCAATATTATTGGATATCAAACTAATTTACTTTTGATAAAATCTCAAGATATATGAAAACTTCACTGAAAAACAAGTTTTAAGAGAGACTTTGCTACGTCAGTATTCAAATAATTCATATTCAATAAAATATAGCATCAATCAACAACAAATATTTATTCACCCTTCAACAATAAAGAAAACTTCTGGTAAATGAATACTGAAAAATTTAAATGCAGTGTTAACTACAAATAAATAATTCTGTAGTTTACCCTTGATTTAAAAGATTGAAAGACAATTTAACGGCCTCTGTTATAGCACAAGGACTATCTGTATAAAGAATGTTAAGGAAACCAAATAATTATATATTATGAATAAAATAACATAAATAGAGGTTAACACTTGACCAAAATCCTATGAATTAAATATTTTGAATAGACAAAATTTTGAATAGACAAAATTTTGTTTCTGCTGATCAATTTTATGAAAACAAATATCTTTCGAAAATGTTTAAAATAATCTTAAGAATTTCATCAACAAACTATCTTACCTAGAATATTCAATATTATTGGATATCAAACTAAGTTACTTTTGATAAAATCTCAAGATATGTGAAAACATTACTGAAAAACAAGTTTTAAGAGAGACTTTGCTACGTCAGTATTCAAATAATTCATATTCAATAAAATATAGCATCAATCAACAACAAATATTTATTCACCCTTCAACAATAAAGAAAACTTCTGGTAAATGAATACTGAAAAATTTAAATGCAGTGTTAACTACAAATAAATAATTCTGTAGTTTACCCTTGATTTAAAAGATTGAAAGACAATTTAACGGCCTCTGTTATAGCACAAGGACTATCTGTATAAAGAATGTTAAGGAAACCAAATAATTATATATTATGAATAAAATAACATAAACAGAGGTTAATACTTGACCAAAATCCTATAAATTAAATATTTTGAATAGACAAAATTTTGAATAGACAAAATTTTGTTTCTGCTGATCAATTTTATGAAAACAAATATCTTTCGAAAATGTTTAAAATAATCTTAAGAATTTCATCATGAAACTATCTTACTTAGAATATTCAGTATTATTGGATATCAAACTAAGTTACTTTTGATAAAATCTCAAGATATATGAAAACTTTACTGAAAAACAAGTTTTAAGAGAGACTTTGCTACGTCAGTATCCTAATAATTCATATTCAATAAAATATAGCATCAATCAACAACAAATATTTATTCCCCCTTCAACAATAAAGAAAACTTCTGGTAAATGAATACTGAAAAATTTAAATGCAGTGTTAACTACAAATAAATAATTCTGTAGTTTACCCTTGATTTAAAAGATTGAAAGACAATTTAACGGCCTCTGTTATAGCACAAGGACTATCTGTATAAAGAATGTTAAGGAAACCAAATAATTATATATTATGAATAAAATAACATAAATAGAGGTTAATACTTGACCAAAATCCTATGAATTAAATATTTTGAATAGACAAAATTTTGTTTCTGCTGATCAATTTTATGAAAACAAATATCTTTCGAAAATGTTTAAAATAATCTTAAGAATTTCATCATCAAACTATCTTACCTAGAATATTCAATATTATTGGATATCAAACTAAGTTACTTTTGATAAAATCTCAAGATATGTGAAAACATTACTGAAAAACAAGTTTTAAGAGAGACTTTGCTACGTCAGTATTCAAATAATTCATATTCAATAAAATATAGCATCAATCAACAACAAATATTTATTCACCCTTCAACAATAAAGAAAACTTCTGGTAAATGAATACTGAAAAATTTAAATGCAGTGTTAACTACAGAATTATTCTGTAGTTTACCCTTGATTTAAAAGATTGAAAGACAATTTAACGGCCTCTGTTATAGCACAAGGACTATCTGTATAAAGAATGTTAAGGAAACCAAATAATTATATATTATGAATAAAATAACATAAATAGAGGTTAATACTTGACCAAAATCCTATGAATTAAATATTTTGAATAGACAAAATTTTGAATAGACACAATTTTGTTTCTGCTGATCAATTTTATGAAAACAAATATCTTTCGAAAATGTTTAAAATAATCTTAAGAATTTCATCATGAAACTATCTTACTTAGAATATTCAATATTATTGAATATCAAACTAAGTTACTTTTGATAAAATCTCAAGATATATGAAAACTTTACTGAAAAACAAGTTTTAAGAGAGACTTTGCTACGTCAGTATCCAAATAATTCATATTCAATAAAATATAGCATCAATCAACAACAAATATTTATTCACCCTTCAACAATAAAGAAAACTTCTGGTAAATGAATACTGAAAAATTTAAATGCAGTGTTAACTACAAATAAATAATTCTGTAGTTTACCCTTGATTTAAAAGATTGAAAGACAATTTAACGGCCTCTGTTATAGCACAAGGACTATCTGTATAAAGAATGTTAAGGAAACCAAATAATTATATATTATGAATAAAATAACATAAATAGAGGTTAATACTTGACCAAAATCCTATGAATTAAATATTTTGAATAGACAAAATTTTGAATAGACAAAATTTTGTTTCTGCTGATCAATTTTATGAAAACAAATATCTTTCGAAAATGTTTAAAATAATCTCAAGAATTTCATCATGAAACTATCTTACTTAGAATATTCAATATTATTGGATATCAAACTAATTTACTTTTGATAAAATCTCAAGATATATGAAAACTTCACTGAAAAACAAGTTTTAAGAGAGACTTTGCTACGTCAGTATTCAAATAATTCATATTCAATAAAATATAGCATCAATCAACAACAAATATTTATTCACCCTTCAACAATAAAGAAAACTTCTGGTAAATGAATACTGAAAAATTTAAATGCAGTGTTAACTACAAATAAATAATTCTGTAGTTTACCCTTGATTTAAAAGATTGAAAGACAATTTAACGGCCTCTGTTATAGCACAAGGACTATCTGTATAAAGAATGTTAAGGAAACCAAATAATTATATATTATGAATAAAATAACATAAATAGAGGTTAATACTTGACCAAAATCCTATGAATTAAATATTTTGAATAGACAAAATTTTGAATAGACAAAATTTTGTTTCTGCTGATCAATTTTATGAAAACAAATATCTTTCGAAAATGTTTAAAATAATCTTAAGAATTTCATCATGAAACTATCTTACTTAGAATATTCAATATTATTGGATATCAAACTAATTTACTTTTGATAAAATCTCAAGATATATGAAAACTTCACTGAAAAACAAGTTTTAAGAGAGACTTTGCTACGTCAGTATTCAAATAATTCATATTCAATAAAATATAGCATCAATCAACAACAAATATTTATCCACCCTTCAACAATAAAGAAAACTTCTGGTAAATGAATACTGAAAAATTTAAATGCAGTGTTAACTACAAATAAATAATTCTGTAGTTTACCCTTGATTTAAAAGATTGAAAGAAAATTTAACGGCCTCTGTTATAGCACAAGGACTATCTGTATAAAGAATGTTAAGGAAACCAAATAATTATATATTATGAATAAAATAACATAAATAGAGGTTAATACTTGATAGAAGGCTAATATTAAAATATTTAAATAATTACATAACATAATTTGTTTATTCTGTTTGAAAATGTAGTAACACTTCGAAACTCGAATCACTGTTTAATCAGTAAATAAAAGTGATAGAAAACAAAGTAATTTCACCTATCATTCCAGTATTAGGAAAATAAGAAAATATTCAAATCTGAATAACTGCGGAACAAATTGATCCATTTCAGTCATCTTAACGATCTTAACTGAGATATTCAGGCCCAAAATCTGTCCTGAGAGTTATAAGTCTGTAGATCTTTACATTAGAAAATTAGAGTGTTTACGCACGGACCGGTCGGAAAAACGATAGCACGTTGCTCCCCAGAACAAGCGAGCAACAAGGTTTTGGAAATGATGTATTTCTTGACTTCTAGGGGGATATTTCAGACCGAATAACTGCATAACTGTAAATTGGTGAGATAGAATTCATTTTCATGTTTTATCTCCGAAATTGTTGCTGATGAATACAGTAGGATATAAAGATTTTATTATCTTAAACTAGTGGAAGCTTCTCGCTTGGTACATTAAATACGGTAAGTTCACGCAAGTGGAACAATGAAGTGACGGTGTTAATTAGTATAGCGGCCCCCATAACTATTTACTTTAACTAGGTATCTAATTTTCGAATGTGTCATGAGGTCATTGCTATTGCGAAATAGCAGAATAGCCAAATTATTCAACATCTCTGGCCGTCAAGCCTGGTTTCGGATAGTTCGATGGACTATCAGAATCAAGCAGCACAGCCGTATTTCCTTCGTCGCAGAAAATGACAAATATTGAATACTCATCTTTTATTGAAATATCAGTAAGGTTATCAAAAAAATTCATTTTGATGAAGAAAATAAAATAAATGGAGGTTTATACTTGATAGAATGTAAAAAAATTTGAATATCAAAACAAATTGAAATATGTTTATCTTCTACAATTTTAATTTCCAAAAGAATTTTTTTATTCAAAAAACTTTTAGAATTAAATTAATGTCTAAAACAAGCACCGCTCACATTTAATAGACGTATATAATCAAAACTCAATATACAATGTCAAATGAAATAAATAACCCAACAGATATACGAAAGTAATTAAAATTAATAAATAAATATTCAAAGGAGACAAAATTTTGTTTCTGGTTTTATCTTAAGAAATACTACTTGCCTTATAAAAACATGAACACACTTGAAGGACTTCCCAAAGAATATAATTTATTTGAAATATTTAATATATTTAAATATTCGAACAAATTATTTCAAAAATCTCTAAAAAATGTGCACTATATCTTCAAAAAACAAATATAATTCTAGATAATCCCTTCATCAGCCCTTTTTCAATATTCCAAATATCAAAATCTAGAATCTAGAATTATATTTGTTTTTTGAAGATATAGTGCACATTTTTTAGAGATTTTTGGAATAATTTGTTCGAATATTTAAATATATTAAATATTTCAAATAAATTATATTCTTTGGGAAGTCCTTCAAGTGTGTTCATGTTTTTATAAGGCAAGTAGTATTTCTTAAGATAAAACCAGAAACAAAATTTTGTCTCCTTTGAATATTTATTTATTAATTTTAATTACTTTCGTATATCTGTTGGGTTATTTATTTCATTTGACATTGTATATTGAGTTTTGATTATATACGTCTATTAAATGTGAGCGGTGCTTGTTTTAGACATTAATTCAATTCTAAAAGTTTTTTGAATAAAAAAATTCTTTTGGAAATTAAAATTGTAGAAGATAAACATATTTCAATTTGTTTTGATATTCAAATTTTGTTATATTTCTTCTATCAAGTAAAAAGCCTTTCTATTTTATTTGATAGAATGTATATAAAATTATTTAAATACTTTAATATTAGCCTACTACATCTTTAATTCCCAAAAAAAAATTATTTAATATTTATAACTTCAGGAATCAAATTGAATTAATATCATATAAGTACCACTTATATCAAACGACATATAAAATAAACATCCATTAAGACATCCAATAAATAGAAATTGTTAATCAAAATCCTATGAATTAAATATTTTGAGTAGACAAAATTTTGTTTCTGCTCATCAATATTAAGAAAACAGAAATCTTCCAAAAATGATTAACATAATCTTAAGAGTTTCATCATAAAACTATCTTACTTAAAATATTCAATATTATTGGATATCTAACTTTATATATTATAAAAACTGAAGATATGTGAAAAAATTACTGAGAAACAAGTTTTAAGAGACTTTGCTTTGTCAGTATTCAAATAATTCATATTCAATAAATATAAGATATACAATATAAAACATGACCTTAAATACACAGCTCTGGTACAAAAAATAGAGGGGTCGAAAGAGATGGTTTACAATTAATGAAAAATATTAAGTAGTGGGGATCTGTTTAAATCTATTTGATCATTCAATAAAATTTGTCTATTATTATATCTATTGATCTCTAAAGTTTCTAACAGATTTAGTTTCTGACTTTTGTTTTCGATGTGTAATATTTCATAGTTCATATTAAAATTATGGCCAGTCTCTAACAAATGGTTGGCATAAGTTGAATTCGGTTTATTATTATTATTATATTATATTATAATTATAATTATATTATTAATATAACATTTTTCATGTTCTTGCATCCTTGTTTGGAATGAACCTGCCTGTCCCACATATACTCATGGGCAATCACTACATGTTAACTTGTAAACTCCTGATTTTTTCGTTTTTAGGAATGACGTCTTTATTATTTTTTATTGAGCTGCCTAAAGAATTAATGGTTTTAAAAGAGATGTTATATTTTTCTTTTTTCTTCAAATATCTAGCAATATTTTCAGATTTTTGGCCTATGTAAGTTAATGAAATAAATTTGGTTTCGTTTGAATTTTGAAATTTTGGATATACAAGTGATATTGCTTTCTTGTAATTTATTTTATCGAGTAAATTGTCTACAATTAACGGATTAAAATCATTATTGAAAGCTATTTGTTTAATGGTTTTATACTCTTTGTCAAAATGACCCATGACGAAAGAAAATTTTGATAGAGAGTATAAAACCATTAAACAAATAGCTTTCAATAATGATTTTAATCCGTTAATTGTAGACAACTCACTTGACAAAATAAATTACACTTGTATATCCAAAATTCAAACGAAACCAAATTTATTTCATTCACATACATAGGCCAAAAATCTGAAAAGATTGCTAGATATTTAAAGAAAAAAGAAAAATACAACATCTCTTTTAAAACCATTAAGTCTTTAGGCAGCTTAATAAAAAATAATAAAGACGTCATTCCTAAAAACAAAAAATCAGGAGTTTACAAGTTAACATGTAGTGATTGCCCATGTGTATATGTGGGACAGACAGGCCGTTCATTCCAAACAAGGATACGAGAACATGAAAAATGTTATATCAATAATAAATCGAATTTAACTTATGCCAACCATTTGTTAGAGACTGGCCATAATTTTAATATGAACTATGAAATATTACATATCGAAAACAAAAGTCAGAAACTAAATCTGTTAGAAACTTCAGAGATCAATAGATATAATAAAAGACAAATTTTATTGAATTATCAAATAGATTTAAACAGATCCCCCCTACTCAATATTTTTCATTAATTGTAAACCATCTCTTTCCACCCCTCTATTTTTTGTACCAGAGCTGTGTATTTGAGGTCATGTTTTGCATTGTATACCTCAGTTTAAATACTCACCTGATGAAGTCATGGTATGACGAAACAATTGTCGTGTAAATTAATAAAATGGCGGAAGTTAACATTTGTTTTTCTTATATTGAAGATGAATTTCCGTCAAGTAAAGACCGAGACAATCAAAAATTTTTCCAATTACTTATTTCGTCCCTTCTGATTTCTATTCTACCACATTTATTAATGTCATGTCTTGATAAGTTTAAATTTTCTTTAATCAAATATTTTCTTTCATTTATATTTCATTTTCAGCAATCCACCTAACGTAATCACCAATTGAATTATAAATTATGAATTTTCTAGAAATGAAAGGAAACCATAAGGTTTAAACGTGCTCAAAATTTACGGATATTATAAATGCTGGGAAATTAATAGTTTTTCAAATATAAAATTAATAATTTATGTCCACGATGTGAAAAAAAAATTATCTTCATATGATGAATAATGCTTAAAGAATCCGATCATCGACATAAATTGAAAAATAAGAAAGTATTTGGTGTTTTGCTGATGTGCAGTGAAATTATTAACAAACATTTTAAGAAATATGTCAAGAGCTTATTCAGCACAAAACGATATACTGGAATCCAAAGAAATTTTGAAGGCAGGAATGGATCAAGTTCATGTCGCCACTCTGGTAGATACTACCGAAAGCCTAATTTTTTGCCTGTGTAACCAATATCGTGAAAGTGATATTATAGGGGGAAGATTCTGATCGATAAAGGATGACTATCTCTTAAATGGGCCGATATGTTCAATTGGAAGCACGGTTAAATAAGATTGTAGCCGCATCGTGGATACTTCGTTCATAAGAGTGCAAAATGTATTTTGGGACATACCTACTATCTACTGGAAATTCAGGATAACCAACCCAGTTGTGAGCCTTTAACTCGAGCCATCCGATAGCGTGAGCTCAAGAACAAGTGATTTGAATCCAGAATCAGTTATTATCATTCATTTTTGCTGAGAAATTTTGGTTTTATTTGTATCCGGATTCTATATGATTACACTTCTGTACCATAGAACGAATTCACCAAATGCAGAAAATGTACAGTTCCAGAGGAGGCAGGATAATGGCCTGGGGTCGAATTTAGCTTCGTTGCATAATTTAATTTGTTTTGCTAGATGGATTTTTGACGGCAAATGATAATTTAACTGACGTTTTTGATCCCGTTGTACTACAATAGTGAAATTTTGTTGGGCCAAACATTTGTCTCAAGAATGATGATGCCCCTCCACAACATCAAAAATAGCGAAAAATTTCCCAGTTGCCCATACTGTCAGAGTTTTAAACTGATCTATCAGGGGATCTGAATTCAACAGAACACATATGGGATAAAAAATTTGAATATCAAAATAGATTTAATCTGTTAGTCTCTACAATTTTAATTTAAAAAAAATTTTAGGTAGTTGATTTTGATATTTAAATGTTATCTAAGGCCGACGAAGAGATTATCCGTATTCTAATTGTTTTTTGAAGATACATTCTCTCAAGAAAGTACCGGGAATTATCGATTTTACTCTGGCGGGGCAATGAGGCAGGTAAAATTTTTTTTTCCTAGGTTGGTACCACTGTCCTTAATTACTATGCCAGGCTTGAGCGGGATCTGTCAACTAGTGTGTTTGCAACAGCTGATTAAGTCAGTCGATGTCAGAGTGTGTGCCGATTTTTACTATGGGTGATTACGTTGAGCGAAGAATTTGTTTAAAGTTTTGTGTTGCAAATGAATTTTCGTGTGCCGATGCATTGAAAATGTTGCAAAAGGCCTTTGGTGATAATGCTCTATCGAAAACTCGTGCATATCAGTGGTACAGAGCCTTCAAGGACGGTCGTGAAGTGGTCGCCCATCGACGGCTTCGATCGAAGATAACGTCGATAAAATTAAGGAAAGGGTGCTGGAAAACCGTCGTACCAGCTTGAGAGAGATAGCACATGATCTTAAGATATCCCACGAGTCCGCACGTACGATTTCGATTGATATTTTGGGCATGAGAAAGGTGGCCGCACGACTCGTAGCGAAAGACCTGAATTTTCTTCAAAAACGTCATCGCGAGCAGGTTGCTTCAGACATGCTGGATCGCTGTAATTCCGATTCTACATTCATGGAACGCATTATAACTGGTGATGAGACCTGGGTCTACGTGTACGATATGCAAACAAGCCAGCAATCATCGGAATGGGTGGCAAAAAATGAGCCGAAACCGAAAAAACCACGCCAAAGCCGCTCGAAAATGAAGGTCATGCTCATTGTTTTCTTCGATATCCGTGGCGTGGTGCACTACGAATTCGTTCCAAAGGGTCAGACGGTAAACAAGGAGTATTACCTAGGCGTTATGAAACGTTTGCGTGAGCGTATCCGTAAGAAGCGGCCAAATTTGTGGGCGAACAACTCATGGATTTTGCATGACGATAACGCGCCTTCTCACCGAGCTACGATTGTGACTGACTTTCTCGCCAAAAACTCAACAAACGTGCTTCAGCAACCACCGTATTCGCCGGATTTGGCTCCCTGCGACTTTTTCCTCTTCCCAAAACTAAAATTGCCCCTTCGTGGCACCCGTTTTGAGTCGATTGAAGCCATAAAACAAAATTCGGAGCGAGAGCTAAAGTCCATCCCGGAAAGCGCCTATAAAAAATGTTTCGATAATTGGAAGTGCCGTTGGCATAGATGTATTGGAGCAAATGGAGCCTATTTTGAAGGCGACCCAATAAATTTTGACGATTAAATGTAAAAATGTTGTTTTAATTGAAAATTCCCTATACTTTCTTGACAGAGTAGTATATTGCATGTTTTGAGAGATTTTTGAAATTAACTTATTTGAATATTTAAATATATTAAATACTTCAAATAAATTATATTTTTTGAGAAATCCTTAAGTTGTGTTTTATGTTTTTGAAAAGGAATTGGTTTCACTATGGTAAGATCAAAAACAAAATATTGTCTCCGTCAAATATTTATTAATTTTAATTACCTTTTTTATATTGCTTGGTTATTATTCCATTTGACATAGTATATTGAGTTTTGAATATATACGTTTATTAAATATAAGCGGTGCTTATTGTAGACATTAATTCAATTCTAAAAGTTTTTTGAATAAAAATTTTTTTTTAAATTAAAATTGTAGAAGACTAACAGATTAAATCTGTTTTGATATTCAAATTTTGTTATATTTCTTCTATCAAGTAAAATGCCTTTTTCTATTTCATTTACATATGAGATATACGTTCAAAAAGCGTTCTTGGGAATGAAAATCATGAACATCGTTGTAGGTGGAATATAACAGCTGGTGATTTTCATATTCGATAATGATTTTTGTATTCCATGATTTTTGATATGAATATTCCTGTGTTCAGAAATACATTGAATAATTTCACACATTAAGGATTTTACTTGATCAGTTCGTGTTCTAATTGAAATTTGTAACTAATTAAACAGGAGATCAAATCATAAAGTTTTTGTTTAAATGTTGATGGCAAAATGATTCGATTATTTTTATTTCGGACTCCCATTTCCTGAACTTTTCGTACACAATATTCCTTAATGTAGACAAATCCTTAAACGAAAACTTCGAGAAAACAGAAGGATTAGAAGGAAATTGGGAAGTTGGGAAGGAAAAATGTTGAAATTCATTATTTTTTCAGTCTAAAAACATTTATAAGTAATAAGGAGTATGAGCTATGGTAATAGGAAGTTCTAGAAATCGAGATAGTGAAACATACATCTGTATAACAATTCTAGAAAAATTATATACTACTCTGTCAAGAAAGTACCGGGAATTTTTTATTGGGTCGCCTTCAAAATAGGCTCCATTTGCTCCAATACATCTATGCCAACGGCACTTCCAATTATCGAAACATTTTTTATAGGCGCTTTCCGGGATGGACTTTCGCTCTCGCGCCGAATTTTGTTTTATGGCTTCAATCGACTCAAAATTGGTGCCACGAAGGGGCAATTTTAGTTTTGGGAAGAGGAAAAAGTCGCATGGAGCCAAATCCGGCGAATATGGTGGTTGCTGAAGCACGTTTGTTGAGTTTTGGCGAGAAAGACAGTCACAATCGTAGCTCGGTGAGAAGGCGCGTTATCGTCATGCAAAATCCATGAGTTGTTCGCCCACAAATTTGGCCGCTTCTTACGGATACGCTCACGCAAACGTTTCATAACGACTAGGTAATACTCCTTGTTTACCGTCTGACCCTCTTGAACGAATTTGTAGTGCACCAGGCCACGGCGGATATCGAAGAAAACAATGAGCATCACCTTCATTTTCGAGCGGCTTTGGCGTGGTTTTTTCGGTTTCGGCTCATTTTTTGCCACCCATTCCGATGATTGCTGGCTTGTTTGCATATCGTACTCGTAGACCTAGGTCTCATCACCAGTTATAATGCGTTCCATGAATGTAGAATCGGAATTACAGCGATCCAGCATGTCTGAAGCAATCTGTTCGCGATGACGTTTTTGAAGAAAATTCAGGTCTTTCGGTACGAGTCGTGCGGCCACCTTTCTCATGCCCAAAATATCAATCAAAATCGTACGTGCGGACTCGTGGGATATCTTAAGATCATGTGCTATCTCTCTCAAGCTGGTACGACGGTTTTCCAGCACCCTTTCCTTAATTTTATCGACGTTATCTTCGATCGAAGCCGTCGATGGGCGTCCGGAACGAGGCAAGTATTCGACCACTTCAAGACCGTCCTTGAAGGCTCTGCACCACTGATATGCACGAGTTTTCGATAGAGCATTATCACCAAAGGCCTTTTGCAACATTTTCAATGCATCGGCACACGAAAATTCATTTGCAACACAAAACTTTAAACTAATTTTTTGCTCAACGTAATCACCCATAGTAAAAATCGGCACGCACTCTGACATCGACTGACTTAATCAGCTGTTGCAAACACACTAGTTGACAGATCCCGCTCAAGCTTGGCATAGTAATTAAGGACAGTGGTAGCAACCTAGGAAAAAAAATTTTTACCTGCCTCATTGTCCCGCCAGATTTAAATCGATAATTCCCGGTACTTTCTTGACAGAATGTAGATAGTATCACGAATTATAGACCAATTTCTATTATGAGCATATTTTCTAAAGCATTCGAAAGAGTTGTGTTCAACAGAATGATAAAGTATCTTGTCAAGTTTAATGTACTCGATAATGCCCAACATGGTTTTAGATCGGGTCACTCGACGGAAACAGCTGCAATTTCCTTTGTTGACTATGTGTATGAATGCCTTGACAATGGCTTGCATGCAACTTAGTAAAAGTTGAAGGCTGCCTATCTGACTAGCACGGTCTTAGTCTGAGAGAGCTACAAGGATCTGTCCTTGAGCCTTTTCTATTTCTGCCTTCCATCAACGATCTCCCTGTTGATTCAAATGCAATATTGCTGAATTTCCTCCAAAAGTGTAGACACTTTTCGTCTTCTTTAAGACGTTTCGGGCCCAACATTCGAAGAACTTCAGGCGCTCTGTGAGCTACTATTACAAAGCTTTTCGAACTGGTGTCATAAAAATAACTTAATGATCAATATTTACAAAACAAAATGTATCTTCTTTTTAATTGGGCATAGTGATCGTGAGCTGGTGATTCGTCATTTGGATAGTGCTATTCTATCTGAGAATGGTACTAAATTTCTTGGTATTCACTTTGATAACAGTTTAAAATGGGGTATGCATATTGATTCCGTTTGTAAAAAACTGAACAGTCCTTATTTTGCCATAAATAGGGTGAGCACCTTACTTCCCTTGAAATCACTCATAAATATCTATCATAGTTTGGTCTAAAGCCCTGTTTCGTATAATATGCTACTATGGGGAATCTCTTCGGATGTTAGAAGGGCTTTCATAGCAGAAAAACGTATATTACGTATGATATTCAGCATATCTCCACGTTCATCCTGTAGACCCCTATTTGTACGAAACAATATTATGACTTTATCATCCATTTTTAAATGTCTAGTATATGAGAAGGAAAATGAGAAAAAATTTATACAGTTGTCAAAATTTCATAACTTTGGTACCAGAAGTGAGAGTACATTATATGTTTCCCAGCACAGAGCAACTAAGTTAGAGATGTGTTTAATTTTATAACCATCTGCCCTACAATAATCGATCTCTTGTTTTGAATAAACTCAAAAAAACTGTTGAAGAGTTAATTTTAAGTAGATGTTATTATACAATAAACGATTAACTCCATAATGTTACTGAATTGTTTCAGCCGTTACTATTTGGTAGTTGATCATATTCACAATAACAATAATGTAAAAATAATGAATGACTGTACAGAGCTATGTAAATCGAAAATATTTGAGATATTCAAAAAGTAACATCTTTAAAACCTTTATCAACGAACATAAAATGAATTTAATGAAAAGTAAACAGAAATTCCACTTTTGCCACTCATTCTTTAGAAAACAGTAATTCCTTTCGATAAAAGAAAATCTTAAGAAAATTTTACATGTAGATTCAAATGAAAAGAAACTTGATTATTGAAATTTTCAAATTCGTTCACAATAAAAATAATTTAAAAAATAATGAATGACTGTATGGAGCTATGTAAATCCAAATATTTGAGATGTAGAACAAAATAACGTAAAAAATAATGAATGACTGTACGGAGCTATGTAACCCCAAAAATTATTTAAGATATTTAAATGGGTACCATCTGTTCAATAACCTTCTTTGTCGATTGTCGACATTCCGATATCTGTTAGAAGGCCCCTCTTTTTTTAACCGGGTTTTTATCTCGTTCCGCTTGTACACCTCTGTACCACTATTAGGAGTTAGAATCTATTGAAATATTCAAAATATTTATCACTTTTGTTTAAATACCTCTGTACCACTGTTAGGTCTTCAGTTGTCTGATGATGGGATAGTTCATTTCTCGAAATTCGAGTCACCAGAAAATGTGTAATATATATTTTTTTTGGTAGTATAACATAGTAATTTCTAAAATTTGTTTTAATCCATAATGTTATAGTGATCAGCTGATTAATATTTTTTTTTCATCTGTATGTCCTATACATTTTGTTCAAATTTACTTCAACAATCTAGACCATTCAAATATGAATCACTTAATTCCTAGAAACCTAAGCGGGCCTAAACACCAATTAATAAACGAAGAAATTTCTCCCTTAGATTATTCCCAGAAATCCATTAGAAGCATTTTAGCCGTTTCAAGACTATTGTCGTATCGGAATTGCCTGGGCCACTTTTTCGGACCCAAACCCACTATCTCATGCGCCAGTTAGCAAAAAGGCACCAGTTGAACACATCCTCTGCGCCTGGCAGGTCACGTGATAAGAAAGTTCAGTTGAAGACAAGTTCTGATTCCACGCACATTCCCTTGAAGTAAGCTCTCTTAACTTGTGAAGCAATTTTATCTCTACGCTCGAATTATTTTATATTCGCATTTTTTACTTTATACTTCCAAGGAACTCTGTCTCTCTCTCTCTCTCAGTTACCCATAATGCACTAAAGGCCTGGAAGTAAATGTATTGTCTACATTATTTATTTGTAAGTAGATATCAAGTTGTGAAAAGTTAATTCAAAAGTGAAACCAACAAAATTGAAGTCTATGTCGTGAACAACAATAGAAAAAACTCAAGGAAGAACTGTTCCAGGATCAAGATAGTGTATCCACCTCAATCTGGGTCAACAACTCCAAATTGTACACTTGTATTATATGTACTTCTGCTGACAATTCTCTTCATGGTCCCTACGAGCTGGATTACATTCCACATCTGGTCACGAAACAACTCCCTCAATTTGGGTAAAATAATTCAACTCTCTGAACTTGTATTATTTGTATTTTAGGCTGTGAATAAAGCATTAAAGTCTAATATACATCCCTCTTTCACCCTCATTTGAAGTATGCTTAACAAAGAATTTGCATACTAATTGGTTGACGTTTAATCAATTACTTTCGAAGAATTCAAAAAGGTATCTCTACATACCAAGCAATTCTTTACACATTTATTTGTCTCAGGGGATTAATTAATTATTATTATTATTATAGATACTTGACCGTTTTTGAGTCACTGGCATACGTCGCACTGACGAAAACCAATCAGTTTGAAACGTGCCTATGTCTGCAATTTGCCTCTGTGATCAACAAAAACCTTGTCGAGTTTGTTTGCGTATTGAATTGTTACACAGGTGTATGTTACACCCTCTCGATATCTAGAATTTTCTATTGCCATAGCTCATACCCCTTATTAATGATTTTTGGTACAGATCAGCCGAATTAATTCATTTTAGTTTATTTGAGTTTGCAAACATCTTTCTATAATATTAGGAGTACAAATAAGTTTCCGCCGTTTTTTAACGTTTTTTGTTTATGAATCATTCCTAATGATTTTAAACGACGCGAGACTGCTTGCTGAGTGACTTCTAATGTTAGAGCAAGTTCTTTTTGTGTTTGAGATGAATCTTCCTCCAATAATTCCTCCAATTCTGCATCCTCGTAAATTTTTGGCCTTCCACTGCGATCTTTGTCTTCTACGTCGAAATCACCGTTTTTAAACTTTTGAAACCACTCTCGACACGTTCTCTCCCTCAAAGCACCCTCACCATATGCTTCTACGAGCAATTGATGCATCTCAGCAGCAGATTTCTTCAAATTAAAGAAGTAATCTAATATTTCCCGCAAATGACGCTTACTTGGCTCAAATTTGGACATTTTCAACTTATAAAAATTATATTTTACCAATATAAAATTAATGATATTGATAGGTTATATTGTTCTTGAATGTCCAAACTATTTTTTAAGCCGGTTATCATCTGCGAAAGCTAACCGAAACTCCGTGCCGCGCCATCTACAATAAAACAGCGGAAACTTATTTGTACTCCTAATAAAAAAATGAATCGCAAAATGTGTTGGTAAGCGCATAACTCAACAACGCCTAGACCAATTTGGCCAATTTTTTTTAAATGTTCGTTGGTGTTCAAGGATGGTTTTTACGGCGAGAAAAAATCGAATAATTACCGGAAAATCCCTTAAAACAGCCCTTTCCTTTTTTCCATACAAACGTTTTCTAACTAAAACGTAGTCGTTGTCATTATAAAATAAAACACTTGTTTACATTTTCTACTTTATTTTTGGTATTGACGTACGTTTCGTCTTTGCTAGAAAGACTTCATCAGAATACGTATTCTGATGAAGTCTTTCTAGCAAAGACGAAACGTACGTCAATACCAAAAATAAAGTAGAAAATGTAAACAAGTGTTTTATTTTATAATGACAATTACAACTGATTTCTACCAAGCAACGGCCCAATCTATCATAAAAAACGTAGTCGATTTGAGCTTTATTGCTATTGTATAAAGTTCATATTGAATTTCGTTTGTTTTACTATCGTCACGCGACATAAAATGCATCAGTTGAAGTTGAAGTTGAAATCTTTAATGGATTTCATCGTAAAACATTATGTGTTTGGTGAGACACGCTGCTGGATGTATTCTGTGGAGTGGCAGAAACGAGGATTGCCACATGCACACATTTTGATTTGGTTTTTTGAAAAGATAAGGCCAAATGAAGTTGATGTAGTGATATCCGCTGAAATCCCTGATGTACAAGTAGATCCTGCATTGCTTGAGGTAGTTATCGAAAACATGATACATGGTCCCTGTGGAACTCTTGATTCAAAATGATGGATAGTAAATGTTCAAAACGACATTACTATCGGAAACAGTTACTGGTAATGACGGTTATCCATTGTATCGTCGCCGATCGACAGCAGACAATGGAAAATCAACAACTGTCAAAGTAAATCAACAAGATATTGAAATAGATAATCGTTGGATTGTTCCATACTCACCCATTTTATCAAAGACATTCAAAGCACACATCAACGTTGAATCTTGCCATTCAGTGAAATCTATTAAAACATTTGCAAATATGTAACCCAAGGGAGTGATATGGCTGTGATTGGAATTGGGGCAGAGAATTCTAATGATGACTTTACCCAATACCAAATGGGCCGCTATGTTAGTAGTAATGAAGCAGTTTGGCGAATATTTTTTTCCTATTCATAAGAGACCCTGTTATTGTTCACTTAGCTGTGCATTTAGAAAATGGACAAAGAGTGTATTTTACAGAACAGAATGCAGTACAAAGAGCTGCTCAGCCATCATCTACGACATTAACCAGTTTTTTTGAGAAATGCCAAAATGATGATTTTGCACAAACATTGTTATATTCTGAAATGCCAAAATATTATAGCTGGAATCAATCCTCAAGGAGATTTATACGACGGAAACAAGGAAAACCAGTTGCAGGATACTCAGATGTATATTCCACCGATTGCAATTGCTAGAAAATGACGCTCATTGGGATCAAACTCTCAATGATGCTGTAATATCATCACACGCTCATCAAATACGAACATTGTTTTCAATAATCATATCTAGATGCTTCCCATCAAACCCAATTGATTTGTGGATCAAGTACAAGGATTATATGGGTGATGATATTTTGTAGCAAATACAGAATAGAATGGGAAATCCAAGTATACAAATCACTGAAGAAATTTACAATGAAGCATTGATTTCAATTGAGGACATGTGCTTGATGATATCAAACAAACTATTAATTCAATTAGGTCTGGCCGCGTCTAATCGTCCAATGCATGATGCTTTTAACCAAGAGTTGCATCGAGAAAAACTGTATGATCTCAACACTTTGAAAGAATTAGTTCAAACAAATCTTCCACTGTTGAATGAACAACAGAAGTATGTATTTGATACTCTTATGAAAGTAACAAATGATGAAACTGGCGGGATTCACTTCTTAGATGCACTTGGTGGTGCAGGAAAAAATTTTTTGATTTCTAAAATATCAGCAACAATTCGCTCACAAAATAAACTTGCACTTGAACTCGCTTCGTCGGGAATTGCAGCAACTTTGCTTGAAGGGGGTCGAACAGTCCATTCAGCACTAAAATTGCCATTAAATATGCAAAGCAATGAAACTCCAACCTGCAACATTTCGAAGAACTCTGCAATGGCAAAGGTTTTGCAGCAATGTAAAATTATTGTTTGGGATGAATGCACGATGGCACATAAAAAATCTTTGGAGACTTAAGACAGAACCTTAAAAGATCTACGGAGCAATTATAACCGATTTGGTGGTGCATTGATTTTATTAGCAGAAGATTTTCGTCAAACATTGCCAGTGATTCCACGATCAACGCCAGCAGATGAACTCAATGCATGTCAAAATACTTCATTTAAGTAAGAATATGCGTGTCGAGTTGCAAAATGACCAATCTGGAAACATATTCTCTAAATAACTCATTGACATTGGTAATGGCAAATTCCCTATAGGCACGTTGACTGGCTGCATCAACTTTCCTCAAAGTTTTTGTCAGTTAACTCGATCAAAAGATGAACTCATTCAGAAGGTGTTTTCAGATGTTTCTCAAAATTACAGAGCGAACGAGCTATATTGGCTGCAAAAAACATTGATGTAAATGAATTAAATTTCAAAATTCAAGAACAAATTACAGGCGAATCGAGGATATATAAATCAGTTGATTCGGCTACTAATCAAGATGATGTAGTCAACTATCCATCGGAATTTTTAAACTCGCTGGACTTGCCAGGGTTGCCACCTCACAATCTTCAATTAAAGGTTGGATCGGTTGTTATAATGTTGCGAAATATCAACCAACCGCGTCTTTGCAAAGGAACACGGTAAGCGTTAAAAAAATTACTAAACAACGTGATAGAAGCAACTATACTCAAAGGATAGTATAAAGGAGAAGAAGTTCTCATACCGCGCATCCCAATGATTCCGTCTGATGTGTCATTTCAGTTTAAACGACTACATCCAGCGCGGCTTGCTTTTGCTATGACCATAAACAAGTCCCAGGGGCAATCATTAAGTATTTGTGGTATTAATCTGGAAAACCCATGTTTCTCACATGGTCAATTGTATGTTGCCTGTTTCCGTGTTCCCGTGTTGGAAAACAATCAGTCAGGTAATCAAATAAAAAACATCGTATATCATAAAGCACTACAATGATAATAAAACTATTTTTTGTTCATAATTATGATTCACATGATTAACAATAAAGCGATTACTTTTAAATCCTTATATAATATGTTTTATTTAATTATTTTTGAATAATATTTAAGGTTTTGAATAACAGTTATTCAAAATGTGATCTTGCCTGATGATGCTACTGCGATAGCGAAACAATTGTTGTGAACATAAGAATAAAAATTTGTGAAAATCAGAATAACCTTATTTAAATATTATTTAATATGGATTTTCACCAAGTAAGGACTGAAACAATTCAATAATTATTTTTTATTCACAACGCCCTATTACCAGGGTAACGGTTCTGTTCAGGAGAATTTTTTGCCCCGACTATAAAATACGTAGGAACAAAAAACTGCCACATTACAAATCTTTTTGACAGGACAAAGTCTGTCGGGTCCGCTAGTTTATTATAAATTGAATGATTACAAGAGTTAGCAGTGTAATTCATTTTTTCATATTTTCGAGCAAATAATATGAGTTATTGTTGAAATAAGTTCCGAAACAAATAAAATAATGACTGTGGATTGGGAATCTGCGAATTCATCAGAAATGATTAAGTTATTATTTACATAAGTTCGTAATATTAATTGTCAAAAACAGAATAATTTCTGTGTTTGACGCCGTTTCGGTTAGTGAGATATTTCTGACCATTCTCAAGTGAATACTGAGGATATTTTGTTGCTGCGCGTCTTATATCCATGTATTGAAAAGACAGTCGGAAACAGGAAATTTAGTGTTAATCAAGAATGTAGTGGAGCAGTGGAAGAATCAGAAACACAGCGCGATGCCATGTCCAACAAACGACTGTTCTCTCTCAGTGGTAGTGGGGAGTGAAAGCAGACTGCACAGCTTTTCGATTGAAGCATCAACACTGCGCATCACCGTTGAGAGTGAACAATCATTTATTCGTCATCGCACCGCGCTGAGGTTTTGATTCTTCCACTGCTCCACTCCATTCTTGATTAATCCTAAATTTCCTATGTTTCCGACTCTCTTTTCCATATCCGAAGGCGAGGACGGTGTAGAGGTTATAACTAAACGTAGGTTCTAAGTCTACTCCTGATGAATGAAGTGCTTCGTTCACATCGAATGCTTTCCACATCGAAACTTATGAAACAATTTTATGATTTCAACTCGATGTTGTTGATAATTTCTGTGAAGTAGCTGGAGGGGGTTGATGATGTGTAGCAGAAAAGGTGTAAGCATAATTACGAGAGCTGGTCACAGAGGTATTCTTGTGAATTTTGAGTAATCCATATAGAGGAGGCGGCTTGCTGTAATGGTCGTCAATGATGTCATTATGTTGTCAGGTATGTGATCTCAGTGTGTTATTATGTGTTATTTTCCTCTCAATCGAAAATATTGTGTCCTTGGTGAGTGGATTGTATAACAACGTCCAGTAGAGGCGTCTCACTGGGTGCTACTGCCTGATTGAGGCCTTTGCTGAAGAGATGTTCTTCCGTTTATGAAAGCGTCCGTGATAATAAATTCACCACGTTTTTTATCTTATTTGTAGTTTTCGCGATGGGCTCGAGTCTTTTTTTTGCTGTAGTGCTTAGTATCAATTTTTCTCCTGTCCCTTTCACAGATTTCATGGATTTTGTTGAAAATTGATGCGTAGTCTTTCTGTAGAAATATTTCTTTGAATTCTTCGAAACTTTCCAAAATAGTGACCCTATCTTCAATATCTCTAAATTTTGAGGCATTTATAAATGTGCCTCTAATTATGTTTTCAGTTGATTAGAATTCTACCGACTAGAAATTTGAGGAGAGAAAAGCACCATAAATGATAGGGGTAATCATTCTGGAAACAATTTCAACGATCCAGTTCATCAGAACTAGATGGAAAGATAAAGCTCGAAACCCGAAGCCGGAAACAAGGCCATCGAGCATCACATAACCTCAAATCCCAGTCAACCCATCGATATCGCTTATATAACCTTATTATTATGAACATTTTTATAATATATACTATTGAAGTAAATACTACTTTCTATTTAAGCTATCACTCACATTCAAAAACATGCATATTCTACAAAAATACTCACTTGTCCGTGTTGACGCATGCGTTGAATATTATTTAAGGCTTGGGTGCTATGACCAGCAGTATTAAGGCAGTAACCTCTTTGTGATAAAAAAGGCGAATCACATTTTTCGTTGGTGGGAGTTTGCGTAGAAGCCTCGAATACGACGCTCTGAGTTTGGACCTCTGGCTCGACAGGTATATCTTCGTTGTCACAACTCATGATCTGAAAAAGCAATAACTAATTTCAACGCACTGTGTGCTTCCAAGTATGATGAGAAATTGAAAAAAATATATTCACTGTTTCTCCAGAAATTCTCACAATTTAGTGGTGGTTTACTGTTATGTGAGAAATCGATGTAATGGTAATAAGCCAAGTTATAAGAAAGATATTAAAAAAAATCATCTATACTTAATATATATGTAAACAATGCAAAATACTGAAATATCTTCACCCTCCATTTATTTCATTTTCAATTATTATGAAATCCTGAGTAATTCTTCTGTTGATTGTTGCCTAATATCTCATACCAACTGTTACAGATTGAAATGAAATGTCATATTTTACCCAATTAAGCATAAGAAATCAAAATGGATACTTCGCCCAATTATAACTGTCTGTGTTGAAAAAAATACTACGGTAGCTTGGAAGTACCTTTAAAAGTAATATCAACTTTGCCGCTTGTAGATTCGGCCCAAATTATTGCAATATCATTGTGATAGTCACTCTTGTTGCCTGTGTTTCAGACAAAAGATTATCACAATTGCTGTTAACGTAGCAATCCAAATATTGTCGATTGTCCAACTGTTGGCAAATTTACATTTGTTCTTAGTGTAATTATCATAACTTCAGCGAAGTGAGTGAGTAAGTAAGTAGGTAAGTAAGTAAGTGAGTAAGTAAATAAGTAACAGAATTTGAATATCAAAACAAATTAAAATATGTTTATCTTCTACAATTTTAATTTCAAAAAATTTTTATTCAGAAGACTTTTAGAATTAAATTAATGTCTAACACAAGCACCGCTTATATTTAATAGACGTATATAATCAGAACTCAATATATAATGTCAAATGGAATAAATAAACCAACAGATATACGAAAGTCATTAAAATTAATAAATAAATATTTGAAGGAGACAAAATTTTGTTTCTGGTCTTACCTTTAAGAACGCCAATTACCTTTTAAAAACATGAATACACTTAAAGGACTTCTCAAAGAATATAATTTATTTGAAATATTTAATATATTTAAATATTCGAATAAGTTCATTCAGAAATCTCTCAAAACATGCACTATATCTTTAAAAAACAAATATAATTCTAAGCAATTCCTTCTTCAGTCCTGAAATATATTCCAAATATCAAAATAAAAAACTAACCTATATCAAACAACGTACCACGTGTAAATGAATAATGTTTCGATACATAGATCAACTTTATAATTCAAGATTGATCTATGTTCTAACAGAATCAAAGAACAGTGTGAGTTATTTTTAAGGCTTATTTAAATTCATTGACATGCCATAATGAGATTTATTGAAGCCAAAATCTAATTATATACTATACATTCTGTCAAGAAAGTACCGGGAATTATCGATTTAAATCTGGCGGGGCAATGAGGCAGGTAAAAAATTTTTTTCCTAGGTTGGTACCACTGTCCTTAATTACTATGACAAGCTTGAGCGGGATCTGTCAACTAGTGTGTTTGCAACAGCTGATTAAGTCAGTCAATGTGCGTGCCGATTTTTACTATGGGTGATTACGTTGAGCAAAGAATTTGTTTAAAGTTTTGTGTTGCAAATGAATTTTCGTGTGCCGATGCATTGAAAATGTTGCAAAAGGCCTTTGGTGATAATGCTCTATCGAAAACTCGTGCATATCAGTGGTACAGAGCCTTCAAGGACGGTCGTTCGAAAATGAAGGTGATGCTCATTGTTTTCTTCGATATCCATGGCGTGGTGCACTACGAATTCATTCCAGAGGGTCAGACGGTAAACAAGGAGTATTATCTAGGCGTTATGAAACGTTTGCGTGAGCGTATCCGTAAGAAGCGGCCAAATTTGTGGGCGAACAACTCATGGATTTTGCATGACGATAACGCGCCTTCTCACCGAGCTACGATTGTGACTGACTTTCTCGCCAAAAACTCAACAAACGTGCTTCAGCAACCACCGTATTCGCCGGATTTGGCTCCCTGCGCCCAAAACTAAATTTTTTTTGGGATCTTCCCAAAACTAAAATTGCCCCTTCGTGGCACCCGTTTTGAATCGATTGAAGCCATAAAACAAAATTCGGCGCGAGAGCTAAAGTCCATCCCGGAAAGAGCCTATAAAAAATGTTTCTATAATTGGAAGTTCCGTTGGCATAGATGTATTGGAGCAAATGGAGCCTATTCTGAAGGCGACCCAATAAATTTTGACGATTAAATGTAAAAACGTTGTTTTAATTGAAAATTCCCGGTACTTTCTTGACATAGTAGTATATGAATAAAATAGAAAGGCCTTTTACTTGATAGAAGAAATATAACAAAATTTGAATATATAGTGCATGTTTTGAGAGATTTCTGAATTAACTTATTCGAATATTTAAATATATTAAATATTTCAAATAAATTATATTCTTTGAGAAGTCCTTCAAGTGTGTTCATGTTTTGAAAAGGCAATTGGCATTCTTAAAGGTAAGACCAGAAGCAAAATTTGGTCTCTTTTAAATATTTATTTATTAATTTTAATGACTTTCGTATATCTGTTGGTTTATTTATTCCATGTGACATTTTATATTGAGTTTTGATTATATACGTCTATTAAATGTAAGCGGTGCTTGTTTTAGACATTAATTTAAATCTAAAAGTTTTTTAACATAGATAGAGGTTAATTCTTGATAGAAGGTATATAAAATTATATAAATATTTTAAAACTTTTTAAAAAAGTTTAAAAATTAGCCTTCTACATATTTAATTCCAAAAGATTATATTTAATGATTATAACTTCTGAAAATAAATTAAAATAATGTCGTATAGGTACCACTTATATCATGACATAAAATAAACATTCATTATAAGACATCCGAATGGAACAAAATCCAATAAATAATTCCAATAAATATTGGATATATTCCAATAAGTATTGGATATATTGGGTAGTTGGATATTCTTGAAAGATATTGGTTTTTCATAAGATTGATCAGCAGAAACAAAATTTTGTCTATTCAAAATATTTAATTCATAGGATTTTGGTTAATAATTTTTATTTATTGGATTTTGTTATACCATTCGGATGTCTTATAATGAATGTTTATTTTATGTCATGATATAAGTGGTACTTATACGACATTATTTTAATTTATTTTCAGAAGTTATAATCATTAAATATAATCTTTTGGAATTAAATATGTAGAAGGCTAATTTTTAAAATTTTTTAAAAATTTTTGAAATATTTATATAATAAAAGTTTTTTGAATAAAAATTTTTCGAAATCAAAATTGTAGAAGATAAACATATTTTAATTTGTTTTGATATTCAAATTTTGTTATATTTCTTCTATCAAGTAAAAGGCCTTTCTATTTTATTTTTTGTAAATAAGTAAGTAAATAAATATTTATCTCAGCAATTACAGTGAACTACAAATTTGAAACAAATCAAAATTACAATATTCTCAATCAAAAAAATTTACATACTCTTTATTATCATAAGGTTCACAATCTATCAAGAACTTATGGACTTCTTTTTTAAAACTTTTGTATTCTATAGAATTTTGGATCTTTCTAGGTAAAGCATTGAACATCTTAATTGCCATATAGAGAGGATGCTCTTCATAACTTGCAAGTGAGTGGGTAGGAAAGAAGAATGGTAACCTACGTCTAGTATTATTTACATTTTTAAAATTCACAAAGTAGTTATTATGTTTGTGAAATAATAAAAATAAGCGATATATGTAGAGCACATAAACTGTCAATATTTTATTTTTCTTAAATAAAGTTCTACAGGTTTCTCTATATTTTAGGCCCAGCATTGTTCTAATTTCCCATTTTTGAGGAACGAAAATTCTATCAATACATGATGAATCACCCTAAAAAAATATACCATAAGATATTAAAGATTGAAAATTTGCAAAGTTAATGGTTCTCAACATATCTACATCAACGTGTTTCCTTACTACGTTACAACTGTATATTACAGAGTTTAATTTTTTTTTAATCGTTCGGCCTGCTTTTTTCACTTCAAATTTTCACCATTCAAAACTAGTAAAACTGAAACATCATTTTTTACTACAATTTCATGATCTTCATAGTTAATACTTCTTGGGAAAATTTGCTTTGATCTATCCGTAGAGAAATAAGTACAGACAGTTTTTTGTCGATTCAGAACAAGTTTGTTATCACAGCACCAGTTGCATAGGTCTTTAAGCACTAATTTGAGGCACTCAATCGATGAAGGGATATTATCACATTCTATAAAAACATTTGCATCATCCGCAAAATTTAATGATGTGCAATTTGTTGGCAAAATAGAGTCGAGGTCGTTAATACACACAAGAAATAGCAATGGTCCTAGTATGCTACCTTGTGGAATTCCCATGGTTATGTCCCCATCTTCATGTAACTTTTTCTCCAAGTAATGATATACTTACTGTTTTTTGTTCTGCAGGTAACTCCTCATAAAATTAAGTTGTTTATCTCTAAAGCCACACTTTTTCAGTTTCAATAAAGGCTGTTCATGGTCAAGACAATCAAAAGCCTTTGAGGGATCCAGAAATAATCCCACAGCTAAATTTCCTCTCCCCAAAGCATCCATTATAGTCAAGGTCAGCTCACATATTGCTGTTTCAGGATTTCTTTCTTTCATGTATCCATGCTGACAACTTGAAAAGACGGTAAAATTTTTGGAGAATTTAAGTAGACAGATAGCAACCATTTTCTCGAAAATTTTTGGAAAGGAACTCAGCAAACTCATTGGTTTATATTTTCCTAAATCATTTTCGTTCCCCCTTTCATAGATTGGCTTAACCACCGCCACCTTCAATGCATCAGAAAAAACACCCTTTTTAAGAGCATTATTCAGTATATGGGTTATTAGTGTTACTATATGACTCATGGGCTTCTTCAATAGACTCAGGAACTTCATCATAGCCGCTTGTGTTCTTATTATTGAGTTTTTTCACCACTGACATTACTTCCGATTCTGTTGCGTCGAATGCAAAGAAGGAATTTTTTATTTGTCGTTGCTGCCTCACATTTTTGTCCAGATGGGAGGTCCTTAACTAAATTTAGTCCAATGGTTGAGAAAAACTCTTTGAAATCTTCAGCCAGCTGTTTAGGTTCTTTGTTCTTTATAGGTAACTATTTGTTTCTTTGTTCTTTTCCAGTTATCGACTTCACCAATTTTCAAGTGGCTCTACATTTATTTTCTGCTATCAGATTTGCTGATGTGATAGCTGCGTCATATTTGTCGTTCATATATTTATACGAGTTTTTAACTCCTGGTTTGCTGTAGATGCCACTACCAAGTAATCTAGTATGTGTTTCATTGATTTTATGTGAGAAGTCTCCTTGAATTGTTTTTTACGATTTTTTCCTTTTCTTTCTACGTACACTCAAAATCATTCCACGTCTCATTTATTTTATTCCCCTTAAATTCAGATATACTTTCCCAATCTTGTTTTACACGACAGTCAAGAAATTCATTTGTAGTTTCTTTATTAATTGGTCGCATCAAAAGTTTACTTTCTTTAATAGTTGGCCTATTGTAATCGAAATTGCAAATATAGGTGGAATGGTCAGATATATGATTTTTAATTACCTTTAATTCTCCCTTTCTGCTGGTAAGGAAGTTATCTAAGCAGGATCCATAGATTGATCGAGTAGCTGATACACAGTTGAACCTTTGATACACAGTTGAACCTTTATTTGCATCCCTGATCATGCACGATGGGTGAAAATATCCGGTACATTTATGGCACTGTACGAAATCAATCACCCTCCTGTTACAACAATTGCACATTTTGTCGGGTGGATCTTCATTTTTATGCCAACTTGCGCAGCGATCTTCGACTACGTCTTCACCTGGCATCATATACAGTGACACCAAAATATAATCGTTGTTGTTATAAGTGTTCGAGAACTTCACTCCCTTCCCTTCGTTAGTTTATACTATTCGATAAACAAATCCAGTTCATCATCGACAAGTGCACTTAAATGTCCAACAGTATCATAGAACGTACAGACCATATCAGCAAAGTGTAATTTATCATTGCGATGAATTTATTTGCCCGTATTTATTGTTTCGACATATTGGAACAATAAGCAAAATGCGGCACTAAACTAACTGTACTACGATAGACGTACTAGTTTGGAAAAATTAATTATTTGATTATCACTAATTGAATTAAACATATATTTTGGATTTTGAGATTTATCACATTATACTTTATGTTCGAACTGCCTTTTTTTTCAGTCGCATTAGACGCTCAGCATCTTCTTGAAAGAGATCGCAGTATCAGAATCAGACTCAGAAGAACTTTATTGATATTTAGGTTATACAACATAGTATACAGGGTATAATATTCATACATTTCCTTTTGACAATAGTTCCTACATCGCAGTATCAGACAGGATAATCGTCCGTCAACTGCTTTCATTATTGTTTACCATAGCTCAGCTACACTTTCGGTTGGCTTAAAGTAAAACTTTTTCTCTCGGCACTCCCCAGATAAAAAAATCAATATCTTGTCTTATCAAATGGGGATTTTCTACATGCCGCTCGTGTAAATTTTGTATATTCGTGTAACCCTCTTCATTGAATGTAGATTCGTCAAAACCTAAAATTTACTCTAAAAATCGCAGATCTTCCTATTGTATCATCGTTTGAAAAAACACAATGCTAAGAGATGATCTGGGAACTAGGTTGTTCAATTCTTCCCGTATTCTAAAGAACTATAGTTAACAAAAAGATCGAACAAATGACATAAATGACAATTCTATACAAATGAAAAATGATAAACTCTACAATAATTCAAAATATAAAAATGAGTGCCGAAGACATCAGAGACCAGAACACAAACACATCCCAGAACATGAAAAAACTACTCATTTTTTCAAACTCTCAGTAATAATTCTGCACTTCAACCAATATACATTCTTAATTTAATCTCAAACACGTCAAGTGGTAAATACGCTTGGGTAGACGTCTATAAAACTTCGGACCGTGATAGGAAACTTTCCTTTGAGTGAAGTATTTTTTGATAGAGAAGAATTTCTGGGTAACTGACTTATCTGGTGGAATAATAAAGGCCTTTTCTATAATTACGTTTCTTCATCTACAGAATTGACTGATACACGTGAAGTGTCCTAATAGAAAACACATTTTCTTCCTCGTACAGACATCCAGTCGGATACAGGTGATTCTTCTTCAGAATAACCCTAATCCTGATAGATTTAAAGCTTTATTATAGTAACCTTCCCAACGCACGACACAATATCCAAGTATAATATAAATAGAAGTTAATACTTGATAGATGATATATAAAATTAATTAAAATTTTAATATTAGCCTTCTACATATTTGATTTCTAAAAGTTATATTTATTAATTATGACTTCAGGAATTAAATTAAATTAATGTCATCTGAGTACCACTTATATCAAACAACATATAAAATAAACATTCATTATAAGACATCCAAATGATATAACAAAATCCAATAAATAAAAATTGTTAACCAAAATCCTATAAATTAAATATTTTGAGTAGACACAATTTCGTTTCTGCTGATCAATCTTATGAAAACAAATATCTTTCAAAAATTTTTAACAATAATATTGACTTTCAATATTATTGAATATCTAACTTAGTTACTTTCTATAAAATCTCAAGATATGTAAAAAAAATTACTAAAAAACAAGTTTTAAGAGAGACTTTGCTTCGTCAGTACTCAAAAAATTCATATTCAATAAAATATAACATCAATCAACAACAAATATTTACTCACCCTTCAACAATTTAGAAAACTTCTGGTAAATGAATACTGAAAAATTTGAGTGGAGTGTAATGTTAACTACAAATAAATAATTATGTGGTTTACCCTTGATCCTGTTTTCATAAGATGGATTAGCAGAAACAGAATTTTGTCTACTCAAAATATTCAATTTATAGGATTTTGGTTAACAATTTTTATTTATTGGATTTTGTTATATCATTTGGATGTCTTATAATGAATGTTTATTTTTTATGTCGTTATAATTTAATAATTATAAGTTATAATTATTAAATAAAATTTTTTGAAATTGAATTTGTAGAAGGCTAATTTTAAAATGTTTAAATAATTATCTAAGTTTAGATTTAACAAGAGCATTGAACACATCGATTAGATATTTTCTCTTCAATGTATGCCTCAATTTATCGAACTTATAGAAAAAGTTTTTTAACCAAGCTATCTACCTGATTTTTCTTGCTCAAATGCTGATCAAACTGCAACCCTAGTTATTTACCTGTCTTATTTCTGACAATTCGTTCACATGAACGATGCGAAAAAAATTACCGGAAACGCCATTATGCACCTTCAGAAAATCTCTGTCTGGCTAATCAACACTCTTACCAATGGCAATAAAATAAAATTTGCAGTAACGGAAGTTAAAATACCATTAGCGGGTGAAGACTTTCTCGACTTTTTCAAAATTTCTATAAATCTGAAAATACATAACATCCACATAACTTTATTTTAAATATTTTTCTTACAACTATATATTATGACTTGGTCTATCACCCACTTCTGACTTGACGTCAGCTTCTGAAACACCCTGTAAATTCGACTGAGAAATTTTTTTTTAAGTATGCCCTAAGCCTTTCATTGCTAATCTCAACCAATAGCAGAATTTTACTGAATTGATCCAGTGTTTATCCTGCAAACTGTATATCCGGAATGATTTATGTTCTGAGTTGGAACTGCAAGGTAGAAAAATAAAAACTTTTGTTTTTTGCCATAACGATCTATGATCAGTAATTTTACGAAATTATTAATCTTATGTAGGTTTGGTGTTCCGTCTCATTAGAGACGGCCCTGTCGTTCGAAATTAGTTTGTCATTCGATACTAATGTCTTTTACGTTAATATGCGATCTAGCAGTTTTGAGATTGTTTCAAACTGTTTATTTTTACTAGACACTTCAGAATTCGGAATTACAAACTGACTCTATTCTCCTTTACTTGCATTATTCTCATGATTTTTTTGTAACCAATAAGAAGATTTGGTTTGTTCGTTCAGTCCACCTCCAAATGGACCTTCCAATCAATTACGTTAATTTCCCTCTTTTTGTTAGAAGGGGTGCATCGAGCACCTCTAATTTTCAGTCTTTGAAAAGACTGTGAAATCATTATTATTATTGATAATCGAAGTGTTCGCATGTAGCCCTTGCTACATCATGCATTATTATTCGTAATAGTCAAAGTGGTCGGTCGCGTGTAGTCTTTGCTACATCATGCATTATCATTCGAGTAATAGTCAAAGTTGTCGCATGTAGGTGCAGCTATATTATGCATTATTCTCGGAATAGTCAAGCTGTTCGTTTGTAAATGTACAAGCTTAACGCGATTGCTGTAAACGTAGCAATCCACATTACTCTTGTTTGTAGTGTAATTGTCATCACATTAGCTTGGTATCATATACAGTGATACCAAAATTATTTTAGTTTGTTTTATTATAAGTGTTTTACTTCAGTTCCTCATCATCGTTGTGGTTTATTACTATTAGATAAAGGAAGCTGTAGACCACAGCACATAGAGTGTTCTTTGAAGTCAAAATCACCCCTAATAATCAAAAATACAGTCCACTAGAAGCCATTGGAATTAATCATCGAGATTAATTAATTTGCAATTGTCTATTAATTTAAAATACTGAAATAATAGACAAATACTATGGTAAACTATCCGTGATACGAAACATTTGGTATGCAGAAACGTAAATATTTAATGTTTATTGTCATTATTATCAGTTGCTCACAGAATTCTTTTTTTGTTGAACAACGGTTGAAAATGAGAAAAGTTATTACGGGACTCTTAATCCGAGATTTTAAGGTAATGAAGTAGAAGGAACTATTGGCCAAATAGCTAGCTGTTGATAACGTAATTTTAATTCGTTTTCTTTAGTAATCTTAAAACGTCAAAACTTTTTTCTCAGAGACATCATAATAAATAAAATTTAAAATCTCCAACAGAATGAATGAAAATCTTTATGTTTTCGTTTCAGTATACCTTCTTGTCCAGAAGCAGGTTCTCTTTTGATATGGGAAAAATTAAAGTTTAATTAAGTATAGTTTCGGTTGGTGTTCACCCACGAATTTATCTCCCAATATTAGCTTGATACATACGTTGAAAAATTTTAATCTTCCAATTGTCTATTTCGGAAGTCCCTATCAACAACAAACTACAGGATGAACAGATAAATATATTCAAGCACGAATATTTCATGCGTCTAATGTATTCGTTTAATACATTTTCGTGGCTCAAAAATCGAATCTAATATTGAAATAGCGTTGAAGCGAAAGACGTTCTGTAAGGAGCGTAGAAGAAGAAGTGTGAAAGCATTCGCTTGGTGTCTAAAGATTTATCGTATATTGATATCTATAATATTCTTCGCTGCTATTTAAAATTCTCAAAGTTTTCCTTTCGATCTGAAAAGCCAAAACGAAATAATTTCTTATGAAATATCTCAGGGTTTAGCGGGACTTGACGAAACGGCTAGTGCTTGATGCCAGGATCAATTGAAAGACACATGGATTCGTGGGTCTTGACGTCCAGGCTGGATTGACGGTGCTCGTACCTTGATCAATTGAGGCATCATCTTAGGATTACTAAATTGTTTCAGCCGTTACTATTTGGTGGTTGATCATAATTAAAACAAATTGTAAAAATTACTATGTTTTATTACCAGTAAAAATATATATTACACATTTTCTTGTGACCCATCATCAGACAACTGAAGACCTAACAGTGGTACAGAGGTATTTAAATAAAAGTGATACATATTTTGAATATTTCAATAGAATCTAGGTAACACCTAATAGTGGTACAGAGGTTTACAAGCGAAACGTGATAAAAAACCGGCTTAAAAAAGAGGGGCCTTCTAACAGATATCGGACTGTCGGCAATCGACAAAGAAGGTTGTTAAACAGATGATACCAATTTAAATATCTCAAATAATTTTTGGGGTTAAATAGCTCCGTACAGTCATTCATTATTTTCACATTATTTTGTTGTATGCGCAAACAACGGTTTCAACCCCAATATAATAGATAATCTAATTCGACAGAAACTAGCTAAAATAGCTATGAGCCAAATTTATCCCATCATAAAAACTGAAGAAAACAAAAAATTAATTTCTCTATCGGACTTTGGTAGCATAAGTCAAAAAGTGGCCAATAGTTTTTAAAAATCAGATGTCAATATTGCCTTCAAAACGCAGAACAAATTATCATCGGTATTATTTAATGCAAAGGACCCTACTCCAAACATACACAAATCAGGAGTTTATGAGTTATCTTGTTCAACGTGCAGTAATGAATATATAGGACAAACAGAACGTTCCTTCAAGACGAAGTTCAACGAACATAAAATGAGTTTCATAAAAAATAAACAAAATTCTACTTTTGCCTCTCATTGTCTAGAAAACGGTCATTCCTTTTCTACAATAGATAATCTTAAAATTTTACATGTAGAATCAAAAGGGAAGAAACTCGATTATCTAGAATCTGTTGAAACTTTCAAATTATTATAGTTCACAATAACAATAATGTAAAAATAATGAATGACTGTACGGAGCTATGTTAATCGAAAAAATTTGAGATATTTTAAACTAGCATCTGTTTAAAGCCTTTTTTACCGAACATAAAATGAATTTAATGAAAAGTAAACAAAAATTCACCTTTTGCCACTCATTCTTCAGAAAATATTGATTCCTTTCGACAAAAGAAAATCTTGAGAAAATTTTTCATGTAGGTTAAAAAGAAAAGAAACTTGATTATTGAAATTTTCAAATTCGTTCACAATAAAAATAATGTAAAAAATAATGAATGAATGTACGGAGCTATGTAAATCCAAATATTTGAGATATACAACAAAATGATGTAAAAATAATGAATGACTGTACGGAGCTATATAAATCGAAAATATTTGAGATATTTGAGAAGTAACATATGTTTAAAACCTTTTTCAACGAACATAAAATGAATTTAAAGAAAAGTAAACAAAAATTCAACTTTTGCCGCTCATTCTTTAGAAAACAGTAATTCCTTTCGACAAAAGAAAATCTTAAGAAAATTTCATATGTAGATTCAAAAGAAAAGAAACTTAATTATTGAAATTTTCAAATTAATTCACGATAAAAATAATGTAAAAAAAATAATGAATGAATGTACGGAGCTATGTAAATCCAAATATTTGAGATCTGCAACAAAATAATGTAAAAATAATGAATGACTGTACGGAGCTATGTAACCCCAAAAATTATTTGAGATATTCAAATGGGTACCATCTGTTCAATAACCTTCTTTGTCGATTGCCGACATTCCGATATCTGTTAGAAGGCCCCTCTTTTTTAAACCGGTTTTTTATCACGTTCCGCTTGTAAACCTCTGTACCACTATTAGGTTATACCTAGAATCTATTGAAATATTCAAAATATGTTTCACTTTTGTTTAAATACCTCTGTACCATTGTTAGGTCTTCAGTTGTCTGATGATGGGATAGTTTATTTCCCGAAACTCGAGTCACAAGAAAATGTGTAATATATATTTTTATTGGTAGTAAAACATAGTAATTTTTACAATTTGTTTTAATTAAATCTTGGGATTATATTGATTCATGAGACTGCGTTCGTATGGATGGATAAAAAGCCTTTCTGACATGCGAGTTGCTTCCCAACAACTCTGGTACTGACAATGCAGAGCCACTAGAGATTGGATAGTGCTTTGCTGCTACTAGTCAGATGGTTGTAGGTTTTCGAACTGAAGTCCAAATTGGAGGCCGGTGGGTTCATATCTTCAAAGGGGTCCTCATCACGCGCGATGTTAAGGCGTGACCCTTATTACACTTTATGCCTCTTGGGGCAGACTGTGGAGACTGTTAACTAGTCACTTGGTGAAAGAGCTACGCTCACATGCTAATACACCAACTGGTAGAATTTACGTGTCCCCACCCGTGTCCTCCATGGCATTAGAGCTTCACTCGCTAGAGGCGCTTGTCTTGACTAAAATCCTAGTTTCATCCCGATTGAATGGAGGGTTAATTCTTGGTGCATAACGTAATGCCATTCGCGCCAGTCGCTGGACCTGTGTGGTGGAAGAGCGACAGAATGGGGACCTAGTTTCACCGTAAGGTGAAATGTAGGGCTGAGCCGCGTTGATCAACTCAGTGACGAGGGAATTCGTCGCAGTACCCTTAAAATTAATCTATTGCAGTAAATCTCCGGATTTTCCTGTCCAATGCCGAGTGCTTTATGTAGCATACTGGGAGGTATTCGTAAGCCCTGACCACCCAATTGGTGTTGGAATCGAGGGCGCAGTGGTTGACAGTCCGCATGCTGGACTAGGAGGGCATTCCTTTTATCTGTTTGCAGATATTCATGTTCGGAATATTCACATGAAATATTTCAGGGTTTTGCGGGACTTGACGGTTCGACCGGCCTTGTATTGAACCTGGATCGATTTGGGTTTGTCGATCTCCATGAAACGGCTTGTCCGTTGATGCTTGACGCCAGGATCAATTGAAAGATTTCACAAGGGTTCGTGGGTCTTGGCGTACAGGCCTGAATGACGGTGCTCTCACCAGGATCAATTGAGAGATCAATCTTGAGATTATCTTAGTTCATGACACTGCATTCTGGTGGATGAATAATAAGCCCCTCCGGCGTGTAAGTTGCGTCCCAAACAACTCGGGTACTGATCATGTAGAGCCACTAGAGGTTGGATAGTGCTTCGCTGCTACTGGTCAGACGGTTGTAGGTTTCCGAACTGAAGCCCAAACTGGAAGCACTAACTGGTTGAATTCACGTGTCCCGACCTACTATCTATCGAAATCACTGCCAAGGGAAAGAAGATCCTGTTGACCTTGACTCTAGTCTGGCACTGTAAGGAGACATGAGGGGTGTAGCATAAAATGGAAACATCGACAGAAATACTACTACTTTCATAGTTTGTTTACTTACTCGGTGAGACAGAACGCGTGCGTCGTCTGCTCTTGTGGCTACGACTGTCACGGTGTTCTCGAACGAAGTGCATAGAGTGGGGCTCCAATATAAAATATCTTTCAATGCTTATGCCATTTATTATTCTATCTTTTATTTTGGGAATATTATATAATTTTGGAATAGATTTTTCTGTATATGTACATATGTTTATGTGTTTATGTATTATATGTGTTGTGTTTATACATGCAACACATTGGGCATGAGGATGATTTTCTCACTTTGTAACATTATAAAAAACAGGAATACAGTTCTTTGCTTGAATTGGCTCAAAGGAATATGTCGTGTATGTATATTTGCATGCACTAGATGGCGCTAGGTTTTTCTGGAGGGCGAATAAAGGAGCGTGTCTGATTTGTATTCGTTGGACATTACAGTGCACTGACGATTGAAGCCAGTATGCACATGCTGCTTATTTACCAAAAATGAACAAAACCTATTCGGGCTTATCTAAGTTTAGAACTGTTTTACAGAGGTATGTTGCACTATCCTGATTCGAAAAAATTCTGAGTACCATAGATCATACTCATTAATTTATCAAGTATGTACTAGAAAAATTAATTTTATTTCAATTATTAATTCAGTTAGTTCACTCAAAAGTTGAATTAGACTGTTGTATAATTTTTCGGATTTGTGAAGATTCTGTCATTGCTTGTCATAGAACTTCGAAGCTCATCCAGATGGAATGAATTCAGTTGATTTTTGAGATTGTTTTTGGTACAATACGGATTTGGTTTTTGAAATTCATATACATTCTGTCAAGAAAGTACCGGGAATTATCGATTTAAATCTGGCGGGGCAATGAGGCAGGTAAAATTTTTTTTCCTAGGTTGGTACCACTGTCCTTAATTACTATGCCAAGCTTGAGCGGGATCTGTCAACTAGTGTGTTTGCAACAGCTGATTAAGTCAGTCGATGTCAGAGTGCGTGCCGATTTTTACTATGGGTGATTACGTTGAGCAAAGAATTTGTTTAAAGTTTTGTGTTGCAAATGAATTTTCGTATGCCGATGCATTGAAAATGTTGCAAAAGGCCTTTGGTGATAATGCTCTATCGAAAACTCGTGCATATCAGTGGTACAGAGCCTTCAAGGACGGTCGTGAAGTGGTCGCCCATCGACGGCTTCGATCGAAGATAACGTCGATAAAATTAAGGAAAGGGTGCTGGAAAACCGTCGTACCAGCTTGAGAGAGATAGCACATGATCTTAAGATATCCCACGAGTCCGCACGTACGATTTTGATTGATATTTTGGGCATGAGAAAGGTGGCCGCACGACTCGTACCGAAAGACCTGAATTTTCTTCAAAAACGTCATCGCGAACAGGTTGCTTCAGACATGCTGGATCGCTGTAATTCCGATTCTACATTCATGGAACGCATTATAACTGGTGATGAGACCTGGGTCTACGAGAACGATATGCAAACAAGCCAGCAATCATCGGAATGGGTGGCAAAAAATGAGCTGAAACCGAAAAAACCACGCCAAAGCCGCTCGAAAATGAAGGTGATGCTCATTGTTTTCTTCGATATCCGTGGCGTGGTGCACTACGAATTCGTTCCAGAGGGTCAGACGGTAAACAAGGGGTATTAATTAGGCGTTATGAAACGTTTGCGTGAGCGTATCCGTAAGTAGCGGCTAAATTTGTGGGCGAACAACTCATGGATTTTGCATGACGATAACGCGCCTTCTCACCGAGTTACGATTGTGACCGACTTTCTCGCCAAAAACTCAACAAACGTGCTTCAGCAACCACCGTATTCGCCGGATTTGGCTCCCTGCGACTTTTTCCTCTTCCCAAAACTAAAATTGCCCCTTCGTGGCACCCGTTTTGAGTCGATTGAAGTCATAAAACAAAATTCGGCGCGAGAGCTAAAGTCCATCCCGGAAAGCGCCTATAAAAAATGTTTCGATAATTGGAAGTGCCGTTGGCATAGATGTATTGGAGCAAATGGAGCCTATTTTGAAGGTGACCCAATAAATTTTGACGATTAAATGTAAAAATGTTGTTTTAATTGAAAATTCCCGGTACTTTCTTGACATAGTAGTATTTCAAATGTTGTCCGCTTGCTCATAAGGATTGAACAGAATCATGCTGTTCAACCCTCATCTGAATTATAATTTCGTCTATTTGTACTATAGAGTTTAATCGGGTATAGAATTTCGTCATGATTCATTGTAATCAATAATTATTTTTAGAAGTGGGTTGAAAAACATTGTAATTTTTCATCCAAAGGTATTGGAGTGTGTTAAAATTCATTAAATGCGCGAAAGAGTGTTTTTGTACAAAATCTTTTAACACCTGACTGCTGTGTACTCAGCTAATGAATTTATTATGCAATAAGGATTTTTCCTAATTCCAAATTCCATTTGGTCTTCGAATTCCCGTGTTTTTCTTATTTTGCCTCTCCGATTAACTAAGTCAGGACACCCGCCTGCGACCACAAATTTTCACCATTAAAAAGTACACAGGTGAAACCATATAACACTTTTTTTCTGCCACAAATCCACTTAGTTTTTTCCAAGGAAAATTTTTCCCCGATAAGAAGTCATTGATACGTTTAAAAAATAACAATGATAAATTTAACTTGATGCATTTAAATATGTAGCGCATGAGAAATAAAAGAGATGACTTGGAGAGTATGATTTGCGTTCAACCAGAAAAATATGATATGATATGCCAAACTGAACATTTGCTTAGGGGGGAAGAGTCCATGGACTTATGTTTGAAATATTGGTATGTGGGACATGCTTACACAAGGCGAAAATCAAGACATGGGGGAACAATGGTACTGATAAACTCTCAAGTGGACTGTTCAGAGTGTTCAATTATAAAGGATATCCCAGGAAAATCTACTGCGAGTAAGCAGCTGTTAAACTCCTCAAGAATGGTATTATTATTGTATGCATTCATTCATAACCATCGAGAAATTTTGATATGTTCATTTTCAACTTTGAATTGATACTCAATTGTTTTAATTAAAAAAATGTATATGAAACAGTGATTCATTTGCACAAAAATGTTTGTTCTACTACAACAATTGTTTCACCATAATGTGGCTTCTTCAGGTATATTACATTGTACTTTCTGATGGTATTCAGTGTAACCGAGTTTAAATACATTTTTAGGTACGTGACCAAATAATGGAGGCACAAGTCATAAAAACTCTAGGTGTTTATTGGAGTTTGCCGCTAAAAATGCCATTAAAGAAAAATATTCAGTAATGGAGACTTATTAACATCTGCTTGTTCGTTCAAAAGAATTTTACGGGCATTATACCTGTTGATTTCAAGAAATTCTAAAAGTGTTAATCTAGAACTTTTGCTTTCAACGTGGATAATTTCATAATTATTGTTGAAATTATAAATGATTTGAAGTAAAACACTTTATTTCCGCTTATTTTGTTAAGCGGAAATAAAGTGTTTTACTTCAAATCATTTACGATGAATTTCCGTCAAGTAGAGACCGAAACAATCAAGGATGTTGAAATTATGCCTAAATTCCTTAAGATGATTAGCATATGTTGAATGTACAGAATTGGATATATAACCCCTTTGGTGTTCTTGGACACATTTAAGGATCTACCAGTCTGGCCAATGTATACTAAAGGGCAATCTTTGCAAGTCAACTTGTAGACTCCGGGTTTATTTTCTTTATTTGTTCGATCTTTATTGTTTTTTATGTAGGTACTAAGGTTATTAATTGTCTTAAAAGCCTCGTTATGATTGAAACAACTTTTGAAATATTTAGCAATATTTTCAGATAATCCATTGACATAAGATAACGAAAAATATTTTTGTGTATTGTCCTCTTTTATGATTGGGTACACGAGATTTAATGCCATTTTCTTTTGTTTATTGGATACCATTTTGTCTATAAGAAAGGGATTGTAACCGTTGTTTGACGCTATTTATTTAATAATATTTTATTCTTTCAAAAAGTTTTTTGAATTCAAAGGGATATTCAATAATCTGCTATGATGAAAAAATCAAAGCGTCCAATAATAAATGTAAGATAGCTTGGCGGTTAGTAAATGAGCATTTACAGAAAAACAAAGTTTCACCTCCTTTAGATTTTGCTCCTGATGAATTGAATGAACATTTCTCCACGATATCGGAGAAAATCCTAACAGAGCTGCCCATATCGAATGTACCTTTCAATTTATGATTAAGAAAACAGATTCCACTCAGTCTACAATTCAAATTTCGTGAGGTAGGATTAATTGAGTTACGAGAAGTAATAAAAAGTCTCAAGAATAGTAAGTGTACTGACTATTATGATCTTTCAGTGCAAATAATTATATTGAATATAAACACCATTATTCTACTTCTTACTAAATTAATTAACTGATGTTTGATAACAGGAAGTTTTCCAAATCGCTTGAAAATATCTAAAGTAACCCCAATTCATAAAAAATGGGATCGTGGAGATAAAAATAATTACAGACCCATTTCACTTGTTCCAATATTTTCTAAGATTATTAAAAAAATAATAGCTCAGCAAGTAGTTGATTACTTTGAGGAAAATGAACTTTTTTAAACATTAATTAAAACAAATTGTAGAAATTACTATGTTTTACTACCAAAAAATATATATTACACATTTTCTTGTGACTCGAGTTTCGGGAAATGAACTATCCCAACATCAGGCAACTGAAAACATAACAGTGGTACAGTGGTATTTAAACAAAAGTGATAAATATTTTGAATATTTCAGCAGATTCACGAAAACACCTAATAGTGGTACAGAGGTTTACAATCGGAACGTGATAAAAAACGGTTAAAAAGGGAGGCCTTCTAAAAGATATCGGAATGTCGGCAATCGACAAGGAAGGTTGTTAAGCAGATGGTATCCATTTAAATATCTCAAATAATTTTTGGGGTTCCATAGCTCCGTACAGTCATTCATTATTTTCACATTATTTTGTTGTATATCTACCAAATAGTAACGGCTGAAACAATTCAGTATTTTTTAAAAGAGTCAATATGGATACAGAAAAGGTAAAAACACTGTAGAAGCCATTATCAATTTTATGGATTTGCAAATCGATTCATTGACCTATCGAAGGCATTCGACTGCGTTGCTCACGACAGGTTGCTAGAAGCTAGAAAGGTACGGTTTCGATACAGCTTCATTGAAGCTCATCGGGGCATTTTTAAGTGATAGGAAACAGGTGGTTTGGGCTGATGGTATATATTCTGGCATGAGAAATTTCAACCTCGAAATTCCATAGGGTTCTAATCTTGGACCAGTGTTGTTTTAAGCTTTCATCAACGATATGCCTGATTATGTTCCTGAGGAGAAAACTCCTCAATTCGTGGATGACACAACGTTTGAGTTTGGGTCCGATGTCCTGAAGGGTTTGGATGAGCTGGCAAGGGTGGCTTTAACGGGGGCTCCTAGTGGTTTACGGCTAACGGTCTTAGCATGAATGAAAAAAGACACGGACGTTAACTCTGAGTTTAAGATTGGGCTGTGGTACAGATGCCTCGGTCAGATGTCTGGGAGTGCATTTAGACTCTTCACTTACCTGGGGTGTTAATCTGGATGAACTAATAACAGCACTCAGCAAAAATATATTTGCTTGAGAGTTCTTTCACACTCACTATCCACAACAACACTGAAATCAGTTTATTCTGCTCTGGTGGAGTCTAAGCTGAAGTATGGTGTCATATTGTGGGGCAAATCTGCCCGAAGGGAAAAAGTTTTCAGATTGCAGAGACGTTCAATAAGAATTTTGGGTGGGCTTGGATATAGGGAATGTTGCAAGCATGTTTTCAAGAGGCTAAGTTTACTTACCTTTCCATCCATCCTCATATTTAAAAACTTAGTATATATACATTCTGTCAAGAAAGTACCGGGAATTATCGATTTAAATCTGGCGGGGCAATGAGGCAGGTGAAAATTTTTTTTCCTAGGTTGGTACCACTGTCCTTAATTACTATGCCAAGCTTGAGCGCGATCTGTCAACTTGTGTGTTTGCAACAGCTGATTAAGTCAGTCGATGTCAGAGTGCGTGCCGATTTTTACTATTTTTACTACTAGCGTTGAGCAAAAAATTTGTTTAAAGTTTTGTGTTGCAAATGAATTTTCGGGTGCCGATGCATTGAAAATGTTGCAAAAGGCCTTTGGTGATAATGCTCTATCGAAAACTCGTGCATATCAGTGGTACAGAGCCTTCAAGGACGGTCGTGAAGTGGTCGAAGACTTGCCTCGTTCTCGTTCTCGGAATTAAGGAAAGGGTGCTGGAAAACCGTCGTACCAGCTTGAGAGAGATAGCACTTGATCTTAAGATATCCCACGAGTCCGCACGTACGATTTTGATTGATATTTTGGTCATGAGAAAGGTGGCCGCACGACTCGTACCGAAAGACCTGAATTTTCTTCAAAAACGTCATCGCGAACAGGTTGCTTCAGACATGCTGGATCGCTGTAATTCCGATTCTACATTCATGGAACGCATTATAACTGGTGATGAGACCTGGGTCTACGAGTACGATATGCAAACAAGCCAGCAATCATCGGAATGGGTGGCAAAAAATGAGCCGAAACCGAAAAAACCACGCCAAAGCCGCTCGAAAATGAAGGTGATGCTCATTGTTTTCTTCGATATCCGTGGCGTGGTGCACTACGAATTCGTTCCAGAGGGTCAGACGGTAAACAAGGAGTATTACCTAGGCGTTATGAAACGTTTGCGTGAGCGTATCCGTAAGTAGCGGCTAAATTTGTGGGCGAACAACTCATGGATTTTGCATGACGATAACGCGCCTTCTCACCGAGCTACGATTGTGACCGACTTTCTCGTCAAAAACTCAACAAACGTGCTTCAGCAACCACCGTATTCGCCGGATTTGGCTCCCTGCGAATTTTCCCTCTTCCCAAAACTAAAATTGCCCCTTCGTGGCACCCGTTTTGAGTCGATTGAAGCCATAAAACAAAATTCGGCGCGAGAGCTAAAGTACATCCCGGAAAGCGCCTATAAAAAATGTTTCGATAATTGGAAGTGCCGTTGGCATAGATGTATTGGAGCAAATGGAGCCTATTTTGAAGGCGACCCAATAAATTTTGACGATTAAATGTAAAAATGTTGTTTTAATTGAAAATTCCCGTTACTTTTTTGACAGAGTAGTACATAATAATAATAGTTGTTATCGTTTGCAATCTGACTTACACGATCATAACACCAGGAATAAATTGCTTATTACGAAAAACTTTTCACGATTGAAAATATCAAACAAATAAGGGAAATACTTATCGATAGTGTCTTACTCAGTAGATGAATACGAATCATTATGGATGAAATAAACTGATGTTCTTACTGGTTTCATTTTATCTTCACAATTAATGTATACTTTATTATTTATTATATCGTAAATATAACTTTTATCTATACACTTAAATTTATATACATTTGTACTTTATTATTTATTAATTTCAACATAAATAGAGGTAAATACTTGATAGTAGGTATATAAAATTATTTGAATATTTTAATATTGACCTTCTCCATATTTAATTTCAAAAAATTATATTTTATAATTATAACTTCAGGAATTAAATTAAAGTAATGTCATATAAGTACCACTTATATCAAACGATAATTTTATATACCTTCTATCAAGTATTAACCTCTATTTATATTATTTTATTCATAATATATAATTATTTGGTTTCCTTAACATTCTTTATACAAATAGTCCTTCTGCTATAACAGAGGCCGTTGAATTGTCTTTCAATCTTTTAGATCAAGGGTAAACCACAGAATTATCTATTTATAACTTAACCTTACACTACATTTAAATTTTTCAGTATTCATTTACCAGAATATTTCTAAGTTGTTGAAGGGTGAGTAAATATTTCTTGTTGATTGATATTATATTTTATTGAATGTAAATTATTTGAATACTGACGCAGCAAAGTCTCTCTTAAAACTTGTTTTTCAGTAATGTTTTTACATATCTTGAGATTTTATAGAAAGTAACTTAGTTAGATATCCAATAATATTGAATATTCTGAGTAAGATAGTTTTATAATGGAATTCTTAAGATTATTTCAAACATTTTTGAAAAATATTTGTTATCATAAGATTGATCAGCAGGAATAAAATTTTGTATATTCAAAATATTTAATTTATAGAATTCTGGTTAATAATTTTTATTTATTGGATTTTGTTATATCATTTGGAATCTTATGATTAATGTTTATTTTATATGTCGTTTGATATAAGTGGTACTTATATGACATTATTTCAATTTAATTTCTGTAGTTATAATTATTAAATATAATTTTTTGAAATTGAATATGTAGAAGGCTAATATTAAAATATTTAAATAATATTAGTAATTTCAGTTTGTAAATATTGTTATCATCTATATACTTTAATTTAATACTATTGTATTGAATATGGTGACCTGTATATCTGTTGATTTTGAATTGTAAATATTATTTTATCTGAGTATTCATGTGTATGTGTTTGTTTATTTCAATATGAGTATGACTTCTTTGCAATTTCAATTTTAGAATTTTCATGATGTTCTGGAAAACTGCTTAGCTATCTGTTTTTATATTTGTATTGTAATATTTGTATTTCATTAGTACTTATATCTCTATTTGCTCTGACCTGTGAAAGCAATTCTTGCAATTGTGAAAAGCACCAATAAACTCTCTCTCTCTTTTTATCTCTAGATAGTGAACATATTTCCTCATTAAATTGTCTTTTATAAGATTTTTTCGACTTGAGCCGGAAGCTTCTATATTAATATTTGGAAGAGACCAACATTTTACTTTGAAAAGAACTTTTTTCACTGTACAAATACTCGTGAAGTTATATCTTCCTCTCAACGCCAATTCTTAAAAAATTTGAAATGCCCCGGTCAAATCGACAATAAACCACTGACAAATTCATATTTTTAGAAAAACATTAGTTTTTTATTTATAGTCTATCAAAAATGCAAATTGTAAATGGCCCACAGACTTTCGTTCGGCTTGTTACTCATTCAAGCAAAATAACTAAGTGAAATTGTTCCTTGGCACGATAAGAATCTATGTATCCAAAAATAAAACAACTTCGAATATTTCCTTCATCTGACGGAACTATAAATTATAAGGTTTACTGCTACGAGGGTTGAGAAAAGTGACAGTATAGAAACCCTATATATAATACATATATCGATTGCCTTCAACCCGTTGTGACCTTCAGACCGATTCTGTGCTGTGCGAGTTTACGAGTTCGATGACCGCATCATTAAAATTATTCCCAGGATAAAAAAAAATGTTTCCTTTAATGCTTCTTTATGTGTATATTCAGTATGATATTTTCTAAATGCTGTTATAAATTACTTCCTTCCAAATTAAATGGGGATGACAGTTTTTTTGAATATCTGTAAACTGTAAAGTGTGATCTATCGCGATCTCATTGATTCAAAAAATTGGAGAAAATCGGAGTGCTTTAATAAATTCATAAAAAATAAATTATCATAATATGAATGGAATGAAATAAGAAATTACTCTGTTTTCTATCACTTTTTATTTTTACTGATAAACAGTGACTCGAGTTTCGTAGTGTTTACTATATTTTCAAACTGAATGAACAAATTAGATCTCAACTATTATATATGCTGATTGTAGGCTTTGGCAGAGCTTCGAAGAGAGGGGTTTTCCAAAGTTCCGTCTGTTCGTTTAGTAGTTTTATTATTTGTACGTGCCTCTTATATTTTTCAATTTCTATGGATTCCAGGATGTCAAGTTTTTTCCCTTTCGCTTCCATGTGCCAGATAACAAGGTTGTTCAATTCTGGGAACGTGTGATCTGTAGTGAAGAAATGGTTCGCAAAATTGGAATTATTCTTCCGGTTCCTGAAAGCAGATTGATGCTCTTTGTACCATTTATGGAAAGGTCGGCTCGTTTGTCCTATATGCACACTATTACACTCTTGACAACTTAATTTTTAGACTTCAGAATTATTCAGTTGGTTCTCTTTGTCTTTCGGATTAAAAAAGAGATTAGAAATTTTATGGGAGGGTGTGAAAGCTGTTCCTATGTTAATTTTTGACAAAATTTCAGATATTTTTTGTGAAATTGGTTCAAAATATGTTAGTTTAATGAATTTATTGTTATTATGATCTGATTTGGAAATGGGGTAAATTTGTTCACGAATTAATTGCTTTTGTTTTTTGTTTATGATGGAATTTATAGTTTATGTTTCGAACTGATTATTTTGTGGCTATTTGTCTGATTGTATTCAATTCCCTCATTGATCCCCCATTGATCTATAAGCAGCTGGTTTATGATTGATCGGATGGTTTGAAAAATTTGGTATTGTTGTATCAGTTGATGTGGTATTGTTGTATCAGTTGATGATATATATTAGAAATATATATATATATATATATATATATATATATATATATATACTACTCTGTCAAGAAAGTACCGGGAATTTTCAATTAAAACAACATTTTTACATTTAATCGTCAAAATTTATTGGGTCGCCTTCAAAATAGGCTCCATTTGCTCCAATACATCTATGCCAACGGCACTTCCAATTATCGAAACATTTTTTATAGGCGCTTACCGGGATGGACTTTAGCTCTCGCGCCGAATTTTGTTTTATGGCTTCAATCGACTCAAAACGGGTGCCACGAAGGGGCAATTTTAGTTTTGGGAAGAGGAAAAAGTCGCAGGGAGCCAAATCCGGCGAATACGGTGGTTGCTGAAGCACGTTTGTTGAGTTTTTGGCGAGAAAGTCAGTCACAATCGTAGCTCGGTGAGAAGGCGCGTTATCGTCATGCAAAATCCATAAGTTGTTCGCCCACAAATTTGGCCGCTTCTTACGGATACGCTCACGCAAACGTTTCATAACGCCTAGGTAATACTCCTTGTTTACCGTCTGACCGTCTGGAACGAATTCGTAGTGCACCACGCCACGGATATCGAAGAAAACAATGAGCATCACCTTCATTTTCGAGCGGCTTTGGCGTGGTTTTTTCGGTTTCGGCTCATTTTTTGCCACCCATTCCGATGATTGCTGGCTTGTTTACATATCGTACTCGTAGACCCAGGTCTCATCACCAGTTATAATGCGTTCCATGAATGTAGAATCGGAATTACAGCGATCCAGCATGTCTGAAGCAACCTGTTCGCGATGACGTTTTTGAAGAAAATTCAGGTCTTTCGGTACGAGTCGTGCGGCCACCTTTCTCATGCCCAAAATATCAATCAAAATCGTACGTGCGGACTCGTGGGATATCTTAAGATCATGTGCTATCTCTCTCAAGCTGGTACGACGGTCTTCTAGCACCCTTTCCTTAATTTTATCGACGTTATCTTCGATCGAAGCCGTCGATCTTCGACCACTTCACGACCGTCCTTGAAGGCTCTGTACCACTGATATGCACGAGTTTTCGATAGAGCATTATCACCAAAGGCCTTTTGAAACATTTTCAATGCATCGGCACACGAAAATTCATTTGCAACACAAAACTTTAAACAAATTCTTTGCTCAACGTAATCACCATAGTAAAAATCGGCACGCACTCTGACATCGACTGACTTAATCAGCTGTTGCAGACACACTAGTTGACAGATCCCGCTCAAGCTTGGCATAGTAATTAAGGTCAGTGGTACCAACCTAGGAAAAAAAATTTTTACCTGCCTCATTGCCCCGCCAGATTTAAATCGATAATTCTCGGTACTTTCTTTCATATATATATATATATATATATATATATATATATATATATATATATATATATGTATATGAAAGGAAATTTCATTATTACATTATTACTGTTAATTGAAGTTATGTCCAGAAAATTTATTTTATTATCAAATTGTGTTTCCATGGTGAATTTTACCTTATTGTGCAAACTATTAAGATATTGTAATGTTTCATTTAATTCTGAATATGTTCCGCAGAAGCAAGCCAATATATCGTCTACATACCTGCACCAAAAAGTGATATGCTTTGCGTGTGTGAATTTTAGAATTTTTCTTTCAAAACAGGGCATAAAGATTTCAGCGAGTAATGGGCTGAGAGGTGAACCCATGGCAAGTCCATCTTTCTGTTTGTAAAATTTACTATTGTATCGAAAGTATTTTCTTCCACGCAAAGTTCGAAAAGGGTTAAAATTTCGTTTTTTATCACAGGATTGATGTTATTTTTTTGTTAGGGTATTTTCGGTTATATTCATGCATTCTTTATTTGGTATATCCGGGAACATATTAACTACATCAAACGACACTAGAATACTATTAATTGGAAGGATAACATTTTTTAGTGTTTTTGCGAGCTCGATTGAATTTTTTATTGAATAGGGTGTGTTGAATTATGTTGTTTCTTTGAAAATTTGGTTTAATTTAGAGGCTAGTTTCGCAAGGGGGCTATTAATATATGATACCACAGGGCGTATTGGACAATTATCTTTATGAATTTTAATAAGGCCATATAGTTTGGGAGGTGTAGGATTCATATTAATTAGTTTGAATTTATCATAGTCTGATAAAATAATTTGAACATCTTTGAGCGTTGTTTTTAGTTTTAGTTGAATTTTTGCGGTGGGATCTCTTTTTAGTAGTATGGGCGCTTCTTTCTCTAAAACATTGTTTATTTTCTGGTCATTATCTTCTTTCGATAGAGTAACAATAGAGTTTCCTTTGTCGAACTAATTAATATGAATCCTACACCTCCCAAACTATATGGCCTTATTAAAATTCATAAAGATAATTGTCCAATACGCCCTGTGGTATCATATATTAATAGCCCCCTTGCGAAACTAGCCTCTAAATTAAACCAAATTTTCAAAGAAACAACATAATTCAACACACCCTATTCAATAAAAAATTCAATCGAGCTCGCAAAAACACTAAAAAATGTTATCCTTCCAATTAATAGTATTCTAGTGTCGTTTGATGTAGTTAATATGTTCCCGGATATACCAAATAAAGAATGCATGAATATAACCGAAAATACCCTAACAAAAAAATAACATCAATCCTGTGATAAAAAACGAAATTTTAACCCTTTTCGAACTTTGCGTGGAAGAAAATACTTTCGATACAATAGTAAATTTTACAAACAGAAAGATGGACTTGCCATGGGTTCACCTCTCAGCCCATTACTCGCTGAAATCTTTATGCCCTGTTTTGAAAGAAAAATTCTAAAATTCACACACGCAAAGCATATCACTTTTTGGTGCAGGTATGTAGACGATATATTGGCTTGCTTCTGCGGAACATATTCAGAATTAAATGAAACATTACAATATCTTAATAGTTTGCACAATAAGGTCAAATTCACCATGGAAACACAATTTGATAATAAAATAAATTTTCTGGACATAACTTCAATTAACAGTAATAATGTAATAATGAAATTTCCTTTCATATACATATATATATATATATATATATATATATATATATGTATATTCATATACATATATATATATATATATATATATATATATATATATATGTATATGAAAGGAAATTTCATTATTACATTATTACTGTTAATTGAAGTTATGTCCAGAAAATTTATTTTATTATCAAATTGTGTTTCCATGGTGAATTTGACCTTATTGTGCAAACTATTAAGATATTGTAATGTTTCATTTAATTCTGAATATGTTCCGCAGAAGCAAGCCAATATATCGTCTACATACCTGCACCAAAAAGTGATATGCTTTGCGTGTGTGAATTTTAGAATTTTTCTTTCAAAACAGGGCATAAAGATTTCAGCGAGTAATGGGCTGAGAGGTGAACCCATGGCAAGTCCATCTTTCTGTTTGTAAAATTTACTATTGTATCGAAAGTATTTTCTTCCACGCAAAGTTCGAAAAGGGTTAAAATTTCGTTTTTTATCACAGGATTGATGTTATTTTTTTGTTAGGGTATTTTCGGTTATATTCATGCATTCTTTATTTGGTATATCCGGGAACATATTAACTACATCAAACGACACTAGAATACTATTAATGGGAAGGATAACATTTTTTAGTGTTTTTGCGAGCTCGATTAAATTTTTTATTGAATAGGGTGAGTTGAATTATGTTGTTTCTTTGAAAATTTGGTTTAATTTAGAGGCTAGTTTCGCAAGGGGGCTATTAATATATGATACCACAGGGCGTATTGGACAATTATCTTTATGAATTTTAATAAGGCCATATAGTTTGGGAGGTGTAGGATTCATATTAATTAGTTCGACAAAGGAAACTCTATTGTTACTCTATCGAAAGAAGATAATGACCAGAAAATAAACAATGTTTTAGAGAAAGAAGCGCCCATACTACTAAAAAGAGATCCCACCGCAAAAATTCAACTAAAACTAAAAACAACGCTCAAAGATGTTCAAATTATTTTATCAGACTATGATAAATTCAAACTAATTAATATGAATCCTACACCTCCCAAACTATATGGCCTTATTGAATTTATCATAGTCTGATAAAATAATTTGAACATCTTTGAGCGTTGTTTTTAGTTTTAGTTGAATTTTTGCGGTGGGATCTCTTTTTAGTAGTATGGGCGCTTCTTTCTCTAAAAAATTGTTTATTTTCTGGTCATTATCTTCTTTCGATAGAGTAACAATAGAGTTTCCTTTGTCGGCTTTAGTCATTATCACATTATCATTTCGAATTTTGTTTTGAATTGATTTTACTATTGATTTTTTTTTTATTCTATGATTCTGTATGGGTGAGTAGTAAATTTTTTTTAGTTTTTCTTTGGTGAAGTTTGGGTTCGGTGTTTTAATTAGCCCTAATTCGATTTCGGAAGTTAGTGTTTCAATGATATTTTTTGAGGTTATGTGAGGATTGTAATTTGGACCTTTCTCAAGAAGTCTAATTTCATCTGTAGAAAAAGTGGTATTCGAGAAATTTATGAGTCTAGTATATGGTGTTGTGTTAGGAATTGAATTTTTCTGTTCACTGTTATTTTGTTCAAATGTTAGGTTCTTTAGTTATTTTGATTGATTGATATATTTTTTGTGTTTTATGATAGATATAGTATGTCTAGTTTTATCATCTAGTAAGTCAAATTCAACCGGGTGGAGTCTATAAGTAATTTCAGAGTGCAGTACCTTAATATGTAGAGAGAAATTGTTCCTGATGCTGAACCATTTTTTATTTTCTTCTTTAAGCCATTTGGTTTGTCCTGATGTTATTGCTCTTCTGGATTGGGTAGTGTTCGTCTTGCTTCTTAATTGAATGAAAGTTGGGAAGACTTTGTTCCGAAGACATTGTTGGGTAAACCAGGCATTCTGGCGTTTGAGATGCAATTTGAAGTATAGTGTGGACTGTTTTTCTGTACTTGTTTGTTTCAAATATTGGATGGAGTAGTCCGTTACTTTGTGATAGTTCATTTCAACGGAATGAAATGAAAAATTACTTTGTTTTCTATCACTTTTCATTATTATTGATATACAGTGACTCGAATTTAGTAGTGTTTACTACAAACATTACTAAAATCGATCCATTGTATATCAGTAATAATAAAAAGTGATAGAAAACAAAGTAATTTCTTATTTCATTCCATTAAAATGAACTATCACAAAGTAACGGACTACTCCATCAAATATTATAATATGTACGCGAGGGTGAAAAATGTTCTCAAGCAAAAATATGGAACTTTCATATTGTAGGCCTTCATACCCAGGTCTTCATGCAAAATTTTTCTCGGAGAAAGCGAGAAATGTTCAGTTCTTGAGCACGATGACAAGTGGATGTTTATGGACGTTGAGTGACGTTCTGGGCTATTTCGTTATTTCTTCAAATAGCGCTCCAGTTTCACCAACTCGCTACACAGATCGATCCACAAATTGCCGTGAATTTTTCACTTAAATTTCTAACAGTTTGGATAGAAAAATCACCACTTTGGAAATAAGTTTTCAATAAACTTTGAATATCAAGACAGATTTAATCTGTTAGTATCCTATAATTTTAATTTCAGAAAATTCCATTCAAAAACTTTTCGAATTAAATGAATGTCTTATAAGCACTGCTTATATTTAATTGACGTATAAAATCAAAACTCATTTTGCAATATCAAATGGAATAAAAAACCCAACAAATGTAAATTGTCAATTGAAATCAATGAATAAATATTTTTTTGAACGGCGTTTCTTTCCGAGCATGCGCACTTGAACTCTTCAGAGAGGCATGGTGCGCATGTCTTTCTGTGACGAAATGTTTCGTTTCTGATCTGAATGTTCTATGATCTTCACAAAAATCACACAAAGATTGTCAAGTATTTTATGGTCTTAGTTAAACCACATGATATTTCTATAATGAAATTTTTTAAACCCTAAATATAATGTTCAAACAAGGAAAGCACGAGGCCTTAGGGGTAAGTTTGATTGATTTTATCTTTTAAATGTGAAGTTGGACTGACCTTTTCTGAATTCTGCTTGTTAAATTAGTTAGAATAGAAGTTCTTCTATTATGTTTTTGAGAAAGATTGAGTTTCATGAATATAAGATCAGAAACAAAACATTTTGTCACAGGCAGACATGCGCACTAAACCTGCCTGAAGAGTTCAGGTGCTCATGCTCAGAATAAAACATCGCTCATTTGAGTATTTATTTATTAATTTTAATTGAAAATTTATATTTGTTGGACGTTTTTATTCCATTTGATATTGTATAATTCCATCTGATATTGTATAATTTTATACGTCTATTAAATATAAGAAGTGCTTGTATTAAATTTGATTCTAAAAGTTTTTAAATAACTGTTTCAATGAAAATTAAAGAAGGCTAACAGATTAAATCTGTTTCGATATTCAAAGTTTTTAATAATCCTTCCATCAAGTGAAAAACATCTCATTATTTAAAGTTTTTAATATTTTTCACCTTCGCTCAAACTTAGTTCGACCCATTTCGTTAATGTCAAATATGGAAGCGTTGCCAGACTCGAAATAATCACTGATTCAAAATGCAAACGCTAGAGGCCCATTTTTACATATATTTTTTGGATATTTGAAGATATCAAATTTCTAGTGCACATATTTTGGGTTCCTACAGGTGTTGTTTGCCAATTTATATAGTATTTTTTACAGGCATTGAATTTCAAGTCTCTTATTGACTTACTTCGAAACTCGTCGAGGTTACGAACTAACGGACATCATGGAAATCAAAATAGAAAAAGGCTTTTTACTTGATAGAATAAATATAACAAAATTTGAATATCAAAACAGATATAATCTGTTAGTCTTCTACAATTTTAATTTCAAAAAAAATTTTATTCAAAAAACTTTTAGAATTAAATTAATGTCTACAATAAGCACCGCTTATATTCAATGGACGTACATAATCAAAACTCATTATATAATGTCAAATGGAATAAATAAACCATCAAAACTCAATATATATATTGTCAAATGGAATAAATAAACCATTTGACATTATATATTGAGTTTTGATTATATACGTCTAATAAATATAAGCGGTGCTTATTGTAGACATTAATTTAATTCTAAAAGTTTTTTGAATAAAAATTTTTTTTGACTTTAAAATTGTGGAAGACTAACCGATTAAATCTGTTTTGATATTAAAATTTTGTTAAATTTCTTCTATCAAGTAAAAAGCCCTTTTCTATTTTATTTTATATATAATATACAATTATATTTAGGCTTCAATAAATCTTATTATGGAATGTCAATGGTTTAAAGATAACCTTATAATACCTTACACTTTTCTGTGATTTTGTTAAGAACATAGACTATCTTGAATTTTAAAGTTAGTCTGTTTAAAGTAATTTATCCTGTTACACACGTGGGGGTGAGATATAGTGATAGTTATTTGATTTTGATATTTGGAATATTATTTAGGGCCGATGAAGAGATTACCAGAATTATAATTGTTTTTTGAAGATATAGTGCATGTTTTGAGAGATTTTTGAATTAACTTATTTGAATATTCAAATATATTAAATATTTCAAATAAATTATATTTTTTGAGAAGTACTTAAGTTGTGTTCATGTTTTTGAAAGGCAAATGGTATTCTTAATGTTAAGATCAGAAACAAAATTTTGTGTCCTTCAAATTTTTATTTATTAATTTTAATGACTTTTTTATATCTATTGGTTTAGTTATTCCATTCCACATTATATATTGAGTTTTGATTATATACGTCTATTAAATATAAGCGGTGCTTATTGTAGACATTAATTTAATTCTAAAAGTTTTTTGAATAAAAATTTTTTTGAAATTGAAATTGTGGAAGACTAACTGATTAAATCTGATTTGATATTGAAATCATGGAAATTAAACACGATTATATCAATACAATCAAACAAATAACCATAAATAATAATTTCAAAATATTTTTTCAAAACTTATAAAATCTCCCATGAACGAAATAATAGAACAACCCATTCTAAAAAAAAATATACCTCTTTTACGAAACACGAAAAAATATCAAAAAATTTGGAAAAGTAAGATATTTTGGACGAATTTCACGAAAGATGTTCAAATAATTTCAAAAACTAAGACTTTCATACTTCGAATGAAATTTCCAACACCTTCTTTAATGTCAGGATAAAAACAATCAGCTTAATAATTCAGAAGCTTATAATGAATTAAGTTATCGTGAGTGAGGTTGCGTTTATATAGAAAAAACCTGCATAACTTTTGAAAGGAGGTTCAAGAACACCAAGCATCATTTAAGCACCGAAAAGATAACTCTAACTTTGCGAAATATTTTTTTCGAAACAGATCATGTTTTCCCAGAATAAGATTATCCTAAAATACAACAACTAGAAGCTAAAGGTAAGAAAATAGAGAGCCTGAAATCAATAGAGGCTTTCCAGAATAATCACGATTTCGTAATGAAACTATCGAACGATTAGACGTACGTTTGATATCTCCCACTTCTATTGTTTTTCACAAATCGAAGACTTCCATGAATATATTAAACTTTTGAACTCATTATTCACTAGTTTGGGCAAGTGGTGAAAACTACAAAACTCGAGTCACTGTATCCTTAGTAAGGAAAAAGGGATAGAAAACGAGATCATTTATTATTTATTCTATTTTCTGAAATGAAATATCCGAAAGTAACGTACTAGCCCATTCAATATTTCAATTATATTGGTATTATTATATTATTGTAGGAATGTCTTCAACTATATTTAAAATAAAATAAAGTCTTCGGTCAAATAATTACACATTGGAAAATGAATAAAAAAGCTTCAATTTTTCCAAGGATTTCATATGGTATGTTAATGAAAATTACAAAAATATCTTAAATCTTTGAGAGTTTTCTGTTTCATCTTTTTATTTCAATAATATATAACTCCTATTGAGCAAATTTTGGGACACCTAGATAGATGGTTTACCTTGATCCTTAACAGATGCGAGCAGACTAAAAAATATTTATTTACCTCATTCAAATTTCCTCGCCACTATTCTCTTATAACCTTACATCAAACATCAAAACATAACCAACGAATGCAAATTCGTGATACTCGCAGAGCTTCTACCGCGCGCGTCTAATTGAATGAATTTGACGTTCAGCGCATTTTCTCGGCCTCCCTAAACGATCACAGTGCGAACTGTACGCTAGCCGTAATGACGTACGTCACGGATCACAGAATATCAGTCACAGATATGATAAATTTCCTTGTTTTTCATTTATAGGTCAACGCTCCCGACCGAATGAATGCCAACCTAATTGCACGTAACGTCGAAGGAACTTTATGTCTCTAGGGGTTGTTCAGGGTGGCAGCGCGGATTGGAGAAGGGGTATTGATTTTCTCGGATGTTTTGGAGGGATAAGGATGGTGTGCTCTCTTCGTTAGGCTCATACTGGGGTATTCTCACTTAAAGTATGAATATGCATCAGAGAAAACACACTGTACGTAGTTGTTTACTTTTCAAATGAATTGAAACGGCAGTTTTTCATCCATTTATAATTGGTTTGAATCAACAAGAAATTTCTAACCGTCTCCAGATTTTGCAGAATATAGTAGAGCGTGGAATTGCTATCGTATTACTGTGAGTGCTGCATTTTCTCATGGGGGTAGAAGAACAAGACCTACAACCGTCGCACAAGTTCGACTAATATGGTTAACTGCACCACGAAATCCCTTCTTCAGCATCCCGAATTAATATCTCAATCTGAAAAGCTATCGGTAGCATAGTGTTTGGTCAAACAATCGGGAACAGGTTACACATTTTCAATTCGAAGAAGATCCGCCAGGAATCCGTGATTGAACAGGGAGCCCTGGGCTGTAAGATATCGCTTATGTTGAAAATGAGTACTGGAACGACTACAGATGGAGGTCCTGCCTGTTCACGGATTAGTCAGGATTTCCTTTGAATCAGTCCGATGAGCCAATGTTGGTATGGTGATGTGCTATTGCTGAGAGTTTTACTTCATTACTCCAATATGAATGTATAAGGTTATCTTTAAATCATTGACATTCCATAATGAGATTTATTCAAGCCTAAATATAATTGTATATTATGTATAAAATAAAATAGAAAAAGGCGTTTTACTTCATAGAAGAAATATAACAAAATTTGAATATCAAAACAGATTTAATCTGTTAGTCTTCTACAATTTTAATTTAAAAAAAATTTTTATTCAAAAAACTTTTAGAATTAAATTAATGTCCACAATAGGCACCGCTTATATTTAATAGACGTATAATCAAAACTCAATATATAGTGTCAAATGGAATAAATAAACCAACAGATATAAAAAAAGTCATTAAAATTGATAAATAAATATTTAAAGGAGACAAAATTTTGTTTCTGATCTTACCATTATGAACACCAATTCCTTTTCAAAAACATGAACACAACTTAAGGACTCCTCAAAAAAATATAATTTATTCGAAATATTTAATATATTTAAATATTCAAATAAGTTAATTCAAAAATCTCTCAAAACTGTACTATATCTTCAAAAAACAATTAGAATTCTGATTATCTTTTCATCGGCCCTAAATAATATTAAATATAAGCGGTGCTGCTTGTAGAAATCAATTTAATTCTAAAAGTTTTTTGAATAAAAATTTTTTTGAAATTAAAATTGTAAAATATTGGATGGAGTAGTCCGTTACTTTGTGATAGTTCATTTTAATGGAATGAAATAAGGAATTACTTTGTTTTCTATCACTTTTTATTATAACTGATATACAGTGACTCGAGTTTCGTAGTGTTTACTACATTTTCAAACTGAATGAACAAATTAGGTCTCAACTATTAAATATGGGGATTGTAGGCTTCGGCAGAGCTTCGAAGAGAGGGGTTCTCCAAAGTTCCGTCTGTTCGTTAAGTAGTTTTATTATTTGTACTTGCTTTTTATATTTTTCGATTTCTATGGATTCCAGGATGTCAAGTTTTTTCCCTTTCGCTTCCACGTGCAAGATAACAAGGTTGTTCAATTCTGGGAAGGTGTGATCTGTAGTGAAGAAATGGTTCGCAAAATTGGAATTATTCTTCCGGTTCCTAAAAGCAGATTCGTGCTGTTTGTACCTTTTATGGAAATGTCGGCCAGTTTGTCCTATATACACACTATTACACTCTTGACAACTTAATTTATAGACTCCAGAATTATTCAGTCGGTTCTCTTTGTCCTTCGGATTAAAAAAGAGATTAGAAATTTTATGGGAGGGTGTGAGAGCTGTTACTATGTTAATTTTTGATAAAATTTGAGCTATTTTTCGTGAAATTGGTCCAAAATATGTTAGTTTTATGAATTTATTGTTACTATGATCTGATTTGGAGATGGGGTAAATTTGTTTACGAATTAGTTGCTTTTGTGAATGGTACAATGGTACATAGAGCATTTTCAATTCCTTCAGACAATATAACGTTAAAGAGGGAATTGAATACAATCCGACAAATAGCCACAAAAAATCAGTTCGAAACCAAAACTATAAATTCCATCATAAACAAAAAACAAAAGCGACTAATTCGTAAACAAATTTACCCCATCTCCAAATCAGATCATAGTAACAATAAATTCATAAAACTAACATATTTTGGACCAATTTCACAAAAAATAGCTCAAATTTTATCAAAAATTAACATAGTAACAGCTTTCACATTCCAATTTTGCGAACCATTTCTTCACTACAGATCACACCTTCCCAGAATTGAACAACCTTGTTATCTTGCACGTGGAAGCGAAAGGAAAAAAACTTGACATCCTGGAATCCATAGAAATTGAAAAATTTAAAAAGCAAGTACCAATAATAAAACTACTTAACGAACAGACGGAACTTTGGAAAACCCCTCTCTTCGAAGCTCTGCCGAAGCCTACAATCCCCATATATAATAGTTGAGATCTAATTTGTTCATTCAGTTTGAAAATGTAGTAAACACTACGAAACTCGAGTCACTGTATATCAGTTATAATAAAAAGTGATAGAAAACAAAGTAATTCCTTATTTCATTCCATTAAAATTGTAGAAGACTAACAGACAGAAAGAAACAAAAAGAGGATAGAAGCTGCACAGTTGGATGCGTTGAGGAGATCGGCTAGAATATCAAGAATACAAAGAATAAGAAACCAGGAAATTCGGATTTTCCGAGCCGTAAATGTGAAAATTCTGCGTATAAACATGGTTCTCATCACTGAAAATGATTTTTCCATGACAATTCGTGTCATTCTTATGCATTTCAAGGACGTTATCAGCGAAGATACGACGTTGCTGGTTGGTGATTGATATGCTTCAGTTCTTGTGTTAACTAAACTTTAAAAGCCTTAGGACCTAAGTCTTTGTGCAAAATACGGTGAACTATCGTTTGTGGAATGCCTTATTGCAAAGATCGACAAAGAATCGTGCGTTATAGTCAACACTACGGGCTGCAGAAACAATCTTTTCCGTTGTTCTTGAGTGACTCACACGGATTCTACACATCACTAAATTGTTCCAACAGATCAAATTTTTGTACCAGTTTCAGTATTGCCGGCAGAGGAGTCTTCACGAAGACCCAAAAGTTCTTCAGTTTTGCGAACTGTGGGTGTGAAATTTTCACCATTTTTTTAGTAAATTTGAACGATTTCAGTGGGTGTTGAAGCGTGTATCGTTCCAGTTTTAGTAAACGGCGTACTTCTTACTTGTCAAATGTTAAGGTAACAGCTTCAAAAGTGACGGCTACCCAGATAATCACTCACTTTCATCGCTTCTTTACATTAAATGATAGGTCGTCGTTGTATTGCATTATATTATATTAGAGAGCGTTATTATATTAGAGAGGCCAACTTCGTAATTTCAATCAGTAAAAAGTTCAAGTCTCAGAATTTTCGTTATTTTCCACAATTCTAGAATCAATGGATAGTTTAACTCAAAAACTCGTCCGTTATTCGGTCATGCGTTATTCATTTCGTTCAAACATACAGAATTTCGTGAACTTTGAGCCGTTATTGGATTCAAACGATTTGATTAAACCTATGGATCATAAGTTCTCAATGTGGGCTCTTTAGGGGTGATTGGGAGTTTCAGGAAGGCAGTAAAAAATTCAGGGAAAACTAAGCCATTGAGGGTCAGAAGAGCGTCGACATATTAGAAAAAATATTTTCTAATGAAGGCAAGAAAATACACGCTAATGATGAACGAAAGTATAGTAAACATTATTATCGTTTAATTGAGTGCAAAAACTCCTTTATTTCGATAAAAGAGGTAGTGGATTTAAATGATCAATACTAAAAAATATAACACATGCATAAAAATTGAAAATATCGAAACCGAGGTTTAAGTATAATTTTATATTTCGAAAAATATTTTCCACTGTTCCAAATTTGAAGGGGAAGTATGTGAATACCTCAAACCTTTTTATCGTGATCGTCCAATTGGGAGAAAATAGGACGTTACGTTGTGTAGGCAGCCCAAGTTACACTTAAACGAGAGCAAGGAAATAGCAATGTTAAGTTCAGAATTCAAGTTTTAGTAAAAATACAATAATTAAAACAAGTTTTAGAAATTTTTATGTTTTACTACCAATAAATTGATATTTTACACATTTAATTGAGACTCGAGGTTCGGGAATTAACTATCCCATCTTCAGACAACTGAAGACTCAACGAGCAGATCAGGGTATTTATGAATATAAAGAGGTAGAAGAGGTAATAAAAACAGGTTAGATAAACTTTAAATCAAGGTAGAATCAAAGGAAAAGAAATTTGATTATTTAGAATCTGTTGAAATTGTCAAATGAGTTCCCACTAAAAATAATGTAAAAAGAATGAATGACTTTACTGATCTATGTAAATCCAAAATTTTTGAGATATTTAAATGAGTAACATATGTTTACCAATCTTCTTTGACGTGCCGACGTTCTAATACAGTGAACTCTCGATAAGTCGAACAGCGATAAGTCGAACACTTAGATATGTCGAACAGTTTCTGCGGTCCCAATTCATGCGTATCTTACCCCACGTATTTCCACATCAATGAGTCGAACAATGTTCTTGGGATTAGAGAGTCTAGTAGATGAGTCGAACTGCTGGAAGGACCCCCGCGAGAACCTCCACCTCTATTAGTCGTACTCCTAACCACTATCGCCTCTATGAGTCGAACTGTTCGATCTAACGAATGAAACCGAAAGTCCGAAAAGGATATGCCAATCGGCACGTGAACAAATCAGCACATGTGGTAGCCATTATTATGCAATATGCATTTTTCAAGCGCTTACGACGTTTGTTCAATTTATTCTTCATTATTTGTTCATTGAGCCGTCGTGTACTGAAAGCGTTCTTAATCATGGTTCCGCGAAAACTGAAAATTTTAACAGTGGCAGAAAAACTCAAACTCATTCAGGAAGTAGAGAAAGGAGAAAAAAGTAAAACCGTTATCGCTATGGAGTTCGGAATTACATGCGGATTCGACGTGTATACAAACGAAGAACCAGACATAGCACAGGACATCCTAGAAGAAGCAGAGGTTGCTGGATGGGGAGTTCTTTCATGTGTATTTGGTGTGGATGTAAACTTCAACGAATTTGTGGAGGTAGATTGCGATCTGCCGGTATGTTTCCCACCCACAGACGAAAATATCATCTCTGAAGTCTTACAAAGGGAAGGACAAAACGATGCAGGTGACGACGAGGAAGAGGGCCCTGAAAGTGAACCACCTGAGCCACCAACTGTACAAGACACTAGAAAAGCTATTGACACGTTGCGAGATTTTCTAGAAGCTTTTGATAATATTGAATATGACATCTTTACTAAAGTAAATGAAATAGCTCCTGTGGTTTCCAAATTGGAAAAAAAATTTACACACAAATGAGAATAAGCGATTATTTTAAATCAGCATGAAAAACCCATGTACGAATTTCCATATATATATTAAAATTTTCGATATAAATATTTATTTTATATTTTTGTTGAATTACATGTAAGAATGAACGCTTGTTTCACATTAACCATAGATGACTACGTGATCACGAGTTTTCCCCTTAATGAGTCGAACACCCACCTCAATAACTCGAACGTTTGGTGAGCCGAACTATAGATAAGTCGAACAGTTTTTATGGTCCCTGGGAGTTCGACTTATCGAGAGTCCACTGTAGTTGTTAAGCGTCCTCTCATTTTAAAGATTTTTTAACCTGTTTTTATTACCCTTTCTACCTCTGTATATTCATAAATACCCTGTTCTGCTTGTTGAGTCTTCAGTTGTCTGAAGATGGGATAGTTAATTCTCGAAACTCGAGTCAGAATTAAATATATAAAATATCAATTTATTGGTAGTAAAACAGTAATTTCCACAACTTGTTTCAATTATTATCAACTACCAAATAGTAACGGCCGAAACAGTTCAGTATCTAAAAAATACAATATTTCGTTGTGGAAGGCAGAGTCACACACCTGTTTTTTGAAGATATAGTGCATGTTTTGAGAGATTTTTGAATTAACTTATTTGAATATTTAAATATATTGAATATTTCAAATAAGTTATATTTTTTGAGAAGTCCTTAAGTTGTTTTCATGTTTTTGAAAAGCAATTGGGATTCATAATGGTATGATAAGAAACAAAATTTTGTCTCCTTCAAATATTTATTCATTAATTTTAATGACTTTTTTATATTTGTTGGTTCATTTATTCCATTTGACATTATATATTGAGTTTTCATTATATACGTCTATTAAATATGAGCGGTGCTTATTGTAGACATCAATTCAATTCTATAAGTTTTTTTGAATGAAATTTTTTTTGAAATTAAAGTTGAAATTAAATTTAAATCAGTTTTGATATTCAAATTTTGTTATATTTCTTCTATCAAGTAAAAAGCCTTTTTCTATTTTATATTAATAGCGTTCTATCTCTAATTAAAGAAAACTGAAAACTCTCAAGCTGCGTTCTATTTCCCACTCCTCCAACATCATTTCCCGGGGTTATGTTCACACACGCGCGTAAATCTACGCAGTGACCATATACTCTTACTTCTTGACAGTGACATGTAGGCATTAAACTAACAATGTGGTTTTTCCTGCGTAAACCTCTCTTACCTCTCTTATATGTGGATCTTTTCAATTTAATATTTGTTGGAACTATAATGAAATGAACATAAATAAAATAATCAAAATAATATTATTTCGATGTTTTATATATATGTAAAAATAAAACTTTTATTTTTAGGGAAAACAACTTTTTAACTTCTATGTTCTATGTCTAAGATTCTAACCTAAAACTACCTCATGTTATATTTAGTCAGCTGTAAGAAATGTGAATTGAGAAACCTGAAGAAATTGTATTATTTTTGATTTCTTTCAGCTATATCTTTTTATTTTGTTTCTTTTTATTTCTTTGTATGTTATTTTTTTTTTGTATTTGTTATTATGTTATATTTTATATATTTTAAACTAACGAAAATAAATTCTTTCCGAATCATGACATCTAATCGTCTTTTTCTTCGATTATGAAAATAAGAATTGATAATATTCCATATATTGAGTTTTGATTATATACGTCTATTAAATGTAAGCGGTGCTTGTGTAGACATAAATCTATTTCTAAAAGTTTTTTGAATAAAAATTTTTTTGAAATTAAAATTGTAGAAGATAAACATATTTCAATTTGTTTTAATATTCAAATTTTGTTATATTTCTTCTATCAAGTAAAAGGCCTTTCTATTTTATTTTAGATAATATTCCAATAAATCAAAAACGTAAGCTATTATAACGACATCCATGAAACTTTGCATCGTTTTGGAAGCATCAAATACTGATAGGAAGAAAAATACATATTATGAAATACCAGAGGACAAACAGGATATATCTGATCATCTGATCGAGCTCTATAAGAAATACATTAGAGAACCAGACAAATATAGAGAGGAATTTGTCAGATATCGAAACCACCTAAACCGAATAATTAGGGCAGCCAAGTGCAGCTATTACAGCGAGAAGATAGAGAAGAATGGGGGTAGCTCAAGGAATTTATGGAGTATACTAAAGGAGAAATATAAGTGTGGAAACCGGGTCGGAGTGAAGGGGATTCGAGGAGGAGATGGTTCGAGAACAGAGGATGAAAGGGAGGTTGCTGATATTTTTAATGGCTATTTTATAAATGCTGCATCGGACCTTGCAAGTAACCTAACTGTTGCAGACACAAAACCATTCAAGCCGGGAAAAATTCAACATTCTTTTTTTCTTAACCCAACGACCCCAGCAGAAGTTGAGTCAACGATTAATAACTTAAAGGGGAATAAATCTCCGGGATACGATGGCATTACAGGTGAAACCTTGGGGAAAATTAAAGACGAAATATCTGTCCCGTTGGCGCATATACTAAATGATGTGTTGCAGTCTGGTTGTTGTCCCAAGTAATTTAAATTATCAATTGTGAGACCAATATATAAGAAGGGAACAGGGGAATCACCTTCAAATTATAGGCCTATATCGCTGATTACCTCTTTTGCCAAGGTATTTGAGAAGATTGTCGGAACGAGGTTGAACAGCTACCTGGAAAAATATGAGATCATATCACATAATCAGTTTGGCTTTCGTGAGGGGAAGTCTGCGACGGATGCTGTATCGTACCTGTCTGATATGGTGTATAGGATCTTGGATGCTGATGAGGCGGCAGTGTGTGTGTTCTTGGACCTCTCAAAGGCATTTGACACGGTAAATCATAATGAGATGCTGAATGTCTTGGAAAATATTGCAGTGCGTGGAATACCCCTTCAACTATTTAGTACGTATTTAAAAAATAGGTCACAGAGGGTGCAGGTTGGTGAAGTGTTGAGTGATGTGTTGGAAATACAGTGTGGGGTGCCTCAAGGCACGTTACTGGGACCTGTTTTATTCACGTTGTATATAAATGACATACTAGGTATTAATTGTATTGGAAAGATAATCTGTTTCGGAGATGATATAGCCATTCTCTATAAGGACTTGAAATGGAGTAGTTTAAAGGTGCTAGTCGAGAAAGGCATGAAAAATGTTTTGAATGCTATTAAATGCAGATACTTGACAGTAAATGAGAAAAAAACTAAATACTTACCTTTTTCACTTTGCGCAAGTGGGCTACCACGTTTTGATGATCTATTGATATGTGACGGAGAAGCAACATTCAGAATTGGCCAAGTGAGTTCCATTAGGTACTTAGGTATACATATCGACCGGCATCTCCGGTGGGATGTTCACTGCCGTAATGTAATAAATACACTGCGACGATTTCTCCATCGATTTCGCTCTCTTAACTAAATATTGGGATCCAAGCAGATGAAAATATTATACCATGCACTCGTAGAATCCCGGCTTCAATATGGTATTCTGGCCTGAGGTGGCCTGTATAATACACATCTAAAAGGATTACAGGTTCTACAGAACTACTTCTTGAGAATCATGCTACGTAGGGAGAGATTGTATCCAACAGATAATCTTTTTTTGGAAGCAAAAGTTCTTGATAGGAGAGGGATGTACTTCCACACCCTACTTATGCAAAACTTTAAAAATCGAAATTCAATGGAGTACCTCAATCACGGATATAATACTCGTAGAACAGAAAAGCCGAAAGTACAGACCCATAGAATTAAGAAGACTGTTGGACAACGTACATATACTTACATCATGAGTGTGGATAGCTCAGCGGGAGAGCATCGGACTCGTGACCGGGAGGTCCAGGGTTCGAATCCTATTCAGGTAGAAAAGAAATTTTCTAGTTGGACGGGTATCTGCCACCATTTCACTGTTGGGTCAAAAATTAACAGTGCTGTGACCTAAAGTGGCGCAAGATCGCAGTAACAAAGCCTACACAGAACACAACTGAACTCCTAACTCGTACAAGCTGAAAAAGCTTCTGAGGGATCTTCACAGAAGATCTAGGAGTATCAGGATAATAATAATAATAATAATAATAATAATAATAATCATGCCACGTATTTTCAACTTGCTGGAGGGTGAACTGAGAACTAAATTTTATTCACTAAACTCCTGCAAATTATTCAGCAAGTATATTAAAAACTATTTGGGACAAATTGGTGGAGCTAAAGTAGCAGACATGATCAATCAGAGATAGCGATGTCCAACGTCTAAAGTCGTACCTTGCTCATAAAACTGCTTCAATGCCATGGTCACAAAACAGATGCATATATTGAGAAGAGATTTATCCTCCGTGCAACCTTCGGTTTTTGGAGGAAATCTATGTTTATTCAGCAACAGTCTTTTTTTGTGTTGTATTGGCTTATTATTTTGTTCAGTTTTCCAGTATGTACATTACTTTTTTGTCAAAAGCTATCAATGTAAACTTAATTGTGAATAAACCATATTATTATATTATTATTATTATCATGAACTTTTGGCTCTACCGAAGGTGAAGAATATCTTGAAATCGACTAAAGTTAGAGGTTCATTTCGTACGGGTGTCATTTCATTAACTCCAGAATTGAAAGTAATATATTTTGATGCCGAAGAAGATGTGATGTTTAAGAATTAATATTTACAACTGATTTATTCACCCACATACGTGAGAACAGTATTTGGACAAGAATCACCAAAACCATATGATACGGTAGAACTTTCAAGAAAAAGCAAGGAGAATAAAAAGGATTTCAAGAGGATAAATTTTGATTTTACGGTTGTTTCTGGATGGAATAGCGAAAGAATGGTTTGATTAGGTTTAGACAAAAGTTTTCAAATATGGAAAGATAACTGCTTAGAGAGTTTTTGTGAAGCGAGTTGACACAAATATATAGAGGCGTATTCATTTAGATACAAGAGAAGAAGTTTAGTTTACTACGCTTTTAGAAAAGAAAATTTGTTGTTAAATCTCCGAAATAATTTTCCAACTAAAATATTTATTGATTTAATTGTGAAAAGTTTGCCAAATATTTTACAAGATAGAATTGATCGATCGAATGTTACAACTTTCGAGAAATTATTGGGTGAGTTGCGAAAGCTGGAAAGTTCAAAAAAATATGACATATCGAAATAAAGAAAATCATAGAATGAATAAATCTGCCGAAAAAATTCCTTCCTATTCACAAACGAATAGAAAACCAGTTAAGAAGGAACCAAGCTCAATTTGTGAGAAGAATGGTTTTTCAGGTAGATTTCATTCGGAGACTTTATGTCGGCTAAGGATCAATCCAATAATTTTGAACAAAAGAACGTACCCGGTAACATAAGAACGGTAAACAATGTTAGGATACAGGATGAATCAAATTAGGCCATTTCAAACCAAAAAAAATAAGACTCCTGCCACTGATAAAATTGAAGGTGTTTATAAATAATAATAAATTATGTGGAATTTATGATTTGGGCTCAGATGTTAGTCTTCTGAATTTCAAAGTAGCAGGAAAGTTATGTCTACATATTCAAGATAATAGAAATACATTCAAGAATATAGAAAAAATTCAGTCAGTGGCAGGGCAAATTTTTCTGGAAAAATAATTACAAAAATGAAAATCAATAATATCAAAAAAAAAGATGTACTTTCTGTAATTGATGAGAAAAATTTCGAGTATGATATTTTACTCGGACTAGATTCTATTTCCAGTTTTCAATGAAAGCAAGATTTTGATTTGAATATTTATCAAAGATTAGTTATGAATGAAGAGAGAAAGATCGATTGTGTCCCTAATAATAATGATTACACAATCAATTTCAATGAAAGGATACCAACAGAACTATACGAAGTAAAATTCTACCATTTGGAAACAAATCAGAGAAATAAAATTGAAGTTCTAATAAATAAATATGACCATATTTTTAACACAAGTTTGACATTGGTCAGGTGCAAAATAATGAGGCAGATATAAAACTTTTGGAATACAAATTAATAGCAATAAAACCATACAGATGCTCAATGGAGGATCAAAAAGAGATAGAATTCCAAATATTGTTGAAAAGCGAATCTGATTGAAGAGTCTTCCTCACCTTTTGAATAACCAGTCACAATAGCTTATACTCTTAATTAGATATATACGGTACAGATCTGCTGAATAGGTATATTCAAACATTTTTTTTGAGCATGAGGTAAGATATTTGAATTCGAAACATGGGATAAAATCGAATATATTTGTGCTAATTATCAGTATCACTGCTTGACAGAATCTGGCTTGAAGATGAATAAGAGAGATGAAGGGTGTAAAAGCAGATTATGTGTCGATTTTCGTGGACTCAATAAATTAATTGTTCCCGAACCACAGCCTTTCCCATTAATTGATGGAATCTTAGCCAATACCCGAAATGCAAAATTCTTTACTACATTAGATGTAAATTCTGCCTTTTGGTCGATTCCTATTCATATCAAAGATAGATATAAGACTGCTTTTGTAACACAGAATCGTCACTGGCAATGGAAATATTCACCTTTTGGACTTAGCACATCCTCGGCCATATTATAACATATATTAAATAATATAATCAGAAATATAACCTGAATTTATTCTGCCTAAATTATATAGATGATATTCTAATACAATAGAGTTTGACCTATAAATGACAATTTAATTTTCATTAGGAATTTTTCTCCACCAGATACTCGGAAGAAGATGAGGCAATTTTTGAGTAAAGTTAATTTGTTTCACAAATATATAAAAGATTCAGCCAGATTATTAGAATCGTTGCATAATTTACTGAGAAAAGATGTAAAATTCAATTGGTTTGTCAGGAAGCTCTCAATAAGATTAAAGACATCTTTTGTTCTGAGCCAATTCTTGCAATTTTCGACCCAAGTGCCTATACAAATATATATGCTGATGGCAGTATTTAAGGAGTAGGAGCTGATCTTAAACAAAAACAGATTAATGGTGAAATGAAACTTGTGGCGTATTTTTCTAAAAAACTAAATAAATATCAAAAGAACAAGAAAGCAATATTTCTAGAATGTCCGCCAATTAATTTTGGAAATATTGGCTAATAGGACATAAATTTATTGTTGTTACTGACAATAAGCCATTAGAAGGGAAATAATTTCGTACAAGAAGAGAGGAAGAGCTGGGTTACATGATGAATTTTCTATCACAATTCGATTTTGAGATTAGATATGGACCAGGAAAAGGAAATGTAGAAGCAGATTGCCTTTCTAGAAACCCAGTTCTGGAAGAAACGGAGAATATGGACGAATGTATAAGAACAGTTAATTTGGTGGAATTAAATGAAATAAAATACGATCAACAGAATAATCTCTTAAAGATAAACAATATGAGAAGAACTGTTGTACAGAAAGAGATACATAACAAAATGGAAAAAAAAATAACAAAAACATTATTTTATCGAATGATTTCGGAAAAGATTTATTCAGAAAGGTGCACAACATCATGGCCATATTTGTACTGGTAAGATAAATAATAAAATCAGGAAGTTTTATTACAGAATATGGATTCACTGACAAGAAGTTTGTGGATCATGTGACATATGTTGTAATAATAAAACGAGAGTAGGCCAAAAGTATGGTCTTCTTTCTCTAATGGACCCAGCAAAGAAACCATTTCAAATAATGATACTAGACACAATTGGAGGTTTTGCTTGAAATCGCTCTTCAAAAAGATACCTTCATATCCTAGTGGATCATTTTACTCGATATGCATTTGCGAGCACTTCGAAACGCCAAACAACCGAAAATTTCATCAAATTAATCAATAAAATTCAAGATAAACGACCAATGAAAACATAGTAGATGGTCCTTTTTCTAACGGTCTGAATGAACGACTAAATCAGACATTAGTGAACAGAATGAGGTGCAAATAAAACGAAAAGAAAACTAGGGCATGGACGAAAATAGCCGATGAATATATTGAAGAATACAATAGAAAAAACCATTTTACATGTGGATATAGCCCATATTCATTTTGAATAACGCAAATGTAATCTTGCCTGATGATGCTACTGTGATAGCGAAACGATTGTTATAAACATAACAATAAAAATTTGTGAAAATCAGAATAACCTTATTTAAATATTATTTAATATGGATTTTCACCAAGTAAGAACTGATACAATTCAATATTTTTCAACGGATTATATATGTATACTAAAAAGAGAGAGTATTTTTTAGACATTTAATTTAATTCTATTTTGTATAATATATTTTCAAGAAATTTTTTAAAATTAAAATCTGAAGAGTTGTGACAGAACTTTTTTGTCTGAGATTCAAGACATAGATATAAACCGACCACCAAGTAATAAACCTTTTCAATTATTTTCATCCTGTTATGATAAAATTTGGATATCAAAACAAATTGAAATATGTTTATCTTCTACAATTTTAATTTCCAAAAGAATTTTTTATTCAAAAACTTTTAGAATTAAATTAATGTTTAAAACAAGCACCGCTCACATTTAATAGACGAATATAATCAAAACTCAATATACAATGTCAAATGAAATAAATAACCCAACAGATATACGAAAGTAATTAAAATTAATAAATAAGTATTCAAAGGAGACAAAATTTTGTTTCTGGTTTTATCTTAAGAAATACTACTTGCCTTATAAAAACATGAACACACTTGAAGGACTTCCCAAAGAATATAATTTATTTGAAATATTTAATATATTTAAATATTCGAACAAATTATTTCAAAAATCTCTAAAAAATGTGCACTATATCTTCAAAAAACAAATATAATTCTATAACATAAATAGAGGTCATTCTTGATAGAAGGTATATAAAATAATATAAATATTTTAAAAAATTTTTAAACAATTTTAAAAAATTAGCCTTCTACATATTTAATTCCAAAAGATTATATTCAATGATTATAACTTCTGAAAATAAATTAAAATAATGTCGTATAAGTACCACTTATATCATGACATAAAATAAACATTCATTATAAGACATCCAAATGGTATAACAAAATCCAATAAATAAAAATCATTAACTAAAATCCTATAAATTAAACATTTTGAATAGACAAAATTTTGTTTCTGCTTATCAATCTCATGAAAACCAATATCTTTCAAGAATATCCAACATAATCTTAAGAGTTTTATCACAAAACTATCTTACTTAGACTATTCAATATTATTGGATATCTAACCAAGGTACTTTATATAAAAACTCAAGATATGCAAAACATTAATATGAATATTTGAATACTGATGAGCAAAGTCGATTTTAAAACTTGTTTTTCGGTAATGTTTTGCATATCTTGAGTTTTTATATAAAGTACCTTGGTTAGATATCCAATAATATTGAATAGTCTAAGTAAGATAGTTTTGTGATAAAATTCTTAAGATTATGTTGGATATTCTTGAAAGATATTGGTTTTCATGAGATTGATAAGCAGAAACAAAATTTTGTCTATTCAAAATGTTTAATTTATAGGATTTTAGTTAATGATTTTTATTTATTGGATTTTGTTATACCATTTGGATGTCTTATAATGAATGTTTATTTTATGTCATGATATAAGTGGTACTTATACGACATTATTTTAATTTATTTTCAGAAGTTATAATCATTGAATATAATCTTTTGGAATTAAATATGTAGAAGGCTAATTTTTTAAAATTGTTCAAAAATTTTTTAAAATATTTATATTAAAATATAATTCTAGATAATCCCTTCATCAGCCCTTTTTTTCAATATTCCAAATATCAAAATCAAAAACATAACCTACATCACTCACGTGTTAAAAGACTTAAGCTCCGAACTACAGATCAACTATATATTCAAGATTGATCTATGTTCTAACAAAATCAAAGAACAAAGTGAGTTATTTTAAGGTTTACTTAAATTCATTGACATTCTATAATGAGATTTATTGAAGCCAAAATATAATTATATATTATATATAAAATAAAATAGAAAGGCTTTTTACTTGATAGAAGAAATATAACAAAATTTGGGTATCAAAACAAATTGAAATATGTTTATCTTCTACAATTTTAATTTCCAAAAGAATTTTTTATTCAAAAAACTTTTAGAATTAAATTAATGTCTAAAACAAGCACCGCTCACATTTAATAGACGTATATAATGAAAACTCAATATACAATGTCAAATGAAATAAATAACCCAACAGATATACGAAAGTAATTAAAATTAATAAATAAATATTCAAAGGAGACAAAATTTTGTTTCTGGTTTTATCTTAAGAAATACTACTTGCCTTATAAAAACATGAACACACTTGAAGGACTTCCCAAAGAATATAATTTATTTGTAATATTTAATATATTTAAATATTCGAACAAATTATTTCAAAAATCTCTAAAAAATGTGCACTATATCTTCAAAAAACAAATATAATTCTAGATAATCCCTTCATCAGCCCTCTTTTTCAATATTCCAAATATCAAAATCAAAAACATAACCTACATCACTCACGTGTTAAAAGACTTAAGCTTCGAACTACAGATCAACTATATATTCAAGATTGATCTATGTTCTAACAAAATCAAAGAACAAAGTGAGTTATTTTAAGGTTTACTTAAATTCATTGACATTCTATAATGAGATTTATTGAAGCCAAAATATAATTATATATTATATATAAAATAAAATTGAAAGGCTTTTTAGTTGATAGAAGAAATATAACAAAATTTGGCTGTTATGATAAGGTTACGTTAACGAAAGAGAATTTGAAATATTATCTAATATGGCTCTCATATAGAAATGTATTCGTTAGAATGATAATAAGTTTATTAACTTTGTATCCTCGTAGTTTTTCAGGTGCATGAAACTTCACTTTATATCACTAAGAAAATTATTCCATCACCTCACGTATGTACGAGGTGAGTCCATACCTATCTGAGTTCATATCCCCGTGTTAATACTCTTCTTCGTCATCTGGGCATCCTTCGAAGTAGCTCCCAGCTACTCCACATCTCAAAGCAGTCTTCGAATGCATATTTTGGAATGGTCTTCAGCTCGCGCGTCGCGTTACTCTATTCGTCTCGATATCGTCGAACTGCTTCCCTTTGAGTACCATTTTGATGAATTACCTGGCGTGTTGTTGTGTTGAAGAAGCCAGTCACCGCTAGATCAGAAACGCGGTCTTTTTCTTCTCAGGCATGTCGCCTTCTTTTCAGAACTTCAACGTCATATTCTTTCTTGATCGTTTGATGTCTTGGAGAAAATTCGTAATGCAAAACACCTATACAATCGAAAGAAATAATCAGCATTAACTTGACATGGCTCCGACTTTGGTTTTTTCGACCGTGGCTCGTCTGAATGCTTCCACTGTGAAAATTGTTGTTTAGTCTCAGGACTGTAAACATACACTCATGATTCATCACCAGTAAGAACATTCTTAAGAACAAATGTGACGAACGAAAAAGACACGTCAGACATGCTGTGTGCCACTCAAGGCGTCTCTAGTCGGTAACTCCAGTATTCAGGAAGTTCGCGAGGGACTACTGATTATGATCATACCCCGCAGAAGCCGCTTGAGCACTCTGAAGTAAATTTAAAAAACCAAATCGAATACTTTACGGAAACACCTTGTATATCGAATTCATCAACTGCCATACCTTTGAACGATATTCAATGCTGCAAATCGTACAAAGAAAAATCAACATTTTAGAACTAGACTAGAAGAATCTATCAAAGCCACTCCACGAATTAAAGTAACCTCATTGTGTGGTATGCCTTATGTTTATTTGAAAGAACTATCCATCGTCAATTAATTTATTTGATTATAAAAGTTATTTATTGGCATATCAAAGTAAAAGAATAAGTGTTGAGCACGAGGACGATTTTCTACGTCAGTAAGTATAGAATTAATCGAGAATACAGTCCATTGCTTGAAATAGCTTTGTGCGGTATGATGTGTATGTTTATTTGCGGATTAGATGGCTCAGGTGTTTTGTAAATCTTTGGCGTCTGTATGCATGGCGATTCTAGGTGTATGGTTGCGTAGCATTCGTAAGGTATTATAGAGGGCACTGATGATGAAGCTTGTGCATGTCTGCTGCTTATATCGCGACCATCGACAATAGCTATCCTACTCGATTTGTGAACTGTTACACAGATGAAGGTTACACTGTTCTGGTTCTGAAAACTTTCTGTCACCTCAGCTAATACTCCTTGTTTTAACCAACTGAATAAAAGTTAGGTTCAATAACTCATTTTTTGTTTAGGAAAAGTATGTTATTTTGAACTGCGACTTCTTCGAAGCAAATTTCACTAATACATAATAATGAAACGTAGTTTCATTCGGTTCATGCGGATATCAATTCAGGTTAATTTTGTAGAGTTTCAGATGATAAATACGATAAGTTTCATGTAATAAGCATGAGCATAATTTCTTAAGACTTTTGACAAATTCAAATGAGTTCAGAAAATTCAGTTTTCGGTAAGCTATAAAAAGAAGTGGCACGCAAAACAACAGTTAGTTTCAAAATCAGCATCAAATTGATCAAATTGGTCCTTTTTCAAAGTATCTTCCGAAGTATTTCCCATAGCCTTAAAATAAGTGAATATAATATAAGTGAATCATATCAAGAAATATTTTACTCCGATGAGAAAAAGATCCAACATTGAAATCAAGTTAAAACCAAGAAAAACAACAAAATAATTTGACAGGATTGGCGGAATAGAAGAAGAGAGTTGAATTTAGTGACAACTGGGAGAATTCAGAATAAGAGAAAATTCCCTAAACAGAATTGGAAGACAATTGGGCGGAACATTAATTAAGTGAAATTGATAATCACCAGAAAGGTACAGACAATTTGCGTAATTTAAGAAATAATTTTTTTTGGTATAATGATTGCATTGTGGCGACAGCCCAAACGGTATCCAGTTCCGACAAAAGATGGCGTCACCTAAAGTGCAGCATCGAAGTTACAGAGGAAGTAGGGAAGTGAAACGAAATACAACAGTATTTAGTGGCATCACTGAATGTGCAGCATAGTGTAAGAATCATCTAAAGAGATTCCGGGAATACAAATGGTAAAAACGCAAGCGAAATATGGACCAAAAGATGACACCACTAAATACAAACAAACGGACTAAACAACCGGAAGGAGATAAGACATGGAAAGAAGCTAGAGACGGTACAGCGTTCCTCTCGTAGTACATCTTCATACATGTTATTTAAGTCGTGATATAGATTGTGTTACAGAGTACTGCTGTCGCATATTAATGTTGTAGTGTTGATTGTTTTTATGTTCTCATTGTTATTTATTTGTTATTATTTATATTTTGTGTTTCTGATTAAGTTTATTGTTGAATGATTGAAATCTGTAAGTAGTTCACTTCTTTCACAACACCACCCACAATTTGGTGACCCCGACATGATACGAAAAGCCGACGTGTTCGGTGAAGAAGAAGCCGTCGAAATGGAATAAGAATCCCAGGTATATAGAGTAGCCGTCCGCATACCCGAATTTGTAGCCGCCGACCCTGAACAATGGTTCGCCATGATAAAAGGAAATTTCGAATGTACTGGCATAAAGCAGGATAATACGAAGTTTGGCTAGATTGTGGGAACTTTACCACCTTAGTATGCAGCCGAGGTGAGGGATGTCATCATGAAGCTCCCGGCAGTCGAGGCCTACGTCAAATTAAGGTAAGAGCTCATACAAAGATTGGGCACTTCGCAGGAGGAAAAGACTCGTCGCTTATTTGATTACGAAGAAATAGGGAACAGTAAGTCCACACAGTTTGCGAGATATCTACAGGGGCTGGCAGATCCCATCATCAAGGAACCGTTTTTAAAACGTTATGGATGCAGGCTTTCCAACCTACCAGACATAGAGATGGTCATAGCCATTGTAAAAGACCGAAGCCACGAGGATCTAGCCAGACACGCAGATCATATCCCTTAGGTTTCCCGAACACCAGTTCCACAGATAGCAGAGACGACCTCAACCGCGATGGAAGCCTTGAATCAGGAACTAGTCGCACTGAGTGCTGAGGTAGCGGCGCTTAACAAGAGACATGGACAGAATCTACATCTACGATGACAATCTCGGACAAAAGATTACAGCAGAAAGAAGAGAAAGGACCTCTGCTGGTATCATTGAAAGTTTGGGGGCCATTAGACGAGGTGCAGAGAACCGTGAATCTACTAGAAGCAGGTAAATGAGACGGGCGGTAACTAATGGCAACCAGTGATACCAGCGCACCACGCCGCCTATTCACAACCGACCGTGATTCGAAGATCCAGTTCCTGATAGACACTGGTCGGACCTAAGCGTGTTTCCCCGCTGTGCAACTCAGGGTAGACGAGAAAAGTCCGATTACGTCCTGTCAGCAGCCAATGGAACTGCCATCGCGACGTACGGTACTATCACCTTGACGCTCAACCTGGGTCTACGGCGTGCCTTTGCTTGGAGATAAGTCATCGTCGATATCTCTAAGCCAATCATTGGAGAAGATTTCTTAAGCCATTGCTACCTCAACGTGGACGTAAGAAACCGACGACTCCTGTACGGAACTACCCAACTCACCACGCAAGAGAGGTGACAGAGTGTGCAATCCCCGTGATCAAGACCATCACTGGCTCGTTGAAATACCACGATCATCTAATGGCCGAATTCTCTAACATCACCAGAACAGACGGTGCTCCGCTACATATCAAGCACGGAACGAAGCACCTCATTCAGAGGACAGGTGGTCCATCGATCGCAGCCGAACCAAGACGACTGGCGGCGAACAGACTCAAGGCTGCCCAAAAGGAATTCGAGGCAATGAGCAAACTGGGGAGCGAGACCATCAAAAAGTTCCTGGTCCTTCCCACAACACATGGCCCCAAAGAAGTCCACTGATGAATAGAGACCGTGCGGAGATTACCGTGCACTGAAAGCCCACATCATACCAGACCGCTACCCGGTACGACATATTCAGGATTTTGCTCATTTTCTTCAGGGAAAGAAAATCTTGTCCACACTGAATCTCGCACGACCCTATAACCAGATGCCATTAGCAGAAGAAGATATACCCAAGACAGCCATCACGACACCCTTGGGACTATTCGAGTTTCCCTTCATGACGTTCGGACAGCGCAACGCACCACAGACCTTCCAACGATTCATCGATGAAGTATTATCAGGACTGGATTTCTGTTATAGTTATATCGATGACGTGATAGTCGCATCAGACTCTGAGCACCTTGAACATCTCCGAATTATTTCACGAGGTTTCAAGAATACTCTCTGATCCTAAATCCAATTAAGTTTGTGTTTGGCCAATCCCAAGTAAAATTCCTTGGATACCTGATTTCAGTAGAAGAAACGTGCCCACTGCCAGGCAGGATCACAGAGATCCTCGAGCATAAGACTGAGAACTTCTTGCCGTCTACTTTGCTATCAAGCACTTCAGACATATGGTATAAGCTAGAAATTTACCATCCACACCGATCACAAGTCTCTCACGTTCGCCTTTCAAGAGAAGCCAGAGAAATGCTCACCCTGGCAGTTCCGTCACTTAAATTTCATTTCGCAGTCCTCAATGGATATCCGGTATGTATGTCATGAGTGGACGTAAGCAGTTCCCTCCTTTCACAACACCACTCACACGACCCGATGAGACCCGAAGAGCCGAAGTAATCCGAAGATCTGACGTGTTCTGCGAAGAAGAAGCCGTCGGGATGGAACAAGAATCCCAGGTACATAAAGTAGCCGTCCGCATACCTGAATTCATAGCCGCCGACCCGGAACTATGGTTCGCCATGGTCGAAGGAAGTTTCGAAAGTGCTGGCATAACGCAGGATAAGACGAAGTTTGGCTACATAGTGGGAGCTTTACCACCCAGGTTCGCAGCCGAGGTGAGGGACGTCATCTTGAAGCCCCCGTCAGTCGAAGCCAACGTCAAATAAAGGATAGAGAGATACAAAGATTGGGCACTTCGCCGGAGGAAAAGACTCGCCACTTATTTGATTACGAAGAAACAGGACACCGTAAGCCCTCACAATTTGCGAGACGGGCTGCCAGATCCCACAATTCCGGAAGCCGTTATTTAAACATTATGGATGAGCCGGCTTCCCCAACGTATCCAGACATATCTGGCTATTGTAAAAGACCGAAGCCACGTAGATCATATCGCTGAGGTTTCCAGAACACCGGTTCCACAGGTAGCAGAGACGACCTCAACCGCGACGGAAGCTTTGAAGCAAGAAGAAGCCGCACTGCATGCTGAGATAGCGGCACTTAACAAGAGATGTGGGCGGAACCTACAACAAAGACCACAACCTCGGACAAGGGACTACAACAGAGAGAAGAGAAAGGACTTCCTCTGGTACCATTGGAAGTTTGGGGACAATTCGACGAGGTGCAGAAAGCCGTGCATTTACTACAAACAGGGAAAGAGAAGGGCGGTCACTAATGGCAACCAGTAACCCCCGCCTACCACAAATAATTTCTTATTTCATTCCATTAAAATGAACTATCACAAAGTAACGGACTACTCTATCCAATATTATAATATGTACGTGAGGGTGAAAAATGTTCTCAAGCAAAAATGTGGAACTTTCATATTGTAGGCCTTCATACCGAGGTCTTCATGCAAAATTCTTCTCGGAGAAAGCGAGAAATGTTCACTTCTTGAGCACGATGACAAGTTGATATTTATGGACGTTGAGTGACATTCTGGACTATTTCGTTATTTCATCGAATAGCGCTCCAGTGTCACCAACTCGCTACACAAATCGATCCACAAATTGCCGTGAATTTTTCACGTGAATTTCTAACAGTTTGGATAGAAAAATCACCACTTTGGAAATAAGTTTTTAATAAACTTTGAATATCAAGATAGATTTAATCTGTTAGTATCCTATAATTTTATTTTCAGAAAATTCCATCCAAAAACTTTTAGAATTAAATGAAGACATTCATTTAATTTCTATTCATAACCTATTCATAACTGACCGTGAACCAAAGAGTCAGTTCCTGATAGACACTGGGGCGGACCTGAGTTTACGGGGTACCTTCGCTTGAAGATTCGTCATCGCCGATGTCTCTCAGCTAATAATTGGAGTAGACTTCCTAAGCCATTACAACCTTATAGAGGACGTCAGAAACCGACGACTCCTGGACGGAATCACCCAACTCACCACGCGAGGAGAGGTGACAGAGTGTGCAATCCCCGTGATCAAGACCATCACGGGCTCGTCGATATACCACGATCTAATTGCCGAGTTCTCCAACATCGCCAGACCAGAAGGTGCTCCGCTACATATCAAGCACGGAACGAAGCACCATATTCAGACGACAGCTGGTCCATCGATCGCAGCCAAACCACGACGACTGTCACCGAACAGACTCAAAACTGGCCCAAAAAGAATTTGAGGCAATGATTAAACTGGGGATTGCGAGACCATCAAAAAGTTCCTGGTTCTCACCGCTACACATGGTCCCAAAGAAGTCCACCGATGCCTGGAGACCGTGCGGAGATTACCGTGCACTAAATGCCCGCACCATACCAGACCGCTACCCAGTATGACATATTCAGGATTTTGCTCATTTTCTTCAGGGAAAGAGAATTTTTTCCACGCTGGATCTCGTATGAGCCTATAACCAGATCTCAGTGGCAGAAGGAGACGTACCCAAGACAGCCATTACAACACCTTTCGGACTATTCGAGTTTCCTTTCATGACGTTTGGGCGACGTAACGCAGCACAGATATTCCAACGGTTCATCCACGAAGTATTATCAGGACAGGATTTCTGCTATAGTTATATCGGTGACGTACTAGTTGCATCAGAGTCTGAGGAAAAATACCTGGAACATCTGCGAATTATATTCACGAGGTTTCAAGCATACTCCCTGGCCCTGAATCCAGCAAAGTGTGCGTTTAACTAATACAAAGTAAAATTCCTGGGATTCCTAATTTCAGCAGAAGAAACGCTGCAAGACAGGAACACAGCGATCCTCGAATACGCCCAGCCAGTCACAGCTAAGGAGCTTCTATCGTCGTTTCATACCCCGAATATCGAATACACAGGCTCTCATCAACGAATTACTGATTCCTAACCTCAAGGGGAAGGACCCTATCAATTGGACACCAGAAGCATCAAAAGCGTTTGAAGCGACCAAGAAGAAATTGGTAACCGCTACGCTATTAGCTCATCCCGAAGACGAAGCTCCCCTAGCCATTGTAAGCGACGCATCGGACACAGCAGTTGGAGCTACGCTGCAACAACTGAACGACAGAGAGTGGCAACCACTAGTGATTTTCTCGAAGAAATTGTCACCTGCAGAAACTCTCTGCGGAGCATATGACCGAGAACTTCTTGCTATCTACCTTGCCATCAAGCACTTCAGACATATGGTAGAAGCTAGAAATTTTACCATCTGCACGGACCACAAGCCTCCCACGTTCGCCTTCCAACAGAAGCCAGAGAAGTGCTCACCTCGGCAGTTCCGTCACCTAGATTTCATTTCGCAGTTCTCAACGGATATCCGGTACGTACCTGGAGACCAAAACGTACCTGGCGATATAAAACGTCGTAGCCGATGCCCTGTCACGAGTACTTACCTTCACATTAGACTACGAAGCGTTAGCTACCTCACAGAAACCGAGATGAAGAAGTTTCTACCAGGTGAAACAGGATTACAGACCAATGAAGCCGCTAGGTTCCTCTACCACAGTCTATTGTGAACTTCAACCCCCCTGACAAGACCGTTCATCAGTAAACCCTTCCGAAAAGCAGCTTTTGATATTGTCCATCGACTTTCTCACCCAGGCACTAAGCGAACAAATATTCGTATGTCCTCCTATCAAAACCGACTGCAGAAAATGGAAGCTGCCTAGAATGCTAACGAGCTAAAGTTACTCGACATGTAGTCGCACCCTTAGGTTCGTTCACGCAACCAAGGAGAAGGTTTGAACATGTACACCTCGACATAATAATAATGCCACATTCGGAAGGTTTTCGATATTGTCTCACGTCTCATGTGTCGATCGATACACACGAAGGCTAGAGGCAATCCCGCTACAAGTTCAAGAAGCAGAAACCGTAGCCCGAAAATTCTGTAGATATTGGATGTCTCGACTTGGTAATCGTCTACGCGTCACCACAGACCGAGGAAGATAGTTCAAATCGTGCCTTTTTAACGAACTAGGTTAATGGGTACCAAACATCATCTTGCCGCCAATGGATTTGTTGAACACAGTCATCGGTAGCTGAAGGTAGCGATCAAATGCCACCTCAACTTTTATGGAAAGGAGTCCACCGTATCGCTTAGCAGATTGAAGCCAGCATACGTCATCAACAACGACAAGGAAGATCAGAAGAAAGAACATCCTACAGAAATTCACACGAACAAACAAACAGTGGCCCCAGAAATGCAAAAAACAAGATCTGGAAGGAAAGTTCTCTTCCCGAAGAGATACATAAAGATAGTTCGTAACTTCATTACTGAAAGGGGAGTGTGTGGTGACATACTCAGAATTGTACAAGTTAACGTGTGACCAGAGCTCTCGGATAAAATTAAAGTACCATTGTCAAGTTTTGACACTCCAGCAGATCCGCGATAAGCTGAAAGAGAAAGATAAGAATTTTGAAGGAAGTTTATAGAGAACTTTGCGCCAGCACAACTAAGTGAGGGACCCCCACAAGTCATCTTCCACGTACCAAGAAAAAGGATCGCCGTGTCGATCCCAACACTGAGTCATTTGAGCAGCGTATCTCTATGGTTATGAGAGATTGAAGCAATGAATCAACACAAATAACAACTTCCCAGCATGAACCCCCCGCACAAAGGAGCGCTGTTGCTGTTCGACTGCTAAAAGCGAGGCTCCGAAGCATCGGAGAGGATGGGCTTTAGGACCAAAAATGGGGCCAGAGTTGGTGGCGAGCAGAGCGCCACCTACCCCTATTCCCGGTTCGTAGCCCCCCTTTTTCTCCAGCGAACTACTTCTGACCTCGCAGCGGATAAGATAAGCTTAAGTATCCACGAATGGGGCCGAAGTTAGGGGCGAGCAGAGCGAATTTCCAAAGGCCAACCAACTTGTTCAAAACATCGTAGTCTCCCTTTGTCCTCCATCGAACCAATCAGAACGCCGTAGCGGGAGCTTCAGGATTTAAAAAATAGAGCCACATTTGGGGGCGAGCTGAGCGAATCTCCCAAGCACAACCAACTTGTTCGTAGTCTCCCTTTTTTCTTCAGCAACCACTTAAGACCCTTCAGCGGATAAGGGGACGAAGGTTGGAAAACCCATGCTAAGATTCAGCAGGTTATCGCCTTCGCCAATGAAAGGATTACAAAACTTTAATCGATCGCAGAGTCGCGTGACTCTGTCAAAGGTCAAAGCCACAACTCCCCTGTACGATTTCAAGCCTTGCGGTAGGAAATGGATGGAAGTGGGACAACGTGATGGAATGGTATGCAAGAAAGAGACAAAGTAAGGAAGTTTGGATTGCGAGTCATTTGCTTTAGGCATCATAACCATATCCTCCATTTGATAAATGAAACTAGGACATTCGTTATGACAAGCTCCCCCAGTACGCCAAGGTACAGAGACAGGGGGGGAGAGTGTGTGGTGACAGCCCAAACGGTATCCAATTCCGCCAAAAGATGGCGTCACCTAAAGTGCAGCATCGAAGTTATAGATCAAGTAGGGAAGTGAAACGCCAACAGGTGGCATCACTAAATGTGCAGCATAGTGTAGGAATCATCTAAAAAGATACCGGGAATACAAATGGTAAAAATGCAAGCGAAATATGGATCAACAGATGATACAACTAAATACAAACAAACGGACTCAAACAACCGGAAGGAGATAAAACGTGAGAAGAAGCTAGAGAAGGTACAGCGTTCCTCTCGTAGTACATCTTTATACATGTTATTTAAGTCATGATATAGATTGTATTAGAAAGTGTCACTGTTGGATATTGATGCTGTAGTATTGCTTGTTTTTATGGTCTTATTGTCATTTATTTGTTATTTTTTACAAAATTTCAATATCAAACAGATTTAATCTGTTAGTTTCCTATAATTTTACTTTCAAAAAATTTTATTCAAAAACTTTATATACAAAATATAATTAGCATAATAAATAATAAAAAAACTTCTCAAAAAAATTATTTATTTGAAATATTTGATATATGTAAATATTTAATTAAGTTACCCAAAAAATTTCTCAAAACATGTATCACATCCACAAAAACAATGAGAATTCTGATGAGGTCATCTTCAGTTCAACGTCACATTTAACAAATAAAATCAATTAACAATAAATAACTTACCTCTAAGACCTCGTGGTATCTTCGTGGTATTCTATGTTCCGCGTTCATCACAAAAATCACAAAAATCTTGTAGGGTATTTTATGGTCTTAGTTAAACCACATGATATTTATATGTTTTTTTTTAAACCTAAATTTTATCATATATAATTTTATATAAAATAAAATAATCTCATCTTATCATTTTATGTTATTGTTTATATTTTGTGTTTCTAATAAAGTTTATTGTTGGGTGATTGAAATCTTTAAGTAGTTCACTCCTTTCACAACAACACCCACAGCATCTTTCTAATATTTGCATAAATTTGAAAGTTTGGCTACGTAGAAATAGAAGTAGGTTAATTTGATCACATATTTTATATATAAAATTACTTTCTTTTCAATATATAATATTTTTTCGAAAATAAATTAGAAATTCAGATTAGAAACCTTCCTATTACATCGAATCAAAATTAAGTAAATTTAAATTTCAAGATAATGAAAAATATGAAATACAACTCAAGTTGGCCGGTAGCCCAAGATACTACCACTATGTATAAGGGTAATTGAAAAAAAAACGAATCCAAGAATTCATTAGAAATCCCATAATAAATTCAGCATTGTTTCCGGTTGTGAAACTTACTCACTCAGAAGAAAATTCACAGTCACCTTCTTCAGGGTTAATGCACTTCACTGACTTTATATCTTAAAGCAAAGCTTAATCCTAGTTCCATCCATCTACATCTTGTGATGTGTATTCCAAAGGGTGCATAGCTTGAAGGAAGGAAACTGTTTGTCCAACAACAGTATCCAGAACTCAGGTCTCAATGAGATGATTCTGCAAAACTTATGATGGCAAATAAAAAAATTGAATGATGAGAATTTCGAGACTTTTTCAATGTACCGTTCACCCGGTGATTGCCAGATGGATTTTTGTGGCTGACTTGGATATTATTGTGGAGGAAAACAGGGTAATTCGGAATTATATAATGGCTGGTGATCTGAATAAAAACTATTTAGGTGAGTGCAGCTGTGGGGTAATATAATCTGTCTTACTCGAGTGCAAGGATGCAACATCTTGCCTGGATTATCTGGAAATACGCTTTGGCTGTCGGGGGTTGATTCCACATATATCTTTAATCACTACATAGTTGTTTTGCAGATTGATCTATCAACTGGTAGAAGATTAATAACTCCTAAAATATTGCCTCGAAGAGATAGAGATCAAATTTTTCGAGGCAATACGAAATCTCTTCGAGGCAATACGAAAAATTTGATAGATTGTTCTCAAGCGTGGACTGGAATCTTCTTTATGGGGTAAAGGGTGTAAACAACGCTACCACCATCCTTGTGAACACCTTAAGATACTCAATTGAAACTTCGACATCCACAATTGCTTGCCATCAGTCTTGAATAAAAACATTACCCCATGGTAACTGCTGAATTATTGAGTGTAATAAAAAAATGGAACAATCTTGGTAGATTGCTTCTGAAGCAAACCCTCCAATTCAGATCTCATAAATACACTCAAAACATAGAAATTTAATTGTCGCGCTCACCAGGAAGGTTGAAAAGCGATTACTATTCCCAACAATTAAAAAATGCAGAGAATGATCCCGGCAATCTATGGAATATAATGAATTCAATCTCATCAAGAAACGCTGGGAAGAGAAAGGAAGGTCCATTTATTGATGAAATCATGAGAACCGAGGGTTGCACTAGAGAAGTTGGTTTGCGCAGTGCGTCTGAATGCTTAAACGAATATTTTTGTACCGAGGATGAAAAATTGCAGAAGGGTGTAAATCTTAGCCCAGAGTGCAGCATATTTGCGTTCATACTCGTCTAGTGGAGTCATATTAGAGCATTTTAGAATTCCACTCATGATAGGCAGTGACCTTGTCTATAGTACAAGGTATACGAGGTAATTATGTACCAGGAATTGAGGATATTTCAGCGAAACTCCTCAAGAGGATCATTTCGAAAATATGCTCTCCACTTATTATTAATATTAGACCAAGATTTGCATTTAGCCCGATGTGCTGAAGATTGCAAAAGTTATACCTTTGTGCAAAGGAGGGGTGAAAGATGTGTCTTCTAACTTTCGTCCAATATATATGCTACGCATATTTTCCAAGATTTTGGGGAGTTGGGTAACGGAAAAGTTTCCTCTATTTTGGGAAAAAATGGACTGCTTTCAGAGCATCAGTTCAGCTTCAGATCATCAAAGGGTATCGACGATGCTTTACATCAGTTAACATCTGATATTCATAGAATCAGGTAAACAGGAAATAATGCCATTGTAACTTTTTTGGACATAGCAAAAGCGTTCGATTCGATAGAGAGAAACACACTACCAAGTGATCTTAGAGAGGTCGAGGTTGGTATTAAGGCATTGAAGTGGTTCACTAGCTTCCTTACGGATAGAACACAAGTGGTCACGCTGTAGAGTTATGTAAGTACATGCAGAGCAATAAATTATGGTGTTATTCAGGGTTCCATACTCAGGCCGCTGCTCTTCCTGGTGAAAATAAACCGGATGATTCACCTACGTTTACCAGCTAGATTGTATCCTTTTGCGGATGATGCTGTTGGTTTCATCGTAAATGAATCAGAGTCAGGTTCGTTGTTCTGTTTGCATAAAAAAATTTGTAGTAAACCTTTTCAGGATTGGTAATAATCCGGAGAATTTCATGTGTTTGATATGAATACTCCTACTGAACACCAATTATGAGAAAATTAATTAATGCGATTTGCACTAAGCATATAATGATATAGTAAATATGGTAAACAGACACTTCTTCCAACCAGAAAAGAACAACTTGAATATGGGTAATATTTATTAACGCTAAAAGTAAGCGAGAATACAGTTCATTTCTTGAATCAGGGTAATGATAGATGCAAAGGATGTATTAGATGGCGCTATTATTTGATAGATTTGCAGGGTTCCTATGCGGGGTGAATATAGGTATGCAGCTGTATTACTATCGTTGGACACTAGAACATTGCACTGATGAGATAATAGCAAGTATCTAAAAATGCATACCTGCTGCTTATGCCTAAATGATCAATTAAACTAATTCGGCTATATTTGTCGTCTTGATCTGATATTTTAGATGAAGAGGAATGTGAGCAATCAAGAATAATTTAAATCTCACTGGCTTGTGGCAGTCAAGCGTTCACTTTTTGATCTTTCGATATCGGCTCTTCCTATCATTGCGAAGCAGAATTCGCCAAGTCTCGGATAGTCAATCAATTCATCGTCATTATCATTATACTACTCTGTCAAGAAAGTACCGGGAATTTTCAATTAAAACAACATTTTTACATTTAATCGTCAACATTTATTAGGTCGCCTTCAAAATAGGCTCCATTTGCTCCAATGCATCTATGCCAACGGCACTTCCAATTATCGAAACATTTTTTATAGGCGCTTTCCGGGATGGACTTTAGCTCTCGCGTCGAATTTTGTTTTATGGCTTCAATCGACTCAAAACGGGTGCCACGAAGGGGCAATTTTAGTTTTGGAAAGAGGAAAAAGTCGCATGGAGCCAAATCCGGCGAATACGGTGGTTGCTGAAACACGTTTGTTGAGTTTTTGGCGAGAAAGTCAGTCACAATCGTAGCTCGGTGAGAAGGCGCGTTATCGTCATGCAAAATACATGAGTTGTTTGCCCACAAATTTGGCCGCTTCTTACGGATACGCTCACGCAAACGTTTCATAACGCCTAGGTAATACTCCTTGTTTAGCGTCTGACCCTCTGGAACGAATTCGTAGTGCACCACGCCACGGATATCGAAGAAAACAATGAGCATCACCTTCATTTTCGAGCGGCTTTGGCGTGGTTTTTTCGGTTTCGGCTCATTTTTTGCCACCCATTCCGATGATTGCTGGCTTGTTTGAATATCGTACTCGTAGACCCAGGTCTCATCACCAGTTATAATGCATTCCATGAATGTAGAATCGGAATTACAGCGATCCAGCATGTCTGAAGCAACCTGTTCGCGATGACGTTTTTGAAGAAAATTCAGGTCTTTCGGTACGAGTCGTGCGGCCACCTTTCTCATGCCCAAAATATCAATCAAAATCGTACGTGCGGACTCGTGGGATATCTTAAGATCATGTGCTATCTCTCTCAAGCTGGTACGACGGTTTTCCAGCACCCTTTCCTTAATTTTATCGACGGTATCTTCGATCGAACGAGGCAAGTCTTCGACCACTTCACGACCGTCCTTGAAGGCTCTGTACCACTGATATGCACGAGTTTTCGATAGAGCATTATCACCAAAGGCCTTTTGCAACATTTTCAATGCATCGGCACACGAAAATTCATTTGCAACACAAAACTTTAAACAAATTCTTTGCTCAACGTAATCACCCATAGTAAACATCGGCACGCACTCTGACATTGACTGACTTAATCAGCTGTTGCAAACACACTAGTTGACAGATCCCGCTCAAGCTTGGCATAGTAATTAAGGACAGTGGTACCAACCTAGGAAAAAAATTTTTTACCTGCCTCATTGCCCCGCCAGATTTAAATCGATAATTCCCGGTACTTTCTTGACAGAATGTTTAGTAAAGTGACATCTTTCTCATTAAAGAAATGATTGTTTTCTATACAACGTTCTGCAAAACCGGTTAATTTCTGGTTATTCGAAAAAATAGACATCCTATGTTCTGTGATTCTATGTTGTAAACACCGAGCTGTCTGGCCTATATATATGTAGCTTTACAATACTCACAATTTATTTGCTAAATCACCGATTTGGGAAAGTTAGGGTTCCTTTCTTCATTGTTCACCAACAGACAACAGACAGATCGATGTTTACAGCATAGAATCAAAGAACATAGGATGTCTATTTTGAAAACCAGAAATCAACCGGTTTTGCAGAACATTGTATCGAAAACAATAATTTTTTAATGAAAAAGATGTCACTTTACTATATAATGTTAATAAGGGTGAATTGATGAACTATTTGGAGATTCTTTCAATGAAAAAAGCCGTTGAGAAAAAGGTGCATTTAACAAATTCCAAAATACTATTTGGCAACACCCCTATATTGGATGCTGTTATTTCCATGAGCCATAAAAAAAACATAGAGGTCCTAAGTGTAATAAACAGAACATTTTTCAACTTTCCAGCTTTCAGTTATATCCATGCGCTATAGAAATACACAGATGTTCGAAGTGTAATAAATAGAACATTTTTCAATTTTAAGTTTAGTTCCTTTTTGTACTCCTTGGAATATGGTCAACAGACCGAAACACGTGTCAGGATTCTAAATGAATTGTGAACATAAAAATTGTTATAATAAAATAAAATAAGAAGGAACGGTTTTCTACTTGATAGAATGATTATTAGAAAATTTGAATATCAAAACAGATTTAATCTTTTAGTCTTCTACAATTTTAATTTCAAAACATTTTTTTGAAGAAACTTTAAGAATTAAATCAATGTCTTTATAAGCACTGCTCATATTTAATAGACGTATAAAATCAAAATTCATCATACAATATCAAATGGAATTGAGAAAAACCAACGAATATAAATTGTCAATTGAAATTAAAATATAAATAAGCAAACATTTTGTGGTTCGTTCCAGGCCTGCGTACTGAACTCTTCAGACAAACGTACGAAGCCCTGGTTGTTACAAAATGTATTGTTTTCTGATGCTATATTAATGAAAAATAACTTTTTTATGACAGATTGGGCCGTTGCTTGGTAGAAATCAGTTGTAATTGTCATTATGAAATAAAACACTTGTTTACATTTTCTAATTTATTTTTGGTATTGACGTACGTTTCGTCTTTGCTTGAAAGACTTCATCAGAATACGAAGTAACAGTTGTTGTACAATGAATTTATAAGATTTTTTTACAGAAGGTGTACATGTGTTTTTAATTGTTTGTCGGGTTGGTTTTCTCAAAGAATATTCCCTTCAGAATCGTGTTCCCCCGATCCCTTGTAAATATTGAATAGAGGGGTGTAATAAAAATCTATTTGTTCATTTACTAGGTTATTGCTGTTTTTATGTTTATTTATTTCGTAAATTTCCCATAAGTTCAATTTTAGACCTCTATTTTCAACATGTAGAATTTCTATTTCTTTTGTGAAAGAATGGTTATTTTCAAAAAGGTGTTTAGCATAATGTGAATCTTTTTTATTTTTATCGAAACTTCTTTTATGTTCTGTTAGGCGTGTACCGAAATTTCTACCTGTTCTACCAATATAAATCTTTGGGCAATCTGGGCAAGTGAGTTTGTATACACCTGATAATTGAAGTTTATCCATACTGTTCCATCCATACTGTCAATATATTTAAATGAATTACTTCAAAAAATCTCAAAACATGTAGCACATCCTCAAGAAATAATTAAAATTACCATAAGATCATTTCAAATTTATATATAAAAAATAATAAAAAAATCAATTAAACAATGTAGAGACTCACCGGAACATTGTGTGAACATGGAACATAGAGTACCTTGGATATAAATGTACCTATGTGCAGGTTTTTGAAGATCATATATTTCTGAAGATTGCACTCGGTAAGTATACATTGTTCAATTGATTTTTTTTATTATTTTTATATGCAAAGTTGAACTGATCTTATCGTAATTTTAATTATTTCTTGTGAATGTGCTACATGTTTTGAGATTTTTTGAAGTAATTTATTTAAATATATTGAATATTTGAAATAAATCAGTTTTTGCGAAGTTCTTGAAATTATGTTTTATATTTATGAGAAAGAATTATTTTTCATGAATATAGGATCAGAAAACAATACATTTTGTAACAAACAGGGCTTCGTACGTTTGTCTGAAGAGTTCAGTACGCATGCCTGGAACGAAACAAAAAATGTTTGCTTATTTAAATTTTAATTTCAATTGACAATTTATATTCGTTAGTTTTTCTTAATTCCATGTGATATTGTATGATGAATTTTGGTTTTATACGTCTATCAAATATGAGCAGTTCTTATAAAGACATTAATTTAATTCTTAAAGTTCCTTCAAAACAATTTTTTGAAATTAAAATTGTAGAAGACTAACAGATTAAATCTGTTTTGATATTCAAATTGTAATAATGTTTCACATAGTTCCAACCGCATACTCCATTCACGTTATAAAAAATGAAAATAAAAAATATTTATCTCCCAAAGGGCCTGTATTACGTCCCTGTAAAATATTTATTCTCCATATGATGATGAAATGCTTAAATCCGAATTATTCAAAACGTCTGCTGAATTTTTGGGTCGTAAAAATCATATTATCGAACAAAGGACTATGCGATTATGTTAATCAGTGGTACCAAAATTGGCGGTCAATCATTCATTTATTCTTATTCGTTTCGGTTGGGCGCAAAATAGGGAATGATTCAAATATTCTTCATTTCAAAGTGAAATTTGCAGACTTTTGGGGTTTATTCTTATTGATGAAGTATCTAATTGTGAATGAAAGATGGACGAACTGTTAACCTCTTAATGCAGGAAGTGCTTGCCGATTAGACATGCCGAATATATACAATTGTCCATTCGGTGTATTTCTGATTAACGTTGCCTCAACATTCGCTTATAAAGGTTGGTTGGGTGGTCCAGAATAGGATAAGTGTTTTAACTGTTTGAGAATAAACACATAGTTTCGGGTATTTGGAGCCGAGCTTGTACAAATTTGTGGCCTTTAATTCGAATATTGTATTAGTTTTTGTCTAGGAGATCGAATTTCAAAGATATAACATTTTAGTAAAACATAAGTTACACTACTATTAGGTAAATCTATAGTTTGAATAAAAATACCTAAAATAGAAAAAGGCTCTTTACTTGATAGAAGAAATATACCAAAATTTCAATATCAAAACAGATATAATCTGTTAGTCTTCTACTATTTTAATTTAAAAAAAAATTTTTTTATTCAAAACTTTCAGAATTAAATTACTGTCTACAATAAGCACCGCTTATATTTAAAAGACGTATATCATCAAAACTCAATATACAATATCAAATGGAATAAATAAACCACCCAATATAAAAAATGCAATTAAAATTAATAAATGAATATTTGAAGGAGACAAAATTTTGTTTCTGATCTTACCACAATGAAACCAATTCCTTTTCAAAAACAGAAAACACAACTTAAGGATTTCTCCAAAAATATAATTCATTTAAAATATTTAATATATTTGAATATTCAAATAAGTTAATTGAAAAATCCCTCAAAACATGCAATATATCTTCAAAAAACAATTAGAATACGAATAATCTCTTCATCGGCCCTAGATAACATTTAAAATATTAAAATCAACTAACAATCAGTATATCATACCTTCGAGTTAAGGCGGAACTTGTTTGAAACAGACTAACTTTAAAAATCCAGGTAGTCAGTTCGTCACAAAATCACAGGAAACTCTAAGGTATTCTATGGTTTTCTTCAAATCATTGACATTCCAGAATGAGATTATTCAAGCCAAAATATAATTATATATTATGTATAAAATAGAAAAAGGCTTTTTACTTGATAGAATAAATATAACAAAATTTTAATATCAAAACAGATTTAATCTGTCAGTCTTCTACAATTTTAATTTAAAAAAAAATTTATATTCAAAGAACTTTTAGAATTAAATTAATGTCTACAATAAGCACCGCTTATATTTAATAGACGTGTATAATCAAAACTCAATATACAATATCAAATGGAATAAATAAACCAACCAATTTAATAACTGCAATTGAAATTAATAAACAAATATTTGAAGGAGACAAAATTTTGTTTCTGATCTTACCATAATGAAACCATTTCCAGAACACACAATTTGAGGATTTCTCATAAAATATAATTTATTTGAAATATTTAATATATTCAAATATTCAAATAAGTTAATTAAAAAATCTCTCAAAACATGCACTATATCTTCAAAAAACAATTAGAATACGGATAATCTCTTCATCGGCCCTAGATAACATTTAAAATATTAAAATCAACTAACAATCAGTATATCATACCTTCGAGTTAACACGGAACTTGTTTGAAACAGACTAACTTTAAAAATCCAGGTAGTCAGTTCGTCACAAAATCACAGGAAACTGTAAGGTATTCTATGGTTTTCTTCAGTATCTTACTATCTAAAAGCTTTTTGAATAAAATTTTTTTTTGAAATTAAAATTGTAGTAGACTAACAGATTAAATCTGTTTTGATATTCAAATTTTGTTAAAATTACCTAACTCGAAACTTTCAATATCATACAGATATTAACGTGGCATGTATAAAATGATGAAGAACTTATCGGTAAGAATTCAATGAATTCAATGAAAACTTCGAAAACTTCATTTCCATGACACTCTAGGAAGTACTTTGGTACAATTCCTTATTAAATGATAACAGTCATCTACCATCGTGTGCGTATCCTATCTTCCTTGGTTTTTATATCTTCCTTGGTTTTTATATCTTCCTTGGTTTTTATATCTTGATGAAATATTTCACATTTTAAGTCCACATAAATCACCATTTTTTGTTCATAAAACCTTATCTATATACTTTACTAAACGAAAAGTTATCTATGACGACCGAAAAGTTGAAAAAAAATTGTGTTTTTCTAACAATTTAAAAGGGATGAAGGTGGCAGAAACGAACAGAAGAAAATTGATATTGTGGACCATTTCAATAAATCAAAAAATTCCTGAACGAAAATATCTTGAAAAGCTCTGGAAAATAGTTAATTTTCGAAAAAATTCCCTATTAATTTTGTCCAACTAGAAAATTCCGTGAAACGTCAAATATTGACGGCGGATTTGAATCTGAAATCTGAAATTTTGTTCGATCATTTTAGTGAGTTTTCAACTTAATTAAAAGGTTAACAGTGAAAGCAAATGGAAGATGAATGTGGATTGTATATAATTTGCTGCATTTGACGTAGAGCCATCACCTTTGCGGCTAACACTTCTATTTGTATTTGAAATTTAATTTAACAAATTGTGATTTCTGGGCAAGAATAAGTTCTGTATGGTCTACTTATATTATCCGATGAATGACAATGAGATAAAAGTACATAATTCAAGTGCTTCGTCGCTTTGTAAAATAGATATCTCAAAAGATTAATTAATGTCCATGGCAATGGCAAGTGAAGAAATTATCATTTCTGAGAACGTAAAGGCCTCATTTTATTCTAAATAGAAATATATTAGAGAAACTCGAATGAACAAATTACAGTTATTTGCATATAAAAGGTAAAAAAAAATGAAGATCTGTTAATAAATTCAAAAATAACTGGAAGGGAGTATTTACTTAACAATTATTCAATGTTAAAAAAGACCCAAACTTGGGAAATCAAACGGTCGAAAACTTTATTATAAGCATCAAACGTGTGCTATTTTTAGTCAAAATATTGACAATATGCAACCTAAATCAAAAAAAGCTTACCTAGGCAACGTATGCTTTCCGAAGCTCAATGAATTTAAGAAATGAAAGTGTCTACCGTCAGTTATTTTGAAAATTCATATACAATATATATCTAGATGCTTTTGGCAAGGATAAATTTTTAATAAGATATGAAATGAGGAAATGTAATCATTTTCATAGGCGATTCTTACGAATTGTTAAGTTCGAAGTATTAGAAGTTGAAAACATTGGAAAATTTTGACATTTGCATGAAGTTTGATGAATATATTTTTTTGAATATCAAAACAGATTCAATCTGTTAGTCTTCTACAATTTTAATTTAAAAAAAAAAAATTTTATTCAAAAATCTTTTAGAAATAAATTAATGTCTACAATAGGCACCGCTTATATTTAATAGACGTATATAATCAAAACTCAATACTCAATATAATATATTTAGGGCCGATGAAGAGATTACCAGAATTATAATTGTTTTTTGAAGATATAGTGCATGTTTTGAAAGATTTCTGAATTGACTTATTTGAATATTTAAACATGTTTAATATTTCAAATAAATTATATTTTTTGAGAAGTCCTTTAAGTTGTGTTCATGTTTTTGAAAGGCAATTGGATCAGAAACAAAATTTTGTCTACTTTAAATATTTATTTATTGATTTTAATGACTTTTTTATATCTGTTGGTTTATTTATTCTATTTGACATTATATATTGAGTTTTGATTATATACGTATATTGAATATAAACGGTGCTTATTGTAGACATTAATTTAATTCTAAAAGTTTTTTGAATAAAAAAATTTTTTTTTTAATTAAAATTGAAGAAGACTAACAGATTAAATCTGTTATGATATTCGAATTTTGTTATATTACTTCTATCAAGTAAAAAGCCTTTTTTCATTTCATTTGATGAATATTGTTATTGAAACTGAACCGAATGCAGTGAAACTACATAATTAAGATGAAAATTCAGGTTAATTTTCTAGAGTAGTTTTATGTAATAAGCAAAAGCATTATTCTTGAAGAATTTTGACAAATTCAAGTAAGCTAACGGAATACTATTTTTCGGAAAGCTCCAAAGAGATGTGGCACCCAAAACGTCATTTACTATGAATGTCACTAGAGTCGAGATCACGTCGGTCCTTCTCTAAAATTAATCCTCTGAAGTATTTCCCATAACCTAAAATAGATAATAAACACAAAGGAATTAATATCAAGAAATAAGTTAAATTAAGCAAAAACAGAAAACTAGCGAGAAAAAATTGACATGCTTGACGGGATAACATTCAAAAAGTTGTAGAAAAGCAATTAAACTCAGTGACAAATTGGAGAATCCAGAATAACTGGACATGACTGAAACAGTATACAGAGACAATTAAGAGGAACATTAATTAAGTGAAATTTATACTCAACAAAATTGCTAAACATTTAATTCTGTAAACTTTTGATATTGTAATGCGTTCCATCTCTATGATATCGTTAGGCATAAGTTTATATCGAAGAACAAAGAAGTAGGTTAGTTTGTACACAGATTCTATATATCAAATTAATTTCTTTCAATTAAGTTTTCCGAAAATAAATAAGAAATTTAAGCTAGAACCCTCCCTATTACATCAAATAAAAATTAATTAAAATCAATTTAATTGAAAATTATTTGATACCATTGAGTTAGCCGGCTGTCATACATACATATCAACTATATACAGGCGTTTATCAATAATCATCGGTACCTACTCAAAAATGTATATTGGATAAACCGGAATAGGTTTCGAAACTAGAATAAAGGAACATAGATTTCCTTCGTCGATAACAAATTGGATTCTACGTATGGTGAACATCTAATGAAAGAGAAACATTATTTTGACAAACCTCTTGTTTTTTGTGTAAAGAAAATGAGAGTCTTAAACTGAACCTGTCGGAAAATATGGAAATACCGACTTAGAAATTCGAGAAATTGACTGGAATGAATAACTTGAGTTATCTAATTCTCCTTTAGTGGATCTATTCAACTACGCAACTATGCAAATGCGAGAGAAGCGAATAAGATAATAGAAAAGCATAAAGACAAAAAAATATATATTAAATGGTGAAACGGATACTAAAACAGAAGAAGAGAATCATAATGAAATCGATAATGATAAAAAAGTTAAAGAAACTGAAATAGAAAGTGAAATAGAAATGATTAATAACAATAATAATACTGATATTGAAAATGATATGGAAAATGAAATACAAAGGAATACTACTGATACTACAATAAATGAAAATTGAAATACAAATTCATAATGAAACTATTCTAATGAAAATATGTTGGCTGATGATCAGTACCAAATATTATAAATAAGGAGTACGAGCTATTGTAGAATTTGCTAATCGCAGGGACATGAGCAGCAAATATCCGCATGTTTCCAAGCTTATTAGCTTCAATCGTCAGTGCACTGCATTGTTCAATGAACACAAATTAGCCACGCCTCCACATTCATCCTGCATAGGAATAATAATGTATTTATCATACATTTGCACCATCTGATGCACGAAAACCTACATACATACAGGACATACTCCAGCGAGCCAATTCAAGCAAATAACTGTATTCCCGATTTTTTCTAACGTAACAAACGCAGAAAACATTCCCCATGCTTAAGCCCAGGATCCAATTATCCGTGATGCTCATAATTAGCAATTTTATTCAAATTAGCAGCTAATTTATACCAAATATGGCTAATCAGGAGTATGAGCTATGATAACAGAAAGTTATTCGAATCAGGACAGTGCAACATATAACATAATAGTTCTAAACTTAAACAAGCTCCAATGACTTTTAATGATTGCTGGGACATTATGAGTTCTACCGGCTAGGTTACTGGCATGCGAGCGTAGCTCTTTCACCAGGAGACTACTCAGCAGTCTCCACAATCTGCCCTGGAAGCAGATAGTGTGATAAGGATACGCCTTGTAATCGCGCATTAGCGTGAACCATTCCGAAGAGTTGAACCCACCAAGGTTCCATTTGCGGCTTCAGTCCGAAAACCTACTACCTCTTCTGTCTCTGCAGTGTCAGTACCCGAGTTGTTTTGTGACGCAACTCACTCGCCGAACTACCCACCCGAACGCAGTCCCGTGAACCAAGATAATTTCAAGATTTAATGCCCCCATTGGTCCTAGTACGAGCACCATCTATCCTGGCCTGTACGTCAAGACCCACGAACCCCTGAGAATTCTTTCAATTGATCCTGACTTCAAGCACCAACGGCCTAAGCCGTATCACCGACAATCCACATACCCCCAAAACTTCTCGCAATCGATCCTGGTTCAGTACGAGGCTGGTCGAACCATCAAGCCCCGCTAAATCATGAAGCATTTCTCAAGATATCCTGAACATGAGTTTCTGCGAATAGATAGATGAAATACCCTTCTAGTCCAGCATGCGAACTTTCAGCCACTGCCACCTCGAGTCCAACACCAATTGGGTGGCCAGGTCGAATATTTCTTGAGAGCCCCCACCCTCACGAGGTAACGCAGTATGCTATATAACGCACTCGGCCATTGGACAGAAAAAAAGGGTAGAGTACGATAGTTTTAAGGAAAAAGCCCTGTGCTGCGACAAACACCCTTGTTACTGCGTTGGACAACGCGGCTGAGCCCTCCATTTCACCGTTACGGTGAAACTAGGGCCCCATTCAGTTGAACTTCCACCACACGGGTCCAGTGACTGGCGCGAGTGACAACAAAACGCTTGTTGAAAATGCGAGATGTCTTTTGCCTGATAATGATTTAAGTAAGTTTCTTTGGGCCGAAGCTTGCAATACGGCTTATTACTTAAATAATCGTTCTGTTAGTTCAAAGATACCAAAAACGCCCTACGAACTGTGGACGGGAAGAAAACCGAATCTTGGCCACTTAAGGTTATATGGAAGCACAGCGATGATCCATGTGCCTAAGGTAAATAGCAAGAAATAGGACCAGAAATCAGTAAAGCATACATTGGTAGGATATGACGAGACAACGAAGGTTTACAGGTGCTTAAACCCAGTCAGTATGAAGGTTATCGTCAGCCGTTATGTTACCATTATTGAACGATATCTGAAAAACGCACAAGAATCACCTCAAGAACAAATTTCAGAAGAGAATCCAGCTTCAGAGGGGGAAGAATCTGAATCATATTCGTCCGAAACAGATGTAACTTGATTCATCTGATGTTGAATATACTCCTGACCAACTGCTAGACAATCAAGTAGAAACGGTTGTACTCTCAGAGAGAATCAAAGAGGAAAAGTTTTGAAGATTTCGTCACCCATTTCAATGGTTCGTCCGATTCTGATGGAATTCCAGAATCAATAGAAATTCCACAGACAGTAAGCGATGCGCTTTTAGAACCGGGTGCAGTTCAGTGGATGCAAGCTATGAAGGAAGAGATCCAGTCTTTCCATGAGAATGACACATGGGAGCTCGTGAATCCTCCAGACGGGAGTACAGTGGTAAAGTGTAAGTGGGTTTTTCAACCGTGACCGTGAGAATAAAAATAAGTTCAGAGCAAGGCTTGTAGCCAAAGGTTATACACAGAAAGATGGCATTGACTATAGTGAAACCTTTGCTCGAGTGGTGAAACACTCAACGTTTAGACTCTTATTAGGATTAGCCGTTAGATTAAATCTAAAAATTATACACATAGATGTGAAAACTGCATTTCTTTACGGTTTTTTGAAAGAAAACATGAACAACCTGAGGGTTTTATTTCAAATGAAAACCCTATTATGGTTTTAAAGCTGAAGATAGTCATATATGATTTGAATAGGCTTGTCGGGCATGGAATAAAAGAGCAGACAATGTTTTATCAGAAATCGGTTACAAAAAATCTAAGCTTGAACCATTTGCATATAAGGCAAAATAAGGAAAAATTGTCTTTTATCGCTCTGTACGTAGACAATTTCTTTGTTTTTTATACGGACCAAAATGAAATTGATTTTATCTATCAAAATGTTAATCATCAATTTAGTGTAAAAAAATTTAGATGAAGCAAAACAATGTCTAGGAATTAGAATAAGGAGAACTTATGTATATATAGCGATAATCAGAGTGCCCAGAATTTGGCGAAGAATTCCAGTCCTCCATAATAGGACCAAACATATAGATATTAAGTATCATATTTTGAGAGATGCAGTTACTGAACATAAAATTGATTTGATGTATATACCAACTGATGAGATGGTTGCTGATATATGGACAAAGCCGCTGAAAAATGTTACAAACTCAAAGTTTTTGAAATATTTAGGTCTGTGTGACAACTGATTGATTATTGTTATCGTAAACTTTTGTTCTCTAAACTATTACAATTATCATCTGAAATATTACATTTGTACAGATCTCTTTTAAGATACGTCAAAGTATTGATTATTGATGAAATCAGCATGATAAGTGCAGAACTTTAGCCAAAATTGATTTACGCTTAAAACAAATTACTTCAAATCATAATGTTGATTTTGGCGGCGTTGACGTCATTTTAATTGGTGATTTACGCCAGGCGCCACCAGTAAGAGCAACAATGATATATAAACCTATTAAAATAAATCCAATTATAATAAATTGTGGACCAACATTGGTTGGTTCACATTTATGGCGAAGTCTTAAATTTTTTGAACTAACGCAAGTCATGAGACAGGCTAATGTTGTATTTTCATTGATACTTACAAAGATTGGCAATGGTGTAGTTTTGGAACAGTTCCGATCAGAAATTATCGAATCGAGATTTTTCAAAAAAGAAGAAACTCAACAATTAAGTCCTCATGGTGTTCGTTTATTTTATAATAATGTTGCTGTAAATAGTTACAACAATTCAATTCTGGAAGAAGGTCCAGATCAAGTTACCTCAATAGCAAAAGTTATAATAACTGGATCTAAAAATCAAGAACAAGAAGCTTCTTTTAGATTATAACTACACAAAAAATCTGTCATCGATACTGAGGGATTACCTTACCAAATAACTTTTGTGAAAGGAAAGTATTACCTTATCACAACAAACATCGATGTGAGTGATGGATTAGTTAATGGTGCCGTTGGTAAATTAATTCACCTAGACTTCAATGAGGACAACGTAGTTTGCAGAGTCTAATTCTGTGGATCACCAAAGGTTGGGCAAAAAGCAAGAAAGAAAGCTGCTTTACTAACTGTTCAAAGCAAAGTACATAATGCTGCTGTACCTATTGAATGGCGAACATCCAACATTACCATGACAAGGAATAAAGCAGTTACTGTTGAACGTAAACACTTTCTCATAATTTCTGATTGTGCTATGACTATTCATGAGTCACAAGGTGAAACATTTGATCAAATTGTTTACGAGTATGACAAAATACATCCACAACAACTTTTTGATGTTGGTCTCTCTCGTGTAACAAGCATCGAAGGTTTATTTATCGTTACATTTGATCATGATGAAACTAAATTTAGATTTCATCATAATCGAGTACAAGCTTCATCAACAATATCTCTAGTACAAGAGTTCCAGAGATTGTCATTAAATAAGCTTGAAACGAAGGCAAAATCAGTCATTGATTTCATTACTAGAGATAAAGGCATTTCATTGTGCACGTTCAACGTCCAAAGCCTTCGTAAACATTCAGTTGATTTAATCGACTCTGTTACAGAAAAAACGAAGATTTTGTTATTATCAGAGACATGGACAATCAAGAAGAATGTGATATGCCGAATTTTAATTGTATAGCTCATTTCAAACGTGTTCGTGCAGGTGGAGTTGCGATTTATCACAACACAAATGATACGACCAATCTTGTAACACCAAATATGTCGGTCATTATGAACAACAACAAAATATAATACTACCATCGATGCAGTTTTCTCAAGACATTTGAATAAAATAGAATCCCAAACATATGTTTCCTACTTCAGTTACTACAAGCCAATTATTACTGAAATTGAGCCTACTAATTAAGTTCATATTACATTGTATTTGTTAATAATGAAAAATATTATTATAACTTAAAAAAAAATAAAATGATATTACAATTCCTTCACTGATTAATCGAAAGGAACTTCGTTCCATCCGGGTGTCCCTTGACACCTCTCAATTTTTAAAAAATTGTGCTTCCACCAATTTAATAAACAACAATATATTACAACTAACAATGCTATGAGCTTTGACGAAACTGTAAATGCCGTAATAGATTACATTTCTGACATGACTCAATATGAATTTTCAGATAGAAATGGAAGAAATGAAAATTTTCAATCGAATAAAAGTAATTCCCATCACAGTTCTGAAAATTTCAATCCAAGACATAATTTTTCTTATAATAACAAATTTTCAATCAAATAATAATAATAAGAATCAAAAAAATAATAATAATAATAATGATGATGATGATGATGATAATGATAATAATAATAATAAATCTTATGTATTCACACCTAATCCTAATTATAAAAATACAACACCTCCATAAAGAACGTCAAACTAGATATTACAATCAGAAAAGACATGAATATTCGACCCAGTTTAACCAAAACACTCAAAATAAAATTTTTATAAATGATCAAAACACTAATAATGATCCTAATTATACGTTTGAAGAAATAACTCATGTAGAATCTAATGCAAAACATAATTTTAAACCAAAACCTTTTACTTCGAGAGATTTTAATACAAATTTTTGAGAGTGGCCCTTTAGGAAAAAAAATTGACTTGAATTCAAAGCTAGATAATAGCAATCAAATACCATATATTGACTAGTCTTCTACAATTTTAATTTCAAAAAAATTTTTATTCAAAAAACTTTTTGAATTAAATTAATGTCTACAATAGGCACCGCTTATATTTAATAGACGTATATAATCAAAACTCAATATATAATGTCAAATGGAATAAATAAACCAACAGATATAAAAAAGTCAATAAAAGTAATAAATAAATATTTAAAGGAGACAAAATTTTTGTTTCTGATCTTACCATTAAGTACACCAATTGCTTTTTAAAAACATGAACACAACTTAAGGACTTCTCAAAAAATATAATTCATTTGAAATATTTAATATATTTGAATATTCAAATAAGTTGATTCAGAAATCCCTCAAAACATGTACTATATCTTCAAAAAACAATTATAATTCTGGTAATCTCTTCATCGGTCCTAAATAATATTCCAAATATCAAAATCAAACAACTATCGCTATATCTCACCTCAGGCGTGTTTAACAGGATAATTGCTTTAAACAGACTAACTTTAAAATTCAAGATAGTCTATGTTCTCAACAAAATCACAGAAAAATGTAAGATGTTATAAGGTTACATTTAAATCATTGACATTCCATAATGAGATTTATTAAAGCCTAAATATAATTAATTATTATATATAAAATAAAATACAAATAGAAAGATTAAATCTGTTTTGATATTAAAATTTTGTTATATTTCTTCTATCAAGTAAAAAGCCTTTTTCTATTTTACCATATATTGAATTTTCAAACCCAAAATGTAAACTTTTGACAGGAAGTGTATGTTCAGTACGCCTTATCGAACTTCAATTAGCTTATAATCATTTCCCTCAAAATATTTAGATTGAATCAATAAGGTTAACTGCTTGCATGAAACAAGAAACAAGTAATGAAAAAGTTTTATTTCCTTTATTTTCAGAATTTAATATTGTTGATTATTATCCCCTCAATTATTATACAATTTAAAAAAAAATGGAGTCAACAGATTTCCTAAATAAATACGGATTGATTCTTGTTTTTCAAAATCAAAAAGTGACAAATGAATATTGTGAAATTTCATTTAAATATCAATAGGTTTGCCAGTAATCGTTAAACTTAAATCATTTAGAACCTAATATAAAAAATCAAAATTTAACAAACAAATGAAGAAGTCTTACAATAACAAGGTCAATCACTAAATTTTTCCAATTCGATTGAACATAAAATTCGTACGACAGGCGAAGTTCCTGTCAACAGTAGAATTTATCGATATACTACTCTGTCAATAAAGTACCGGGAATTTTCAATTAAAACAACATTTTTACATTTAATCGTCAAAATTTATTGGGTCGCCTTCAAAATAGGTTCCATTTGCTCCAATACATCTATGCCAACGGCACTTCCACTTATCGAAACATTTTTTATAGGCGCTTTCCGGGATGGACTTTAGCTCTCGCGCCGAATTTTGTTTTATGGCTTCAATCGACTCAAAACGGGTGCCACGAATTTTAGTTTTGGGAAGAGGAAAAAGTCGCAGGGAGCCAAATCCGGCGAATACGGTGGTTGCTGAAGCACGTTTATTGAGTTTTTGGCGAGAAAAACAGTCACAATCGTAGCTCGGTGAGAAGGCGCGTTATCGTCCCATAGTAATCACCCATAGTAAAAATCGGCCCGCACTCTGACATCGACTGACTTAATCAGCTGTTGCAAACACACTAGTTGACAGATCCCGCTCAAGCTTGGCATAGTAATTAAGGACAGTGGTACCAACCTAGGAAAAAAAATTTTATCTTCCTCATTGCCCCGCCAGATTTAAATCGATAATTCCCGGTACTTTCTTGACAGAATGTATATAGAAGAAGTACAAAGACAGATTGAAAATTTACTAGAGAAGAAAATTATTAGACCCAGTATATCACCGTGGTCCTTACCCGTAGTTATCGTTCCAAAAAAATCAGATTTGTCAAAAAAACAAAATGGCGTACGGCAATTGATTATCGAAAACTTAATGATGACACTATTTATTATAAATTTCCTTCTCTACAGATCAAAAGTATATTAGACAAATTAGGAGAAAAGAAATATTTTACGAAATTGAACTTAGCGTCAGGCTTTCATCATATTGAATTAGACAAAGAATCCAACGAAAAGCCTGCTTTCACTGTTGAAACTGGACACTGAGAGTTTTTAAACATGACCTTTGATCTTAAGGAGGCTCACGCAACTTTTCAAAGACTAATGAATAATGTTCAAACAGATAATATAGGTGAAATTTGTTATATTTATGGATGATGTAATAATATTTTCTGATTCAGTCGAATAAGATAAGCAGACATTCATAATATTTTAGAAGCTTATTCTTCCTCGTGAAAGATTATTCATGAGTTTATATACTGAATTGTTTCAGCCGTTTCTATTTGGTAGTTGACCATAATTAAAACAAATTGTAGAAATTACTATGTTTTACTACCAATAAAAAAAAAAAATATATATATATATATATATATATATATATATATATATATATATATATATATATATATATATATATATATATATATATATCTATATATATCTATATATATATATATATATATATATATATATATATCTAAAATAGCTATGAGCCAAATTTATCCTAATAAAAACTGAAGAAAATAAAAAATTCATTTCTCTATCGTACTTTGGTAGCATAAGTCAAAAAGTGGCCAATAGTTTTTCAAAATCAGATGTCAATATTGCCTTCAAAACGCAGAACAAATTATCATGGGTATTATTTAACGCAAAGGACTCTAATCCAAACATACACAAATCAGGAATTTATGAGTTATCTTGTTTTACGTGCAGTAATTAATATATAGGACAAACAGGACGTTCCTTCAAGACGAGGTTTAACGAACGTAAAATGAGTTTCATGAAAAATAAACAAAATTCTACTTTTGCCACTCATTGTCTAGAAAACGGTCATTCCTTTCCCTCAATAGATAATCTCAAAATGTTACATGTAGAATCAAAAGGGAAGAAACTCGATTATCTAGAATCTGTCGAAATCTTCAAATTAGTTCACAATAAAAATAATGAATGACTGTACGAAGCTATGTAAATCGAAAATATTTGAGATATTTGAAAAGTAACATCTGTTTAAATCTTTTTCAAAGAACATAAAATGAATTTAATGAAAAGTAAACAAAAATTCAACTTTTGCCACTCATTCTTTTGAAAACAGTAATTCTTTTCGACAAAAGAAAATTTAAAAAAAATTTTACATATAGATTCAAGAGAAAAGAAACTTGATTATTGAAATTTTCAAATTCGTTCACAATAAAAATAATGTAAAAAATAATGAATGACTGTATGGAGCTATGTAAATCCAAATATTTGAGATATACAACAAAATAATGTGAAAATAATGAATGACTGTCCGGAGCTATGTAACCCCAAAAATTATTTGAGATATTTAAATGGGTACCATCTGTTTAACAACCTTCTTTGTCGATTGCCGACATTCCGATATCTGTTAAAAGGCCCCTCTTTTTTAACCCGGTTTTTTATCACGTTCCGCTTGTAAACCTCTGTAACACTTTTGTTTAAACACCTCTGTACTACTGTTGGGTCTTCAGTTGTCTGATTATGGGATAGTTCACTTCCCGAAACTCGAGTCACAAGAAAATGTGTAGTATATATTTTTATTGGTATTAAAACATAGTAATTTCTACAATTTGTTTTAATCATGTATTTATGTTGAAATGGGACAATGACTCCCTAATGATAATTGTCTATATATTTGATTTGATCAGTGATCATTTGTAATGGGAAATAATTGTACTAGAGAGGTGTGGAGATTGACCTGATGCATCCTGGGCAACGTTACAAGGTAACGCCGATCAGTCTACGCCCCTAGCCAACTGTAGTGTTGTGACCAAGGGTACTGCATAGGGGAAACGATGCTCAACTGTCATACCGCTGCTCGGATGTTTTCAGTTTTCATGTCTAGTCTAGTCTAGCGGACATCCCTCGGTGGGAATTTTAGCTTAATTATCCAGATCAACTGCTTGGAAAACACAATACAAATTTTCCCCAAGACAAGGTGAAACAGCCTATGGCGAGGTCTGCATGGGTGATGGGTAGATCAGTCTTTTATAGGCGAACTCCACATACTGGGTGCCCTCTGGTTTCATTAGCCTCACCCCAGCACTGCGGGGCTCTACTGGTGTGAACATATTATATTCCTTACAACCTGGACCATACATAGATACCCAAATAAAAGAACATAGCCCTGACAAGGGGAGACAATCCCTTGTTCCTCAGGCGACTGATGAGCTTATGGAGGTGAATACTCAAACACCCTCAGTTCACTCGGGCCGGAAAAATCCTATATGACGAAATCCCAGATGTCAGATGGAAAACTAAAAACGAAGACTAGGCTGACGTGTCGAAGAGAAGACGACTCTCAAAAGCGGGACATCGTACGACACCACCTTGAAAATAATCCTGGGTGAAGAGTCCAAGCTGCCGACTGTTGATTGAAGAGGGGGATAAATCCAACTCGGAAACAAAGGTCGGTAGCAAAACTCTCAGATACGAGGGTAGTACACCAGGGCAGGTCTCAAAGAGAACTAAGACCTCCCACGTTGTTGCGGTGGCGGGAGTATCAGAGTCGGCTTGTTGTGCTCTGGTAGCCCTGCCGTCTCAGTGTTGGGGGATCAGCTGGTGTTAGTGTAGAGAGCAGTTTTAAGAGCCGTTGCAAACACTCCTGATGAAGGATTACAGCTGAGATTCTATGGCTGTTCACATCGGCCTGGCACCAAATCATCTGTGCCGACGAGGAGAGTGTGAGGTCCTTCACTGAAACCATGGGAAGACGCGGACCTAGAGCTCGTCATGGGTGGGGACTTTTCCAAACCTAAAATATGTTCGGTCTTCATCGTAGTTGAGGAACCAGAAAACAAAGTTCAGTCTTAGGAGATTCTCAACAGACTAAGCAAAATGAATCATATTCTGAGAGCTCGTGAGTGGAGTATTCTACGTAACGAGTTGTCAGGGCCATGCCAAGTTTGAACAGTGACCATGGATGATATTTCCATGGAAGCTCTGAAAGACCTGGACTACACACCCTTCTTTGGGTTCAGAAGAGTCTAGTTAAGGCCCGGCAAAGGCTTCCAAGGTAGCACAAAAACTGACTTGGGGCAGGCTGAAGGGAGGACGGGGCGTCTCTCGGAATTCTCGTCTGGGATACGAATTTCCATGGTCAGGGTGGAGAAGAGGACCGCGTCTTCCTCTAAGCGAGTGCCAAGTCGGAAAGATAAAAAACCAAAAGGGACCCATAAGAGGGCAGGGTTAATCCCACCTATATGATCCAAAAACATGACAGGAAAGGTTTCCAGGGTAAGGGTAAATCCGGCCCTGGAAAAGCCTTTCCTAAGAAGTCGGCCAGCAGCCAAGGTAGGATGGCAAAAGTCACCTCCCAGAGATACACCGGGGCTAGCCTAGAGAAAGAGGCCAAGCCCAACATGCCAAGGCTGCATCGTTCACCCTTGGCAGGAAATTCACAGAGAAGCAGATTGTACTCATCCCTGGCTATCATCCTTTGGTAAAGTAAGTGTACTCGGAGGAATTACAAGAACTATTAAAACTGGGTTCTCGGGTGAAAGGCTGAGATCCTGTATAGTTATAAGGAAGAATAAAGAGTATTTCGTTCTTTCAAAGTTCTGCACGGGGGACATGATATCCATTCGTATCTGCTGCCAGAGGGTAAGGAATGCGACGGAGTTCATTGTCTGTTCTGCGTAGTTCCCTGGAGACAAAGCTACTAAATGGCCCTCACCAACAGCCATGCGAGATTTAATCTGTCACTGTAGGAAGAAAAACATCCATTCCACATCTCTCTAGCTTCTGTCAAAATTATTGAAAAATGTTTCTTCCGATGATTTTATAAAATTTACAGTATTTCTTGGTTTGAAATTACAGTAATTACAGTATTTCTTGGTTGAAAATTAACCTATTATTTTATGAACAATTTTATACCAATTTCATGAAAATTGATTGAGTTCAAATACTTATTTTCATATGAAGGGTTTTTTGAATGTCAAAATTTACACAATTTAACTTCTAATACATTTTACTGAATAATAACTGAATACTACTCATGAAATTGATTAAATTTGTTTATCTTATATATCATCAAAATTTTACATGCATAGCTTCTTCTAAAATATCTCTTACATTCATAATTTCAGAATTTCTGACGTAGACACTATGTTCCTCTAAATAATTGAATTCTGATCAGATTTGTCCTATTTGCATCATTCTGGTACGTTAGATTTAATCAAGGTTGTTAATTGTTAATAATTTCACTCCAGTTTATGGAGGAATTATGAAAATAACAATTTTTTTTAAGATTTTCTTCTAATGAAGAATTTTTTAAGATTTTCTTCTTATGAAGAAAAGAATATTAAAACGGTAAGTGCCATGGCAACCGACCACAGATTAATCGTAACGTCACGTAGCGCTAATTTCAAATCGCAAAGAATAGCGACGGGTGAAGCCCGCCGCCGAAATACTTGCGCAGACCGAAGGTCCCGCCGTTTCTTAAATCCGTTTCGGTTCGCGGATGACTTTCCGTTCCGTCGATGAGGGCGGATGGAAGTCGAAAATTTTGGGACTTTTCCCACGCTCGCCATTTGTAAACAAACAGGCCCCGCCCACCGCGAGCTCGGACCGCGTCTGTGGTGTAAGTATAGGGGTCGTCCGAGAGTTAGGTACAACGGTCGTCCGAAAATTTTCGTACCGTCGGAAAAAACGAACTTCGCCCGTCGCAAAAATACGCGTTCGGACCGAAGACTCGATAAGCCCGCTACCCGCTAAAGCCCTTATATTTTACGGATGACTTTCCGTGCCTTCGATATGAGCGGATGAAAACTGAAATGATTTCAGGACTTTTCCCGCGCTCGCCATTTGTAAACAAACAGGCCCCGCCCACCGCGGCACTCGCGTAGGGATGACCAACCGGGGGTGACCAAAGACGGGTTTGGACGAAAAGTAGATCCGAACTAAATTATAGAAAATTATTGAAAAATATTGATCAATCGATTCTACTCGTATATTATTATTTGAACTTATGTTCAAATTGGACATTCCAATTCCAATTACTTCTATTTCTAGCAACTTTGGCTGTCTCAAACATTTAATATTCATATTTTGAATGCCCCCTGTAAATTCTATTTAAGATTCATTTAGGATCTTTGATTTTTGACTATCGTTCAAAGAATTTTCACTCGACTAGTCGTTATGTATTTGAAATATGCTTTTTCTGCATAATTTTTTTCTTGTGAGTATATTTATGATTCGAATTATCAATATTTCTGTCTGAATTGATGGAATTCAATTAATTTTGATTTGATTACACTCTAACGAGTCAACATATAAACACGAGTGAATATTTTCCTTGAAATTTATGTATTTTATTTATCTGAATTTTGTTACTGCTGATCAATCTTATGAAAACAAATATCTTTCAAGAATTTCTAACATAATCTCAAGAATTTCACTATAAAACTATCTTACTTAGAATATTCAATATTATTGGATATCTAACTAAGTTACTTTATATAAAAACTCAAGATATTTAAAAACATTACTGAAAAACAAGTTTTAAGAGAGACTTTGCTTCGTCAGTATTGAAATAATTCATATTCAATAAATATAACATTAATCAACAACAAATATTTACTCACCCTTCAACCATTTAGAAAACTTCTGGTAAACTGAAAAATTTTTAAATGTAGTGTAACATTATTTTCAGAAGTTATAATCATTGAATATAATTTTTTGAAATTAAATATGTAGAAGGCTAATATTCAAATATTTAAATAATATATATATATATATATATATATATATAAGGGTTAATAAGGGTTAATCTGTTTTTTCCAGATATGCCATATGACAGAACATTCTAGCAATTTTATTTTTTATTATTTATTTTCCCTTATCAGAACAACTTACCGCCATTTAGGTCTTCTGAAACTCCAATTTCCTTTTCCGCGTCGCTAGATTTAATAAAAACCTTCCAAAATAAATAGTAAAAAGTACCTTTATCTCCTACTTCGCGGTGACCGGCGTTTTCATACATACGCTGAAAGTAAATTTGCATCTGAATTCATTTAATTCATCGGAAGAAACAATATTTCCGTATTCAGAAAAATTGTTAGTAACGAAAACTCCCTTCGTTGCATAACTCATGTAAACAGATGACAAAACTTCGGAACTTCGAAACAGTTCTTCAAAAAAAAAAAAAATATCCGAGTTTGGCAAAAGTTTGAGAAGAATATGAGGCTTTATTGAATCTATATTCTCTTTCTGGCCAATATGTATCAATGCAAGTTAAAGAGAGATGGCGATTTTAATCATTTACTTATCATTTCTGTGAGTATTTTCGTTCTGAAATTGCTAGAAAATATATTCATTCAACTTTTGGATGACATAACAGAAAAGTATGTGTTCTAATTCATCAGATGTAGCTTCTTTAAAAAAATTGCTAGGGGAAATTTTCAGAAAGAACAATCCATGGAATATTTTCACGGTTGTGAATTAGCAAGGACAAGATCGTGAATTCTATGGTTGTTTCGGTCTTTACTTGACGGAAATTCATCTTGAAAATATGAATAAAAACAATATTCTAATTTCCGCTAATATATTAGCGGAAATTAGAATATTGTTTTTATTCATATTTTCAAGATCGTGAATTGATAAAATAGCGTTGTATCCGGAAATACTACCACTACAAATTTTTTATTGAAAATTAATATCACAAATCTGGAAAACTTTCACTTTTAGTATTATATCTTAGTAAGTAATATATATTAAATCATTGAAATATAGAATTGATTTCTGTCTACAAAAACGTTCAATTTTTTTATTTCATTGTACAATTGTACAATGAAATGATTCAATTAAAATAGAAGTTATCATACGCATTTTATGTATATTACCAATCTTTAGATGCTTTAAAAATAAGAATTAAACTTTGTATTGAAATAAAATAATAAGATGCGGTTTTTTACTTGATAAAAGGATAATTATAAACTTTGAATATCAAAACAGATTTAATCTGTTGGTCTTCCACAATTTAAATTTCAAAAAAATTTCTCAAAATCTTTTAGAATTGAATTAATGTCTAATAATAATGTCTAAATAATAATAATTCAATTCTAAAAGTTTTTTAAGAAATTTTTTTGAAATTAAAATTGTAGAAGACTAACAGATTAAATCTGTTTTGATATTCAAACTCTGTATTAAAATAAGAAAGTCACCCACCCAAGAAAATTTTGAAGAAAAACCCACATAATCCTATTTATGCCGGTGTTTTCACCTGGAAATAATTTTTAAAATGAAATGGCTGCATTAAATTTTTATGGTCACCGATATATTTCACTAGTCACATAAGCATATGAAATCTTCTTCTTTAATCTTTACTTTAATTCGAAATATTTTCCACAATATTCAATAGGATTTACCGGGTCGATTTCACTCTTAAATCGATAATACTTAAATTTTTGAATAATTATATACATTATAAATGTGAATCTAATATATGTAGGCTCTTCTCCAGAAAAACATTCATTTTTCTTTTCATGACATTCAAAACAACATGTATGCGAAAATTTTTTGTTAAAACCCAAAAAGATTATGAAAATGATAAAAATTTAATTAATGCGATAAATATAAACTAGTTTACGTATTTCATGGTTAATACCAATCTTCACTTCGCCTTAATATTTAGAATTAAACACAGTAATAAGATTTGAAACTCACCCACACAGCAAAATTTCGAACAAAAACCAACATACTCCTTGCTCGTGTTTCTACCTGGTAATCATTTTGAAATTAGAACGCTGGATTTTATTTTCAAAAATTCGATATTGTCTAATTCTATAGGAACTTGATCAATTTTTTCAATTGGATAATTCATTTCATCATTTTTAATGTTCGGCAGTTGAATTATCTTTACGCTGGATGAACTTTTTTTCCAGTTTTAAGAGTTTCTCTGTTCACTTTCACTTCACCGCTTTCAGGAACGGAAATTACATATGTTCCGCACAACACTATTTTTTCGTCACTGTTTCCGCACTTCACTCGGGCGATTTTTTCTTCCGTGGTAATGACCATCCAATAATCGGCCGCAAGTTGATGTACACTGGAGCCCTTCAGATATGTTATTTTTGGGCTGAATCTTGAGTAGTTCTTGGTGACGCTCAGTAGTTCGACTTCACATGGGTTACTCGATGATATGGACTTTGAACTTTCTTCGCACAGAAAATTAGCAGGAAAATTTTCTTTGCAGGGTCGATTGAATAATGCGTATTTTGTTTCACTTAAGGAAAGGTATTTTTTATGGGGGATGATTATTTGATATAGATTGTTCTTAAGGATTGGCAATGAAAATAATTCATAATAGTTATAATTATTGATTTTTGTGAGAGGAATTTCGAGAATGAATTTAACTTAATTTTCACCTATGAATCCCTCAACATTAATACAAACGTAAGATAAAATAATATTTTTGTTACTGAATTGTTTTAGCCGTTACTATTTGGTAGTTGATCATAATTAAAACAAATTGTAGAAATTACTATGTTTTACTACCAATAAGAAGATATATTACACATTTTCTTGTGACTCGAGTTTCGGGAAATGAACTATTCCATCATCAGACAACTGAAGACCTAACAGTGGTACAGTGGTATTTAAACAAAAGTGATAAATCTTTTGAATATTTCAACAGATTCTCGGTAGCACCTTATAGTGTTACAGAGGTTTACAATCGGAACGTGATAAAAACCCGGTTAAAAAAGAGGGGCCTTCTAACAGATATCGGAATGTCGGCAATCGACAAAGAAGGTTATTAAACAGATGGTACCCATTTAAATATCTCAAATAATTTTTGGGGTTACATAGCTCCGTACAGTCATTCATTATTTCTACATTATTTATTGTATATCTCAAATATTTGGATTTACAAAGCTCCATACAGTCATTCATTATTTTTTACATTAGTTTTATTGTGAACGAATTTGAAAATTTCAATATTCAAGTTTCTTTTTTTTTTGAATCTACATGTGAAATTTTTTTCTTAAGATTTTGTTTTGTCGAAAGGAATTACTGTTTTCTAAAGAATGAGTGGCAAAAGTTGAATTTTTGTTTACTTTTCATTAAATTTATTTTATGTTCGTTGAAAAAGGTTTTGAACAGATGTTACTTTTTAAATATCTCAAATATTTTCGATTTACAGAGCTCCGTACAGTCATTCATTATTTTTACATTATTGTTAGTGAACTAATTTGAAAATTCCAACAGATTCTAGATAATCGAGTTTCTTCCATTTTGATTCTACATGTAAAATTTCAAGATTATCGATTGTGGTAAGGAATGACCGTTTTCTAGAAAATGAGTGGCAAAAGTAGAATTTTGTTTATTTTTCCTGAAACTCATTTTATGTTCGTTGAACCTCGTCTTGAAGGAACGTCCTGTTTGTCCTATATATTTATTACTGCACGTAGACAAAGAAAACTCATGAACTCCCGATTTGTGTATGTTTGGAGTAGGATCCTTTGCGTTAAATATTAAATTATCAGTTGTAACAATTCAGCTACAACTATATTTTAAAATGCCCGAGCCCAGTCGGTTTAACTGGGTCGTTAGCCTGATCTCACAATTCCACAAAATGAAAAGACACAACTCCCTGACAAACAAGTCACTCGTTTTATTCACCACAAGTAATTTTCCTTACAAATTACATATACACATTTAAAAGAAATATACAATTTACTATCTTACAGTAGAGTAAGTTTCAATAATATTATTACCGATAAAAGTAGAAAAATATATATATAAAAATGGGAATGTTATTAATAATATATACAAAATCTCAATATTACTTCCCTGGTTGGTTTAGAATACATGCTGATGTTTTGCCAATCAAAACAGGTGGTGGTTTTGTAGGTCGTCTCAAGCAGGCTGTTTTGTAGTTCTTTGAACTTAATAGCTTCAACGTCTTCGGGCAACCAGTGTACGTGTAAATATTCCTCACCAAGAAAACTTCCAAACTCCAGGAAGAAATCACAGGAAAATAATCCAAGAGAAATCCAGTAAAATATTCCAAAGAAAAAATCCAGAAAAAGATAATCCAAAAAAATTCCAGGAAAAGATAATCAACAAAAAAACTGTCAAAAAGAGAACAAAAATGAGAAATACGTCACGTTAAAATTTTGAACACTTCTGTCTCTGGAACTATTCTTCAAAAATGGGAAAAAACACTTGTGTATTTTTTTCGCCATTTATGTTAAAAAAAAATGCAGCAACTTTCAAGGCAATCGTATGCAAAATTTTCCAGGACAGAAGTGTGTTTTAAAAACGAAGAAATAAATAATAAAGTTAAAATAATGTTACATTATAAATAAAAATCGTATACGTGCATCGAGCAAAAAGTTTCATACAACCAATATAAAAAATTTGACAGAGGCATTCCAAAATGAAAAATATATGATAAAAATAACATGCTTTAAATGCAGTTCAAGCATAAAAACGAATGATACTTACCTCTTCTTTGAGGGTTTTTACTTCTAATCTTCAAGAAAAACTAATTAACGAGAAAATAAATTTTATGACATTCAGATTTCAACTTTACTCTGCAATGAGTGAACCGGAAAAGAAATAATTCCTACATATCAACGCGCAGGTGACTACACATTGACGGACAGATATCCCAATTTCTTCATTCACCGGTCTTCTCTTCAGCGAATAAATTCGACGTGTAGATCGCTACACATTGATTTATCAAATTATCATCGGTATTATTTAACACAAAGGATCCTAATCCAAACATACACAAATCAGGAGTTTATGAGTTGTCTTGTTCTACGTGCAGTAATAAATATATAGGACAAACAGGACGTTCCTTCAAGACGAGGTTCAACAAACATAAAATGAGTTTCAGGAAAAATAAACAAAATTCAACTTTTGCCACTCATTGTCTAAAAAACGGTCATTCCTTTCCCTCAATAGATAATCTTAAAATGTTACATGTAGAATCAAGAGGGAAGAAACTCGATTATCTATAATCTGTTGGAATTTTCAAATTAGTTCACAATAACAATAATGTAAAAATAATGAATGACTTTACGGAGCTATGTAAATCGAAAATATTTGAGATATTTAAAAAATAATATCTGTTTAAAACCTTTTTTAACGAACATAAAATGAATTTAATGAAAAGTAAACAAAAATTCAACTTTTGCCAATCATTCTTTAGAAAACAGTAATTCCTTTCGACAAAAGAAAATCTTAAGAAAATTTTACATGTAGATTCAAAAGAAGAAAAACTTGATTATTGAAATTTTCAAATTCGTTCACAATAAAAATAATGTAAAAAATAATGAATGACTGTATGGAGCTTTGTAAATCCAAATATTTGAGATATACAACAAAATAATGTAAAAATAATGAATCACTGTACGGAGTTATGTAACCCCAAAAATTATTTGAGATATTTAAATGGGTATCATTTGTTTAACAACCTTCTTTGTCGATTGCCGACATTCCGATATTTGTTAGAAGGCCCCTCTTTTTTAACCCGGTTTTTCAACACGTTCCGATTGTAAACCTCTGTACCACTATAAGGTGTTACCGAGAATCTGATGAAATATTCAAAATATTTATCACTTTTGTTTAAATACCACTGTACCACTGTTAGGTCTTCAGTTGTCTGATGATGAGATAGTTCATTTCCCGAAACTCGAGTCACAAGAAAATGTGTAATATGTATTTTTTGGTAGTAAAACATTATAATTTCTACAATTTGTTTTAATTATATTTTTGTCTTCAATTGAAAAGGGCAATTTGTTTTCTTCAGTTTTTTTTTTGAATCTTAAGGAGTTCAATGAAATTGAAGTCATTCCATGAATCCATAGTTGACGTGTTCATCCAGAAATTAATTTGTTAGATTTTATTTTCCAAAAGTACTTGATTATGTTGCAACTTGCTCATAGAATTATTAAAAATGTTTATTGAATTTACTGTTAGACTGATCTGTGAATTTGCCACATCAATTAACTTCTGCTGCGAGTCTTTTAGATTATGTATAGCTTCATCGTATTCATAAACATCATTTTGGTCTAAATTTCCCATTATTGATTTCCATATGGAACCTTGTCCATTGATCCACCCTCTTTTTTCTCTCGTATTTGAGTTTGATATTAATTGCCTTAGTTTTTTATGGGTTTCATCGATTTTATAATCTAAGATATATTTATGATTGGAAATTTCTTGTAAATAACTTTTACCGTGTTTTGAACTGTGAAATGAAATGTTCATCTTCTGATAACTTGATATTAATTTATGAAATTCCGACATTATGGAGGATAAATCGAGGATTTGTATGAGAGTCCAATGATTTACAATATTGTGGGATAATCCCCCTTTCATTGGCAACATGCCGGGATTATCTGTGATTTTCGTTATTTTGTTTTCTGTACATTCTAGGATGAGGGTCCCGCAGATTGTTGTGAGGGTGATGATCCTGTAATAATGAGTTATCTTAGAGTTTTCAAATGAACTGTCCGACCAACATTTTGTTTCGATTTATTTCCTTCTAATTATTGAACAAGGGCTTTATTACCTGGTATAATTTTTGTTATAATAAATGGTCCGCTAAATTTAGGTGTGCTCTTGTTACGTGCGTGTTTATAGCTTTTTTCGTAAACTGTTTGTCCAACTTTGAAAGGATTTTTTATATTCTCTTCAATTTTCTCGACAATTTCGTTTTTAAAATAAAATAGAAAGGCTTTTTACTTGATAGAAGAAATATAACAAAATTTGAATATCAAAACAAATTGAAATATGTTTATCTTCTACAATTTTAATTTCCAAAAGAATTTTTTTAATTCAAAAAACTTTTAGAATTAAATTAATGTCTAAAACAAGCACCGCTCACATTTAATAGACGTATATAATCAAAACTCAATATACAATGTCAAATGAAATAAATAACCCAACAGATATACGAAAGTAATTAAAATTAATAAATAAATATTCAAAGGAGACAAAATTTTGTTTCTGGTTTTATCTTTAAAAAATACTACTTGCCTTATAAAAACATGAACACACTTAAAGGACTTCCCAAAGAATATAATTTATTTGAAATATTTAATATATTTAAATATTCGAACAAATTATTTCAAAAATCTCTAAAAAATGTGCACTATATCTTCAAAAAACAAATATAATTTGTAATTTGCAATGTCAATGACATTGTATATTGAGTTTTGATTATAAACGTCTATTAAATGTGAGCGGTGCTTGTTTTAGACATTAATTTAATTCTAAAAGTTTTTTCAATAAAAAAATTCTTTTGGAAATTAAAATTGTAGAAGATAAACATATTTCAATTTGTTTTGATATTCAAATTTTGTTATATTTCTTCTATCAAGTAAAAAGCCTTTCTATTTTATTTTATATATAATATATAATTATATTTTGGCTTCAATAAATCTCATTATAGAATGTCAATGAATTTAAGTAAACCTTAAAATAACTCACTTTGTTCTTTGATTTTGTTAGAACATAGATCAATCATGAATATATAGTTGATCTGTAGTTCGAAGCTTAAGTCTTTTAACACGTGAGTGATGTAGGTTATGTTTTTGATTTTGATATTTGTAATATTGAATAAGGGCTGAAGACGGGATTATCTAGAATTATATTTGTTTTTTGAAGATATAGTGCACATTTTTTAGAGATTTTTGAAATAATTTGTTCGAATATTTAAATATATTAAATATTTCAAATAAATTATATTCTTTGGGAAGTCCTTTAAGTGTGTTCATGTTTTTATAAGGCAAGTAGTATTTTTTAAAGATAAAACCAGAAACAAAATTTTGTCTCCTTTGAATATTTATTTATTAATTTTAATTACTTTCGTATATCTGTTGGGTTATTTATTTCATTTGACATTGTATATTGAGTTTTGATTATAAACGTCTATTAAATGTGAGCGGTGCTTGTTTTAGACATTAATTTAATTCTAAAAGTTTTTTGAATGAAAAAATTCTTTTGGAAATTAAAATTGTAGAAGATAAACAAATTTCGTTTTTATGGGAAATTGTATTTTCATTAACTTTATCATACACAAGTGCCAGTTTCTCTTTATGTTTTTGTAAATAGTGACTATACATTTGTTTGTCATAAAGGATGTCTAGAGGATCTTTCAATTTTGTATGGCCGAATGTAAGTTGAAGTGGGGTTAGTTTCGTTATAGAATGGATAGAATTGTTAAATGGCATATTTCATAATTATTCCTATAGGCTCCTTGGATTGGGATCTCAAGATTCTGCAATGTTCCGCTATTGTTGAATGGAATCTCTCAATGATTCCATCAGAATCAGGGTGATGTGCTGTTGTGAAATGAATATTTATTTTAGGTGTCTCTAAGAGTTCTTTTACAACATCTCCGAGAAATTCCATGCCTTGATCCGAGCTTATAAGCAAGGGTGTCCCGTAAAAAGAAAAATAGTCTATTATTGCATGGAATATGTCGTCTGAATTTTTAGATTTTATTTCGATCGCTTGGCCTAATTTGGTGAATGCGTCAACAATAGTTAGAAATTTTGTATTTTTTAGTGTATAAATGTCTAGATGTATTTTTTCAAAAGGTCTACAAGGGGTATCGGTTAGCATCATCTCGATTCTTGGGGGATTTCTCTCGTATTTATTTTCTTTGCAAATTTCGCAATTAGCTATGTAGTTCGAAACGTGTTCTTTCATTGACGGAAAGAAATATTTACGCTTAAGTTGCCTAAATATCTCATTTACACCTCGGTGATTTGTTTTTCCTTCGTGTTGGAATTTTATCGCCTGAATAATAAGTTCTTCTTCGAATTACTTCTCTTCTCTCAGTATAATATATTATCTCTGGTCCGTTTCTGTTGAACAGCTTGTTTACAACGTTGCTAAAAGTTCTAAACATGTTCTCGGATTCCAAGTGGAAATAATATCTCTTCTTATCGGCTGTATATTCTTTCAGGTATCTGATGGTCTCGGCTTCGTTATTCGAGCTGCTGATTTGTACGTAAATTTTTTAATGTTTCCCACTGAATCTTTTCTTACAGGTTTTGGGTTGTCATATACTTCTTGAATAAAATATTGATTAGGTTTAGAGTCAATGATATTGTTTGATATTTTTATCGGTGATGAGTTTTCTGTCTCCGTATTTGAAAAATGTATTGTAGTTTGACTATTTTCTGAGTGTTTATCATGCCCCGGTTCCGTGGTATCAAGGTTTTCTAATATTTCATCTAATTCTGATTCTGACATTTCAATTGATGATGCACTAATGGTGAACTATAGACCCGTATCAGTAATTTCAAATGTGGCAAAGATTTTCGAAAAAATTATCAAACAGAGATTGGAAAAATATGGGTTAGATAAAAATATTATCTCAAATAGACAGTTTGGATTTCAGCCAACCAAGTCCACTGAGGATACAATTTCTCTGCTTGTATCAAACATTTATGAGGCTTTAGATAGGAGCAAGCCAACTCTGTGCAGTTTTTCAGAATCAGCAAAAGCCATCGACACTGTAAGCCACCCAAAATTAGGAGGCCTTGGAAGACATTGGTTTAAGGGACAATGTGCTTAATCTGATAAAGAGCTATATATCTAGCAGACAACAATATGTCAAAATAGGAAACTGTATAAGTGACGCTTTCGAGGTTAAGTTTGGAGTCCCACAAGGAACCGTACTGGGACCTATATTATTCACTATTTATATGAAGGGTCTACTTGGATTGAATAGCCATGGAAAGATAATTAGTTTCGCAGACGATGCAGCCATTTTATATCAAGGTGATAGCTGGGAAGAACTCAAGAGACCAAGCTGAAAACGACATGAAATCTATCAAAGATTGGATGGATTATAATTTATTGACAATTAGCTTTGAAAAGACCAAATATATCACATTCACTTGCTCAGATAGAAACTTACCAGACTATGAGACACTGAAAATTGATGAGAATTGTACGATCAAAAGAACAGACTATATCAAATATTTGGGTGTTATTGTGGATGAACATTTGAGATGGGATATATATATATATATATATATATATATATATATATAGAAATATATAGAATATATATAGAAAACCTCAGCAGGAATCTCAGGTGTTTAATCTATAAATTTAAGCTTCTGAGAACCATTATAGACACAACCAAACTCAAAATGGTTTATCATGCTTTGGTGGATTCACGATTGAACTATGGTATCATAGGGTGGGGTGGAGTAATGAACACACACCTTAAAAAAATTAGTATAATACAGAAACAAATCTTGAAAATGATCTTAAGGAGACCTCATATCTATCCGACAGATAATCTCTACACAGAAGCAAAGATCTTCGACATAAAGCAATCGTTTTATCGTTCCATTGTGGTTTATCAATTCAAACATAAATCAAATCTACGATCTCTAACACATCAACATAGAACATAGAACTTGCTACAGAACTCCATTTTCAACGAAGACAGTTGGCCAGCGCAGTTTCACTTATTTAGCACCGAGAATGTATCAGATTCTACACAAAGATCTAACAGAACTTCATAATCTACGCCATTTCAAGAAAAGATTGAATGAATTTATTGCAAAGTACCCGAGAGATGAACTTGTCAAAATAATAGACATGCGAAAATAAATATTTGTGACGCTGAATTATATTACTCCCTTCTTATATTTTATATTATATACATATCTTCATTAATACACCATTTTAGTTGTACACACTCTATCAATATATGATGTTTTATCTATACATTTTATTTGTTGATATAACTAGTGTTTGTACGTTTTTTATCTACATTTGTCTATACCTTGTCTTCATTTTATCTATACACTATTTTTAAAATAAAATTAGTATTAGTATAACAAACCAATATCCTAAATCTTAACAACTCACGTACAGGCAATATGCCTTAGTGAGTTTTTGCGGTTTATTGAAACTATATTTCTGAATATGTATTGGTTGATTTTTCCTGATACTCCTAGATCTTCTGTGAAGATCCCTCAGAAGCTTTTTCAGCTTGTGCGAGTTAGGAGTTCAGTTGTGTTCTGGGTAGGCTTTGTTACTGCGATTTTGTGCCACTTTAGGTCACAGCACTGTTAATTTTCGACCTAACAGTGAAATTTCATCTAGTACTTTCCAATTCTCCATTCAAATTTTATAGAAAACTTAGAAACACATTTCAGTGCCTAATTCTTAATACGGATCTGCTCGGCTGATAAAATATATATTCACACAATATATTAGGACCCTTCATAACCTTGTTCTAACCTTAACCTTGGTACGACAAATTTGGGAGACCCATTATCATGTCTGGAGGCTTATTGTAAGTAGATTGTTATAATTTCCGTATAATTTAATCTATTCATGTGACATAATGAATCCCTAAAATACGTTTCATATGTATATTCCTTCAAGATAGGACATGTGAACCGTCTCGGAAAAGAATACTGAAGATTTATGTATATTATCATTTCCTAAAAGATGAAATCTTGAAATTTTTTTTTACGCTTTCACAGGGTTTCATTGTGAAAATTACACAAGAGTTGAAATGTCCTCTGGATGAATTCCATTGTTTTTTTAGTTTCAGGATATAAGTAGAAAATATTTCAGAAAAAATTATCTTCCTCATTCACGCCCTTCAGAATGAAACAATACGATTTATCCACATGAAATTTTATTTCGCAAATATTTGCTGAAATTCAAATCTGATCCAGTTCAAATTCATTATTCAAATTTGAAATAACGACGTAAAGCCTCAGTCTTTATTTCGTGAGGGCAAATTACGAGAATCTTATAAGCTTTCAAATCTGTTAAAATGGACGTTGGAAACCAGTGAATATATCTGAAAAGAAACCGAAAATTTCTAATAGCTCAGGTAGCCAGATGCAAAACGTGTCGTACTCCGAAATTTCAAACCAGCGTTCGAATTCAGACGAGCAGTGATTTTTTAAAATTTAATTCTCATTAGAAGGGGGCAAAAAGTATGTAAGATTCTGTGCCATATATTCTTTTTCCACTCTTTATCGTCAATATACATTCTGTCAAGAAAGTACCGGGAATTATCGATTTAAATCTGGCGGGGCAATGAGGCAGGTAAAAATTTTTTTTCCTAGGTTGGTACCACTGTCCTTAATTACTATGCCAAGCTTGAGCGGGATCTGTCAACTAGTGTGTTTGCAACAGCTGATTAAGTCAGTCGATGTCAGAGTGCGTGCCGATTTTTACTATGGGTGATTACGTTGAGCAAAGAATTTGTTTAAAGTTTTGTGTTGCAAATGAATTTTCGTGTGCCGATGCATTGAAAATGTTGCAAAAGGCCTTTGGTGATAATGCTCTATCGAAAACTCGTGCATATCAGTGGTACAGAGCCTTCAAGGACGGTCGTGAAGTGGTCGCCCATCGACGGCTTCGATCGAAGATAACGTCGATAATATTAAGGAAAGGGTGCTGGAAAACCGTCGTACCAGCTTGAGACAGATAGCACATGATCTTAAGATATCCCACGAGTCCGCACGTACGATTTTGATTGATATTTTGGGCATGAGAAAGGTGGCCGCACGACTCGTACCGAAAGACCTGAATTTTCTTCAAAAACGCGAACAGGTTGCTTCAGACATGCTGGATCGCTGTAATTCCAATTCTACATTCATGGAACGCATTATAACTGGTGATGAGACCTGGGTCTACGAGTACGATATGCAAACAAGCCAGCAATCATCGAAATGGGTGGCAAAAAATGAGCCGAAACCGAAAAAACCACGCCAAAGCCGCTCGAAAATGAAGGTTGATGCTCATTGTTTTCTTCGATATACGTGGCGTAATGCACCTCGAATTCGTTCCAGAGGGTCAGACGGTAAACAAGGAGTATTACCTAGGCGTTATGAAACGTTTGCGTGAGCGTATCCGTAAGAAGCGGCTAAATTTGTGGGCGAACAACTCATGGATTTTGCATGACGATAACGCGCCTTCTCGCCGAGCTACGATTGTGACTGACTTTCTCGCCAAAAACTCAACAAACGTGCTTCAGCAACCACCGTATTTGGCCGGAGTTGATAAATGTATTTGAAGGCAAGACAGTCAGTTTAGAAATCAGTAGTCTGTATGATCTGAAGAAGTTACAATGTAACGAAACGCGTTATCAGCTTCTCAATAAAAGTGTAAATAAAACAATTATTGTTATCATTTCATCTAACTTCAGTTGTTAATCTATCAGACTATTTCGTTTTAGATCAATAAATATTAAGTTTTGTCACAAATTAAATTTCTGAACGCAACCAAAATATTTGACATTAGATTTGACAACCAACTAATATATCAATCCATCCTGTCGCACTTCAGAACACGGAAAAAGTATTACGATATTGTGTTACGATATCTATGAGTGCGCGAGAACTTTCTTTACTTTGGTGATCCTTTGCGATAGTGACATTCCAAGTATTGTGCTCTTTTTTTATATTTTGTGATAGTGACACTTTACTGCTAAGTGGGTGAGAAATTTTCTCACTTTGATTAATTACAATTTACGATGCCGAGGAGAAGACGTCCTGACTAAGGTCGTCGCAGTCAATTAAATGTTTGAAAAGCTACCTCGCGTGCTAATCGCACTGATGACCAGAGAGAGACAGATCAAGAAAATAGTCGCTATGTCAGAATTGCGTTATTAAGTGAGTGACGAAGAAGTAGATAGGCTTAGAATGCAACGAGTTCGTGCACACCAAACACAACAGCAAGCACGACATAATGAAATTGAACGAATCCGCAGAAGCAGTGCTCCTGCGATTCTTGATTCTTGAACGAGCTGCATTCCACTATGATCCGGCAATTGGTTATTGTACCGACAAATCGGTAACAATTGGGGAAATGAAAATAATTTGTAAATATTGTAAGGCGTTAAATTACACTGTTGAATCTACTGAATTATGTTGTGCTGGAGGCAAAGTATTGCAGAAATACTCGCATATTAGTTGTTAATTGGAGTGTCTTTACATACTGCCACAAATTCGATGATTTTAGGCATGCATTTAACTCTTCAGCAGCAGTTGATCGGGGAATAACTGGAAGAGTCTGACGAAAATCACCTGACAACAGAATCATGGCCCTAACAAAAATATTTTGGTTGTCACGAAGATCTTTCAACGTTCTGCAAATGTGTTTGCGAAGCAGTTGTTAGACATTGGAAATAATAAAATTGCAGTGGACACCTCGACCGGATTCATCACATTACCCACAGATTTCTGTCACATCACAGACTTAAAAGAGGAGGTTATTCAGCGTGTTTTCCCAGATATAGCACAAAAGTTCAATAACCATAATTGGCTGGGTGAACGAGCAATGTTGGCGGCGAAAAATAAAGATGTTGAGGATCTCAATGCAGATCTCAATTCAGAATTTTCTTCCAGGACAGTTGGTTTCCCGGTACTTTCTTGACTATACAAATCGAAGACATAGACTCTTCAACCATATTCTTTCTTATTTTCATGAGTTTTTCGGTTTCTTCGGAAAACAGTGAAATTATTTGAATTTTTATCATAGAATATAGAAATCTCTATTTTCATTCATCATATAAAGTTTCGTTTAGAAGGAACACACATATTATAATTTTGCAGAGGACTGGATCGTTGAAGAAATGCCCAAAAGCTTTCAACTTCACATCAGAGCTTTTCACTATTTCAAATAACATAATTATGCGAATGTATTTATTGTTGGCATTCTCGTGATCTTTCCTTGCATCTCACGAGAATGTCACAACAGATTCTGAAAATCTATAAAATCTTTTAAAAGACTTTTTTTGACTTAAAATTTGAAATTGAAATTTGTAGAAGGTTTACAGAAGAAGTTCACTTCATTCTAATGTTTGTGCAGTAAAGGGCATGCAGTCTGGTGAGATATCTTTCTTTGTTACTTTTATTTTTTAAATATGAAGTAGAGCTGAAGATTTACCATTGTTATATAATTCTAAAATGTTTTTTAGAGATGTTCTGCATGTTTTAGAATTTTTTTTTAAACTTATTAGGAGCAAGTTATTCCTGAAGGGGTTTTTGAAGTCATATTGTGCATTTTTGAGGGGGCATTTAGTTTTTCATAAAGCAAGAAATAGAACAAAATTTTGTACTCTTCAAGTATTTATTTAATAATTTTTAGTTGACAATTTATATTTCTTTGAATTTCTTTCATTCCCTTTGATACTGTGTAATAAGTATTAATTCTATATGTCTACTGAGTTGACAGGGTGTGTTTTAATAACATTGATATAATTCAATTTTAAAAATTTGAAATAAAATTTTTTTGAAATTAAAATTTGTAGAAGGTTTACAGAAGAAATCTGTATGAAATTTTAAAATTTTGTAATAAACTTGATTATCAACCTAAGAAGAAGACGTTTGTGTGGTTCAAATCGATGATGATCCACTAGTACCCATTGATCCACATCATCCAGGACTTCTTGTGGAGGATTCACCACCTCCCACTATCGGCAAAAATGTTCTAGTGGAAGACTGAAATTTTCTCGACTTCCCAGTGAGGAGGACTGGTATCAGCACTTGCTAGTAATATGTTCGACGATATTATTCATAATATAATTGCAAAATATTTCTGTAAAAAATGCTGCTCTCCCATATATCCAATAGGATATGTTAATGACTCGATTCATAAAATTGAAGTAAATAATCTTCACCCCAGAATGAACAGAAAAAATTACTTTAACATCTCTAACGCGTTATGGAATCTTCCTACAGAAAATTCATATAAAAGTCTGACGACAATTTGAAGATGAATGCTGGCGGCCTTTGAAAATATTTGAACTTCAGAAAGAACAAATCTCGAATGTCCGAGCAGATGAATTTTCATTGTTATTTAATACAACAATTATTTCGCTACCACAGTAGCACCTAACGGTATGTGGTATCTTATATTTTGAATAATTGTCAGTTATTCAGAATAATTGTTTTTTCTCTTCAACACCAATTTGCACGACTCCTGCAATTCTTCCAATTATAGGATTCGAGTCACCTTCCTTTGCCTTAAGTAATTTTTTCCAATTCCAACAACTTTATCACTTTATAACCGGATTTTTGTGTCCGTTTTCTTCTTTAACTTCGGTTTCATATTGTTTATCCCTTTTATAAATGTTTCGTATCTAACGGTTTCTTAATTGGCAGTACATATTTTTTTTATGATTCCAACAGCTTCATCCTTTCGACTTTTTATTTTGGTGAAGGGCCTCTTTTTAAGTACTTCCTATTTTCAAATTTGACAATAGGAAAGATTTTTTTTGCTTGATAGAAGGCTTCAACAATATCTTAAATATCAAACAGATTAATTCTGCTAACCTCACTACAAATTTCTGGTTCATAAAAATTTTTCATTGAAACTGTGTTTTCTGAGACATTTATTCAATTTAATTTTAAAAGGTTAGCAGAATTAATCTGTTTGATATTTGAGATATTGTTGAAGCCTTCTATCAGGTGAAAAAAGACCTTTTTATTATTTTATGAATAATAATAATAATTTGAATATCAAAACAGATTTGATCTGTTAGTCTCCTACATTTCTAATTGCAAAAAATTGTATTAAAAAATTTTTAGAATTAAATTAATGTCTTATAAGCACAGCTAATGTTTAATAGATGTTTAAAATCAAAACTCTATATAAAATATCAAATGGATTAAATAACCCAAGAATTATAAATTGTCAACTAAAATTAAATAATAAATATTTGAAGGAGACAAAATTTTGTTTCTAAGAAAATATAATTTATTGGAAATATTTAATATACTATAGTATATAAATAATCAAATAAGTTACTTCAAAATTCTCTCAAAACATATATTATATCTACAAAAAACATTCAGAATTCCGAAAAGTTCTTCATTTGTCCTACTTCACATTTGAAAAATAAAATCAATTAACAACAAATATAACTTACCTACAGACCTCGTGTTATCCTCGTTTGAACAAAAACTTTGAAATCTAAAATTTTCTATGTTCGTCACAAAAATCACAGAAAACTGTAAGGTATTATATGGTTTTCTTTAAACCACTTGATATTTCATAATGAGATTTTTCATTTAAACCTAAGTATAATTAAATATTATATATGAAATAAAAAAATAAGAAGAGTTGTTTTACTGGATAGAAGGAATATTACAAAATTTGAATATCAAAACAGATTCAATCTGTTAGACTCCTAGAATTTCAATTTCAAAAAATTTTAATCAAAAATTTTTGAATTAAATTAATGTCTTATAAGCACAGTCTATATTCAATAGACGTATAAAATGAAAACTCAATATGAAGTATCAAACGGAATAAATAACCTAACAAATATTAATTGTAAATTAAAATAAAAAAATAAATATTTGAAGGAGACAAAATTTTGTTTCTGATCTTAAAATTATGAAAACGAATTCCTTTTCAAAAAAATTGGTGACCCTCATTTGAAATATAATACAATTTTACAGTTAACTTGAAGTCCAAGATTTAAGTAAGGACTTATCTTTGAGGTTCTCTTGGAATATTGTTCTGCAAAGTGTCGGCATGATAGTGCTTTCTCCAAAAATAGTTCCTATTCCGCATATAATCAGCATGTATTCAGTTTGAACTTGTTCCAAATGACCAGTAGAGCGTCCGGGACCAAGATGGTGGGGTAATAAGATAGTGTAAATGTAGCACAAGGAAGATTGTCTGGTATTAAGATAATCCAAGAAAAAAGGCACTCCAGCAAGATTGTTCAGTTCTAAGAACATCCGGTACTAAGATCTGTAAGAGGAAAGGCATTATGCAGCTATTCTTGAAATGGCGACAAATTAACGAACAAAACGGGGCATATTTGAGAGGAATCGGACAATACAAAACATGTTAAATAATGTCTTGAAGTTCATGCAGAAATAATGGATTTTTTCCAACCCATTATTACTCAATGGAGTATGTTTTTCTCAAATAGAAACCAATATATTTGAGTTCATAAAACCTCAACAGACAAAATTTTCTGATTCCTGGACCAAAATCGCACAATACGGATCTGGCGGTACAGTCGTATATCTTTGTCCTTGATATTCATTTTCGATATTGAAATATCTATATCAATTCAAGGCAATATATTTTTGGGAATAAATAAACAGACAGTTTAAAACTTTCAGGTGAACTTGAATTTATGTATAAAGACGATGAATAGTGTTAATGTTACTGCATAACGTCATCAAATTTCATGTCGTAGGAAGGTGAATTGATATAAGAAATTCAAATTTTTTACTGTTTTATTCATTTTATTCTCAATCAATTAAGTTTATTTGAAATTATTATTTCAAATTGAACGATTTTTCATTTTGACAAACTTCGCTTCTGCTGTTTTCCCAATTTGGCTTAGGCAGTATATAATGATCGGGATATATAGATTATAGATGTTGAATGATGAGCTTGAGTTTCTGTCAATTTAAGTACAAAAGAATATGAGTCGATTTTTGTCTGCATGACGAAATTGTTCTAAGGAACAGCGTAAACCAGTAGCGTCAAATTTGGCAACCAGTTACATAACGTAAGCAGCGGATACATTTTTTCCAGGAAGTCGTTCGTTAAATAAAGCCGCTGTTGTACGCGCAGAGTCGTTATTTCTAAGAAATAATCTTATGTCCATGCTTTCTTCTACAGAATACACCATTTTAATTCTACTACAAATTTACAATGGCTTTGACACACTTGCAACGTTCTTAAATATTCACGATAGACTGAGGTAAATCAAAAACATGGCCCGTTTACTTTTTTGGACAAGAAACTATTACTTTTTTGCACAGAAAATTAACAACTAACTATTAAATACCTTTGAAATGTGTCGGATACGAATGATATTCTTCAGATAAATTTCGAATTACCTCTTTCACTATTTTCGCTGTTATTTTTTTACCAATAGATAATTTGAAGCGAAATATTAGGATCAGATAATACTCGATACGATCTTCAAAATTAGTTATCGCAACACCCCTCATCCCTATTCAAAATCAAGAGGTTGTGCTCACCTCCGTTAGGGGGTTGAAGTTACGGAGATGTTAATAGCGGAAAAGTTATTCCCCCTCGAATCAGAGATTGACGGGTCCGAGCGATTTTCCACATTTTCAATTTAAAGTCGGAAAATGGAGGTGTTAATTTTTCGCTGGACCACCCTGTATGCGCCCATGCACCATAAAATACCCAGATCTTCTGATTGTAATAGAAGAACCTTTTCAATTTTAAGTTTAGTACCTTTTTGTACTTCTTTGAAGATGGTGGAAAGACCGAAACACGTGTCAGGATTCTGAATAAATTGTGAAACATGGAAACTGTGTGCAATTTCTTCAAATAAAAATTCAAATATTAATTACAAATTTCTTTTGAGGATCTCTTTAAATTTTTTGGAAAAATCCCTTAAAAATTTCTCAAATCAAATAAAATTCAATATTTTACAAACTATAATTTTTTTATGGACATATAGAATTATGGAAACATGTTTACTGCAGGCAACCGATACAGAATCGAAAGAAAATATAACATATTGACCGCAATTAATTAGCAAACATTATCCGATCACAATTTTTTTGGATTGAATTTGTAGAGGTTTTCAGAAAAAAAAAATTTTAATTTATATTTGAAATGAATATTCTATAGCGGAGCAGCGTTGAATGTTATGAAGCCATAACAAGATTGCGGGATCTGTCAACTAGTGTGTTTGCAACAGCTGATTAAGTCAGTCGATGTCAGAGTGCGTGCCGATTTTTACTATGGGTGATTACGTTGAGCAAAGAATTTGTTTAAAGTTTTGTGTTGCAAATGAATTTTCGTGTGCCGATGCATTGAAAATGTTGCAAAAGGCCTTTGGTGATAATGCTCTATCGAAAACTCGTGCATATCAGTGGTACAGAGCCTTCAAGGACGGTCGTGAAGTGGTCGCCCATCGACGGCTTCGATCGAAGATAACGTCGATAATATTAAGGAAAGGGTGCTGGAAAACCGTCGTACCAGCTTGAGAGAGATAGCACATGATCTTAAGATATCCCACGAGTCCGCACGTACGATTTTGATTGATATTTTGGGCATGAGAAAGGTGGCCGCACGACTCGTACCGAAAGACCTGAATTTTCTTCAAAAACGTCATCGCGAACAGGTTGCTTCGGACATGCTGGATCGCTGTAATTCCGATTCTAAATTCATGGAACGCATAATAACTGGTGATGAGACCTGGGTCTACGAGTACGATATGCAAACAAGCCAGCATTCGTCGGAATGGGTGGCAAAAAATGAGCCGAAACCGAATAAACGCCAAAGCCGCTCGAAAATGAAGGTGATGCTCATTGTTTTCTTCGATATCCGTGGCGTGGTGCACTACGAATTCGTTCCAGAGGGTCAGACGGTAAACAAGGAGTATTACCTAGGCGTTATGAAACGTTTGCGTGAGCATATCCGTAAGAAGCGGCCAAATTTGTGGTCGAACAACTCATGGATTTTGCATGACGATAACGCGCCTTCTCACCGAGCTACGATTGTGACTGACTTTCTCGCCAAAAACTCAACAAACGTGCTTCAGCAACCACCGTATTCGCCGGATTTGGCTCCCTGCGACTTTTTCCTCTTCCCAAAACTAAAATTGCCCCTTCGTGGCACCCGTTTTGAGTCGATTGAAGCCATAAAACAAAATTCGGCGCGAGAGCTAAAGTCCATCCCGGAAAGCGCCTATAAAAAACGTTTCGATAATTGGAAGTGCCGTTGGCATAGATGTATTGGAGCAAATGGAGCCTATTTTGAAGGCGACCCAATAAATTTTGACGATTAAATGTAAAAATGTTGTTTTAATTGAAAATTCCCGGTAATTTCTTGACAGAGTAGTACATGCTTATTTTCCTTAGATAATTTTCTCATTTTTTTGCTTAACTTATTTCAGCCAAAAGTATGAGGTAATATGAAATTCAGTTCAATATATTCTTTTTCCACTTCTTCTTGCAATTATTTGGGGATGTAAGATAAGAAAAGTGAGGGATGGAGCATTTCAACGGTGGTTTTTTCATTTTCATGAGATCTTAAATTGTAAGAAATTAAGTTTAATCAATGTACGGTGACAGGACACATAATTATAAAAAAACAAATTGATTGAATCGGTTTTTACTTGATGGAAATCCATTTTAATTAAATGAAATAATAAAAATATCTCCACAATTTACTTACTACCGAAAACTATTTCGCCAACACTGTGGCTTCTTCAATTTTACATTGTAAATTACCTAAAGTTAGTTCATAGTTAGTTGACAATAAGTGGCTCCTTCAAGTTTAGATGGTAAACTGAGTGAAGGTACCTGGTGTTTTTTTTTGAGTAATAGAACTGTCGATAGGGATAACTGTGATTCGAAAGAAGGTAGAAGCCATGTTGTTTTGACATTTCTGTTCAGTAAGCATTGAAAAAATTATCATGGAAAGACTCACGCCGCAACAACGTCAACGAATTGTTGAAATTTATTTTCAAAATCAAAATGTTCTATTCGCCAAACTTATAGAGCACTTCGTCAAATATATAGTTCACATAATCGTCCAACAGAGCAGCTTATTCGTCGAACTATCGATAGATTTCGGACAAAATTTTCCCTACTCAATTCAACAACAACAACAAGACAAAGAACTGTACGTACAGAAGAAAATATCGCTGCTGTAAGTCATAGTGTTAATGATGATCCAGATTTGTCTATTTGTCGACGTTCACAACAAGTTGGACTCGGTGCATCCACCACATGGAAAATTTTGCGTAAAGATTTTGGACTGCACCCATACAAGATCCAACTGGTTCAAGAACTAAAGCCACTTGACCATAATTTTTAAAAACCGTTTGTTTGCTGATTGGGCCCTAGAGCCACTTGAAGTTGATCCACCTTTTTATCGTAAAATTGTGTTCAGTGATGAAGCTCATTTCTGGTTGAATGGCTATGAAAACAAGCAAAATTGCCGTATATGAGGTGAAAACAATCCTCAAGAAGTTATTCAGGTTCCATTGCATCCTGAAAAATTCACTGTATGGTGCGCATCGGTCTATATTTCTTTAAAAACGATGCTGAAGCAAATGTTACAGTGAATGGTGCTAGTTACATATCGATGATCAATGATTATTTTCAATATTTCAAAATTTGGATGGTACCCAGAAGTGTTTTAGTTCCAAAAAAATGGTGCTACACCTCATGCTGGTACCGTAACAATTGATTTATTGAAAGAAAGATTTGGCGATGACATTATTTCCAGAAATGGTCCAATTAATTGGCCTCCAAGATCATGCGACATAACTCCGCTAGACTATTTTCTTTGGGGTTATGTCAAGTCATTGGTTTATGCTGATAAACCAGAAACAATAGACGCTTTGGAAGCCAATATAACTCGTGTTAAGGTCTGAATTACTCGAAAAAGTGGTCCAAAATTTTATCTGGTTGAATGCGGTTCCTCAGAGCTAGTCGTTATGGACATATGCTGGAAATTATTTTTAAATCATTAGTGTCATAAAATTATCTTCCGAATAAAAAAAAAATTGGTTGCAATCTTAATTCAAATGTGTTCTATTTCAATTTACAATTTTATCACTCTAAAAACACCCGATAGTTCATATTTTTCAATGTAAACTTGTAGAAGGTACAGTGTTGGCAAAACAATTGTCGTTTATAAATAAATTATGTCAATATATTCATTATTTCACCTAACACATAATTTTGTGTTTTTATTTATCATATGCAGCTTTACTGAGGAGTGATTCACATATTTAAAACTTTTAGGTGGAATATTGAATCAAAAATGCAAAACGCAAAAGCTCTTGATTTCACGTCAATGCATTTCTCGAATTTCTTATTTGCGATTTTATTTTGTGAATCATAATCACAATAATGATTTCAATTTAGATCTTCACATGGAGATTTGCCTGTGACTCAAAAGAAACTCATTTGGAATATATTGACAATTTGCGAAAACTATTTTCAATGAATATAATTCAGGTATTCATTGATTCAACCACCGTATCCGTGGTGTCCTGATGATATTATTTTCATTACTCAACATCCTTTCCATCATTTTCATTCCTTCCAGACATTGATACGACAGACTGTTCTCATTTGTCGGTTTCGAATCTTAGCAGAGTTTGTTTTTCATAAATTTGAATATTACATAAGTAAGGCAGGAAATAAGCTTTTGAAGAGGCTATTTTTGTAGTGAGAAATAATATGTGTCGAAATGGAATTATTTATTTTCAGTTGGTATTCAATTTTACTGTTCAGGTATGCAGGGGTTTTCCATCAAAGTATGTATGTATGAAACTAATGAATATACTGGATGGGGCAAGTAAAACGGAAGAAAAAATTAATTTTCATGTTGAAAAAATGTAATCTGTAATTTCGGGAACGTTGCCTTTTAAGATACTTAATGGTGAAAACCGACATCTAATATGTGTTGGCCACGATCAGAAATGCATTGCTGAAGTCCTTCTTAGAAGTTGGCCGCCGCTCTCTTCAGCATCGTTCTGTCGAGTGCAGTAGTTTCGATTTTAATTGCTTGCTTGAAAAATTACAGATGTCGAGGCTCATGCCCATATAAAAACGTCTTCCACAAGTATCATATTTCAAGAGTTCCGAGGATCGAGGTTATCACCCAATGTCCTGAAGAGTTCCGCATCGGCTAAGGAGATAAGTTCTAATTCAAAATGCGGTGTAAATCCACTCGACCCGCCTATGCATATGAAAAGCGTGGCTTCTTTGATGTCGAAGTTTCTACACATGGGCTCTATGGATTAGGAACATAGGCATGACACTGGAAAGTCCCTTTTATAGATCAACAAGGCTATATTTTTTATTAATATATGATCCCTTTTATTTCGAGCCGTCAGAGAAGTAAGTTGTGAGAAATAAACCTCTTGAGCGACTTGAAAATCTACTTGAGAGAATAGTACCTATAAGAGTGCTAACGACGCGATAACAGGCAGAATGAACTCAAGGCTAGAGTCTTTCTGGCGGAGACATTCTGGCTTGAAACATGCGAAGTTGTTCCTTGGAACAGCTTCGAACAAAAAGATGGCGAACCTAGCGCTAGGTCCGGATAGGGCCAACCTAAGAACACTTGTCGGAATTATGACCGGTCATAATGTCATGTCATGACTGCAGACTGAAAGCGCATTTGTACAAAATCGGTCTGGCTCTGAATGCAGGCTGTGTCTTGAGGACACTGAAATAGCCATGCACATCGTCTCAGAGTGCCCAGAGGTGAGTCGCATCAGATTCGAGGTCTTTGGCCAGGCTTTTATAGCCCACAGCAAACTGGAAAAATTACCCCTGAACAAGATTATCGGTTTTATCCAAAAACTGGATCTCGTCGGGGAGATATAAATTAGGTGTGAACCACAATAGTCCGTGCGGACGCAGTGGTAGGGTGGACAGACGCCCGCTCGCCATAAATAACATAATATAAGAGGCCCTTGGTAGCTCTTAGTAAGTAAACTTCATTTAAATGTTTTTGATTAATAGGCTAACAATATATCTGTAACTATTAAAATAGTTAAATAATTTTATATACTTTCTATCAAGTATAAACCTCCATTTATTTCATTTTATTCATAATATATAATTATTTGGTTTCCTTAACTTTCTTTATACAGATGGTCCTTGTGCTATAACAGAGGCCGTTAAATTGCCTTTCAATCTTTTATACCAATGGTAAACCACAGAACTATTTATTTAGAGTTAACATTACACTCCATTTAAATTTGAAGTATTCATTTACCAAGAAGCTTTCTGAATTGTTAAAAGGTGAGAAAATATTTTTGTTGATTGATGTTATATTTTATTGAATGTCAATATGATTGAGTACTGACGAAGCAAAGTCTCTCTTAAAACTTGTTTTTTAGTAATGCTTTTACATATCTTGAGATTTTCAAGAAAATAACTTAGATATCCAATAATTTTAAATATTCTAAGTAAGATAGTTTTATAATGAAATTCTTAAGATTATGTTAAAAATTTTTGAAGATATCTGTCTTCATAAGAGGGATGAGAAGAAACAAAATTTTGTCTAATCAAAATATTTAATTTATAGAATTTTTGTTAACAAATTTATATTTATTGGATTTTGTTATATCATTTGGATGTCTTATAATGAATGTTTATTTGATATGTCGTTTAATATAAGTGGTACTTATATGTCATATAAGTAGTACTTATATGACATTGAAGTTATAATATCAAATATAATTTTTTGAAATTAAATATGTAGAAGGCTAACAGAATAAAATAAGAAGGAACGGTTTTTTACTTGATAGAAGGATTATTACAAAATATGAAAATCAAAACAGATTTAATCTGTTGTCTTCTACAATTTTAATTTCAAAAAATTCTTTGAAGAAACTTTAAGAATTAAATTAATGTCTTTATAAGCACTGCTCATATTTAATAGACGTCAAAATTCATCATACAATATCAAACGGAATTAAGAAAAACCAACGAATACAAACTGTCAACTAAAATTAAAATATAAATAAGCAAACATTTTTTGTTTCGTTCCAGGCATGCGTAATGAACTCTTCAGACAAACTTACGAAGCACTGTTTGTTACAAAATGTTGTTTTCCGATCCCATATGAATGAAAAATAACCCTTTCTCAAAAATATAAAACATAATTTCAAGAACTTCTCAAAAACTAATTTATTTGAAATATTCAATATATTTAAATAAATTACTTCAAAAAATCTCAAAACATGTAGCACATTCTCAAGAAATAATTAAAGTTACGATAAGATCAGTTCAACATTACATATAAACAATATAATAAAATCAATTAAACAATGTAGACTTACTCAGTAAATCTTAGGAATACACGGCCCTCAATAGAAAATAAAAGTAAAACCTTTATAAATCCAAGGTACTTATGTTCCACGTTCACAGAATCATACAAAGCTTATAAGGCACTTGTCTTCAGTTAAAACCGTGCAACACTGTATAATGAATTTCTTTATTTAAAAAACCTAATATAATTATATATTAACTGAAGCCAAGTGCCTTATAAGCTTTGTATGATTCTGTGAACGTGGAACATAAGTACCTTGGATTTATAAAGGTTTTACTTTTATTTTCTATTGAGGGCCGTGTATTCCTAAGATTTACTGAGTAAGTCTACATTGTTTAATTGATTTTATTATATTGTTTATATGTAATGTTGAACTGATCTTATCGTAACTTTAATTATTTCTTGAGAATGTGCTACATGTTTTGAGATTTTTTGAAGTAATTTATTTAAATATATTGAATATTTCAAATAAATTAGTTTTTGAGAAGTTCTTGAAATTATGTTTTATATTTTTGAGAAAGGGTTATTTTTCATTCATATGGGATCGGAAAACAACATTTTGTAACAAACAGTGCTTCGTAAGTTTGTCTGAAGAGTTCATTACGCATGCCTGGAACGAAACAAAAAATGTTTGCTTATTTATATTTTAATTTTAGTTGACAGTTTGTATTCGTTGGTTTTTCTTAATTCCGTTTGATATTGTATGATGAATTTTGACGTCTATTAAATATGAGCAGTGCTTATAAAGACATTAATTTAATTCTTAAAGTTTCTTCAAAGAATTTTTTGAAATTAAAATTGTAGAAGACAACAGATTAAGGCTAACAGAATATATCTTTGAATATTAAAATATATAAATAATAATATTGTAAAGGGTTTGCCATATTTAGAAGATGAGCATTTGCAGTGTGAATATTGTTTGGGATGTAAAGTGACTAGACTCACGTTTGAAAATAAATGGAAACGGGCGAAATATGTTGGACAGATTGTCCACACAGACGTTAAGTACAAGGATATAGAAGGTTACAAAGAAGAAAAATACTTTGTTACTTTTATAGAAGATTTTTCAAGCTGTACGAGTATTTGAAATTGAGTCAAAGTGTGGAGTTTTTAGTTGTTTTAAATTGCATTTAAATTATGTCACAAATATTAAAAGAACTAAGTTAGAAGTCCGCTGTAACAACGATAGGAAAGATTTAAATAAAACATTTTCAAAATTTGCTAGAAAAAAGGTTTCAGAATCAGACCTAGTATTGCTTATAATCATGAACTCAATGGTGTCGCAGACAAGTTCAATTATGGAGTGTTTGAGGCGTCTCGGGCGGTAATAAAATTTGGGAAAGAATTATTGGCCAGAAATTGTGAAAACGGCTTGTTATGTAGGGAATAGATTATTGAATTCTAGTACTTTGGAGAGGTAAACACTCTATGAAATTTTTACAGGTAATAAACCGAGTGTAGGAAATTTGAGGTTATACGGCAGTGTTGCTGACGAGTTGAAGATTACTCAGGATAGTAAGGCCGTAAGAGGAAGATTAGCTGGATATATTTATGGGAAAGTTATTGATTTTAGGGATGTTCCCTTCATCGACAAATGTGTTCCGTGTATTGCCATTTCAGATGAGGAAGATGCCATTTCAGAAGGTCAGGGTATAGGGAGGCTGAAGGTGGAGATATAGTGGAGACTGCAGAACGGTGAATAGGAGCATGTTCGGGGAGCAGTAAGGAATGTTCTCTCCAGAGGAATGCCTTCTCGTTATGATGACTATATTGTGATTGCAGGGTTTTGTTTGGCTAATCCCACATCCTATGATGAGATTTTAGACATAGATCATAAGGAGTTTTGGTTTAGGGCAATGGAGGATGAGATTAATTCTTCAAACAATTGTAATGGGAATTGGTTTCCCACTGACAAGAAAATGATAATCGATGTAAAGTGGGTTTATATGTTAAAATCTAATTTATTTATTTATTTATTTAAAGGAATACAAGACGGGACGAACCCAAAATTATGTATTCACTAATAATCCAATCACAATGTTACTTAAAAACCAATAACAACGAAAACAGTAAATTCATCTGAACCATAAATTAAAAAAAAAAAATACAAATATGAAACAAAATTCAGTAATTTCCCAGAAATCGTTTCAAAGTGCAAGAGAAGGCCAATAAAGAATCAGAAAAAACGTCAACGGCAGCGAGATTAGATAGTGTATTATAAGTTTTGCAGCATCTCATTAATGGTGAATTCAGGTGATAATTGGAAGAACTTTGATCTATATGGAACAAAAACTTATTTCTTGTGCAATATTTAGGTACATTGAAACTGAGCATATTCACAATTTCAGTGGAATCGAGAGAATTAATAATCTTGTAAATAAACTTTGCGTCCCTCAACATTCTCTGGTCAGCCAAAGTAGTTAACCCTAACTCCCTCATAACTCAATCCCGATCATCAGTAATATGTTTATAACATTTTTTGTTGACATGATTAATAAACTTTTTCTGAATGTTTTCCAGTCGATTAATATAGATATTGTAATAAGGATTCCAAATTATCGATCCGTAGCTCAACACACTGTGGACATAAGCTATGTATAATGCTCTAAGGGATTGATGCCTACGAAAATGCTCACAAACTCTAATGATGAAACCCAGCATACCGTGAGCCTTTTTCGAAATATAAGCGATGTGGCTGTCAAAGATAAGCTTTGAGTCAAAAATTATTCCCAAATCCTTCACCAGCGATACCTTAGTCAGAACACAATTGTTGATGTTAAATTGAGCACTAAAAATGTTTTTATTTCGTGAAAAAGTTATGTGGTGACATTTACTGAGGTTGAGATACAGAAAGTTTTCGTGACAATATTCATGGAGTCTATTTAAATCCTCCTGAAACTCGATCAAATCTCGTAGGCAAGAAACAGCAGCAAAGATCTTCAAATCATCAGCGTACATTAAAAATTTGGCAAATCTGAAGCAGCCCGCGATATCATTAATATAAAGGTTGAAAAGCAGAGGACCCAAATGTGACCCCTGTGGCACACCAGAAGTGAGATCCCCATAAGAGGAGTAACATCCACTGATCACAACTGACTGACGCCGACCCACCAAGTAAGAAGCAAACCAATCAAGCAAAGCACCGTGCACACCAACACCAGCAAGCTTCCGTATCAAGATAGCATGATCAATTTTGTCGAAAGCCTTGCTGAAATCAGTATAAACGGCATCAACCTGGGAATCCACGTCCATCTGCTCAAGCAGAAACTGAGTGTACAAACATAAGTTGGTTTCAGCAGATCGCCCCCTCATGAACCCATGCTGCTCAACGTTTAAAATGCCTTTAACCTCATTCTATAAAAAATCGAAAATTATCGATTCAAAAACTTTGGCAATAATGCATAGTTTCGATATAGGTCTGTATTTCTCTAATAGTTGTTTGTTGCCTGATTTATGTACTGGAACAACCAATGCAGTTTTCCATATTTGTGGAAAGCAACCCTCTCTCAAAGATATATTGAACAATTTGTGTACTGGCTTAACGAGGACATGCACACAATTTTTCAGCAGGCATGTTGGCAGCATATCTGGTCCAAGGGGCTTACTGGGCAACTCATTAATCTTCCTCATAACAACCTCAGACTGGATACTGCTCAAGTTTATAGGGTGTGAACTACATCTATTGTTCACAGGCATGGCAACATTGACAGAATGAGGCGGATCGAACACAGAAATGAAGTGATTCGAAAACTCCTCTGCAATGCTCTGATGTTCCGCCAAAACACTACCAGAGTTTTTATCTCTGATCGACACCACGACAGGATTTCCTCTTTTACTTTTCGCGAACTGCCACAAGGTTTTCGGATTGGAAATGACTGAGGATTCAACTGAGTCTATATAATTACTGTAGTCAGACTCTATCAGAAATTTTGACCGGCCTCTCAAAATTTTGAATTCTTGGTAGTCTAGCAAATTTTTATACCGTTTCCACTTGCGGTGAACCCTCTTTTTCTCATTTATTACCCTTATTGTTGCTGAATTCAACCAACATGGAAAATTTGATGATTTATTGCATGATTTAGGAACATATTTTTCAATTATTTTGTAAATACTTCCATAAAAAGCTTCAGTACACTGTTCGATATTTTTATTCTTAAAAGCGTTGCCCCAATCAACCTCACCCAATTTCCTACTTATTTCCCCATAATTAGCTTTAGAATAGTTGAAACCACCGTTAACCTTCCCTCTAGCAGCAGTGAAACCAATCTGAGTTACATATTCGAATTCCAGAGTATTATGAAATTTATCCTCGGCCACGAGGGGTGATTCAGAAATTTTAACATCCCCAACCGAAAAATTATTATTCAATATCAAATCAAGAGGGTTCCAAGAGGTGTTCAAAGCGATTAAACTGCGAAAGACCACAGTAAGAAATAGTATCAACAAATAAATTTGTATGAACATCAGTGAAATCTAATGGGATACAATTTTTATTCACACTGTCATATTGCCAATTGATTGATGGTAAATTGAAGTCCCCACAAATAATGAGATCATCACTGGTTTATATAAGGCAAGATTAGTTGTTTGGGGTTACCAGCAGAAGCAAAATTTGTTAGATATTTACGCACCGTTTGCTTGGTATTGGAACTCAGATTTCTACTATCAGTTATGGCTGATAAGGGAAAAGTATATTAAGTTTTGATTATACAAGTCTATTAAATATAAGTGGTGCTTATTCTAGACATTAATTTAATTCTAAAAGTTTTTTGAATACAAATTCTTTTTTAAATTAAAATTGTAGAAGACTAACAGATTAAATCTGTTTTGATATTCAAATTTTGTTATATTTCTTCTACCAAGTAAAAAGACTTTTTCTATTTTTTTTGTATATAATATATAATTATATTTAGGCTTGACTATATCTCATTGTGGAATGTCAATAGTTTAAAGAAAACCTTATGATACCTCACAGTTATCTGTGATTTTGTGTCGAATATAGACTATCTGGATTTTTAAAGTTAATCTGTTTTAAACAAGCTCCGGTTACACTCTAAGGTAAGATATACTGATTGTTAGTTGATTTTGATATTTAAATATTATCCAGGGCCGATGAAGATATTATCCGAATTCTTATTGTTTCTTGGAGATATAGCATGTTTTGAGAGATTTTTGAATTAACTTATTTGAATATTTAAATATATCAAATATTTCAAATGAATTATATTTTTTAAGAAATCCTTAAGTTGTGTTTTATGTTTTTGAAAAGGAATTGGTTTCATTATGATAAGATCAGAAACAAAATTTTGTCTCCTTCAAATATTTATTTATGAATTTTAATTGCATTCTTTATATTAGTTGGTTTATTTATTCCATTTGACATTGTATATTGAGTTTTGATTAAACACGTCTATTAAATATAAACGGTGCTTAATGTAGACATTAATTCAATTCTAAAAGTTTTTTAAATAAATTTTTTTTTTAATTTAAATTGTAGAAGACCAACAGATCAGATCTGTTTTGATATTCAAATTTTGTTATATTTATTTGATAGATTCGGTCTTCACTTGGTGGAAACTCATTTCAATTAAAAAAATGTATATATGACAGTAATTTATTTCCACAAAAATGTTTGTACTAATACAACAATTGTTTCACCACGATGTGGCTTCTTCAGGTATTACATTGTACTGATATCTGATGGTATTGAGTGTAACCCAGTTTATATACATTTTTAGGTACGTGAATAAATAATAGAACCACAAGTCATCTTAACTCAAACTAAAAAACTAAAAAAAAAAAAAAAAATTAACTCATAAAAATAAAAAGAATATTCCGAAATTTAATAAAAGTGAAAAACATCTTTTCTCTGAACATCAATTTTACCCTAGATTTGTCAACTTATCTGATGTAAAATTCAACAGTAGAGAATCCAACCTTTTAGAAAAGGGATTTAAATTCAACCTAGAAAATAATAATTCACAAAAATCCCTAGACTATTTAGCAATAGATTCAGAACTCGCCATTAAATCTATTCAATCACTCAAAAATCAATCAAATTCAAATTACAATAAATATATTATTGCTGACATAATTAAAGACAAAAATAAAACTGAAATCCACTCTTCCTCAATAAAACAGAATTTAGTTAAATCAATCATCGAAAAAAGAAACACCAATAATTTAATATTCACTCGAGCCGATAAAGGAAACAGTATCGTTGCTATACCAAAACATGAATATTTCAACAAAACTATTGCTTTTTTAACCCCAGATAAATATAAAACCGTTACTAAAGATCCCACTGAACATTTCCGAAAACAAATAAAAAATATAATAGACCAATCTGTTAGCCTTTTCAATAACTTCCCAAAAAAACATTTGCTCACTTTAATGAATCCACAAATCCCAAAATTATATTCATTAATAAAACTTCATAAAGAAAATAATCCAATTAGACCAGTAGTTTCATTCGTCACATCACCAAGTATAAAATTATCTAGAGTTTTAATTTCTATTATTCAAACCGAAACAAACTTTTTAGCTAAATACGCTATTAAAAATAGCACCCAACTTATAGACAATATTAAATCCATCCAATAACCCAAAAATTGTAAATTAATTTCTTTTGATGTACAAAATTTATTCCCTAGTATACCTCCAATTGAAACAGTACAAATTGTAAAAAAACTATTAATTAAAAATAATACCAGTCCCATCAAAATGAATGATATACTTAATTGCCTGGAAATATGTCTGGAACAAAACTACTTTCAATTTAACGGAACCGTCTATATTTCTGACAATGGTTTAATAATGGGAAATCCACTCAGTTCAATTTTAGCTGAAATATTCATGGATGATCTGGAATCAAAAATACACCTGAATCCTATAAGCAAATATTTTCTTTATTGGTACAGATATGTAGATGACATTTTTTGTTGTTTCAAAGGCACCGACCGACAACTACATATCTTCACGAATTTCATTAATAAACTCCACCCAAAAATCAAATTCACAATCGAAGAAGAAAAGAATCAAAGTATTAATTTTCTTGACCTCACTATAACAAGATTAAATAATTTACATGATTTTAGTATTTTTCACAAACCAACACATACAGACATCACAATACATAAAACTTCAAACCACCCCACTAACCAAAAGATGTCAGCATATAATAGTTTTATTCATAGATTATTGAATGTCCCTTTAAATTCAGAAAACTTTATGAAATAATTAAATATTATTAAACAAATAGCATCAAACAACGGTTACAATCCCTTTCTTATAGACAAAATGGTATCCAATAAACAAAAGAAAATGGCATTAAATCTCGTGTACCCAATCATAAAAGAGGACAATACACAGAAATATTTTTCGTTGTCTTATGTCAATGGATTATCTGAAAATATTGCTAAATATTTCAAAAGTTGTTTCAATTATAACGCGGCTTTTAAGACAATTAATAACCTTAGTACCTACATAAAAAACAATAAAGATCGTACAAATAAAGAAAATAAATCCGGAGTCTACAAGTTAACTTGCAAAGATTGCCCTTTAGTGTACATTGGCCAGACTGGTAGACCATTCAAGAAACGTATCCAAGAACACCAAAGGGGTTATATATACAATTCTGTACATTCGACATATGCTAATCATCTTAAGGAATTTAGGCATAATTTCAACAATAATTATGAAATTATCCACGTTGAAAGCAAAAGTTCTAGATTAACACTTTTAGAATTTCTTGAAATCAACAGGTATAATGCCCGTAAAATCCTTTTGAACGAACAAGCAGATGTTGATCATTCTCCATTACTGAATATTTTTCCTTAATGGCATTTTTAGCGGCAAACTCCAATAAACACCTAGAGTTTTTATGACTTGTGGTTCTATTATTTGGTCACGTACCTAAAAATGTATATAAACTCGGTTACACTCAATACCATCAGACAGTACAATGTAATACCTGAAGAAGCCACATCGTGGTGAAACAATTGTTGTATTAGTACAAACATTTTTGTGGGAATAAATTACTGTCATATATACATTTTTTTAATTTGTTATATTTCTTTATTCAAGTAAAAAGCCTTTTTCTATTTTATCAGATGGACGTTAAGACAGCGGAATTAAGTCGGAGCTCAGACAACCAACAGGATTAAATGTTGATTCCTCAAAAGTTTTTCATTAAAAAAAAATCATTATATGGCTTGAGGGAAACACCTAGAAATTGGAATGATTACTTTCACAGATTTGAGTCTACACTCAATTTTGTTAGAAGTTTTGAAGATATTTGCTTGTATGTACGCAGTGATGGTACAGTTTGTATCCTGTTTGTAGATGAGTTATTAATTTGTGGTTCAAAGATGTCAATAATTGATGATATCAAAAGGGAATTCAAAAATAAATTCGAAACGACTGATTTGTTTGAGGTAAACACTTATCGAGAAATAGATATTTCTCATGATGGAACCTGGTACTGAAGACAATACATTTATCGAAGATTGATAAGTGCTTTGGCATATAGTGCGAATGCTACTCGACCAAATGCTACATTCTCAGTGAATTATTTGAGTAGATTTTAGTCAGGTTCAGAGAATTCTTGTATAAAATAAAATAATAAGAAGCGGCTTTTTACTTGATAGAAGGAACTTCTATCTTAAAACTAGGTAAATCTAATATCCAAGGTACTCTATGTTTTATGCTAAACACAAAGTTTGTAAGGCACTTTATGGCCTTCCTCAAACCACTGGAAACTGTATAATAAATTTCCTTATTCAAAATTCAAGGAAGGCCGTAAAGTGCCTCACAACCTTTGTGTGATTTTTGTGTTTAGCATAGGACATAGAGTACCTTGGATATTAGATGTACCTAGTTTGAATGTACATTAAACAGAGATTCCAAAAATTGTATGGGTAAGTTTACAAGTTTATTTATTGTTATTTGAATTTATCTTTCAAATGAAGAGTTGAACTGACCTTATATAAATTCTAATTGTTTTTGAGGATGTGCTACATGTTTTTGAGAGTTTTTGAAGTAACTCATTCGAATATTTATACATATTGAATATTTCAAATAAATTAGTTTTGGAGAAGTTCTTAAAATTATGTTGTGTATTTCTGAAAAATATTTAGTTTTCATAAATATAAGATCAGAAACAAAACATTTTGTCACAGGCAGACATGCACCACGCCTGTCTGACGAGTTCAGCTGCGCATGCTCGGAACAAAATATTCAATATTACTCATTTTTGAATTTCAATTAACAATTTATATTAGTTGGTTTTTTTTATTCCATTTGATATTGTATAATGAATTTTGATTTTATACGTCTGTTAAATATAACCAGTGCTTCTAAGACATCAATTTAATTCTAAAAGTTTTTTTTCTACTTTTTTTGAAATGAAAATTGTAGAAGACTAACAGATTAAATCTGTTTTGATGTTCAAAATTCTAGTATCACGGTCGAAATTTGAGTTTCGCTTTAGAAAAGGTGTTGAACCATTAATTATTTATTCAGACTCAGATTAGACTGCTGACTCCTTTGAAGTCAGTGACAGGATGTTTATGGAAATCCAGTAGTATGGAATTCAGTTAAACAAAAGACTGTGTCCAGATCCTCAACGTTTGCTGAATATTATGCAAAGAGGAAGTTTTATTACTTACGGATATTCTGAAAGATTTAGTATGTGACAAAAATATTTTGAAAAATTTTAAGATCTGATGATGTTTACCAAAGAATTTTACGAAGAAATCTCGTCACTAACGTGTTGCTATGCATTTTGTTACATATTTGATCAATAATAATGAGATTGATGTTATAAAGGTTGATTGAAAATCTAATTAAAAATCTAATGTGGCAGACATCTTAACAAAATCGTTAGGTAGAATTAAGTTTTTAAAAAATGTGAACCGTCTAAATTAAGATGTATTAAATAAATATAATGTTAAGAGGAGCTGTTGGAAATATGTAACACTGAGTGTAATTAGGTTGGCAATGTTCATTCTGTATTCTATGATGACACTTGACATATGTATCTTATTCATGTAGAAGTAGACTCAGAGAATTTATTGTAATGGCGGTGCCAAGAGTCGTTGATTAAGTTATAATAAATCTTATAGTATGTATCATTATACGATCGCCCTTACCTATTTCTTTGTTTTATTTTATTGTTACATTCACTAATAGGTAATTGGTAGGGTATTATATCTATTTGGTAATGTACTAGTCAGTTTGTGTTATATGTTTGCCATATGCATGCGCCTGCTTACTTAAAACATATTGTTTAGAGACAGTAAATAACTACGGATATCCAACGATACTGTGAGAATGTGTGAGTTCCTGAGATATTGTGGTAGCCCTAGTGTGAGATTCTATAGTAACATCTGAGCCTTCCAGGGCCTTGGCCACACCAAGAAGGCCAGACACAGCGCTCCTGATATCCTATGCGGGAACGTTACCCACCTAACAATATGCAGAAATAAAGTAGTCACTTATACTCGGGGCGCTTTTAGCTGTATCCTCACGAACTACTGAGTAAATAAATGTACCACCAGGCAATATACCCTAAACAACAAGGCCTACTCACCTCGAAAGATGAGTCATCACGGATAGGGTTACTAGTTTTCGTAAAAGTTCAAATTATGTTCTTTCCTTCTATTCGTATGGAGGAAATCAACTTGAAATTTACCAAAATTAAATTTTTATTATTTTCTGAATTTTGACCGAATGTCACTTGGTTGACATATGACATATATTGACAATGAAAATTAATAATCTGTGGAATAATGTGATTAAATCCATTAAATATTTATTCAAGACATTTAAATCTTAATATTAAATCAGTATATCTTGTCTATAGATTAAATCAAACACAATTTAAGGAAAACAATTAATATGTTACTTGGTACATACTGTAATATATTGAAACAATTCAGGAGGAAAGTATGAATAATGAATATAAACATTGAATAGATAGATATGTTGAACGAAAGTTTATGTCATGAGTTTTGAAAGTGTATTTATAGGATATTCATCAACAAATGAATGAAACTATTAAAGAAAAATATTATTTCTTTGCATCAGTTTTTGTTCCAAAATCTTTGACCTTTCAGTGAAGTTCCAACATTGATAATATCGCACTAAGTGCATATAATATTCAATAAGTCAGAAGTTTCCTCAAAGTTATCGATTTTTTTCCCTCCTAGTTCTCTAATAGCATTAACAATATTTGAATTCAAAATTTACAATACTAAATTGACATTTTGTCGTTCCAGTCATGTAGGATAAAGTGCCTTCAAAGATAATGTGTAACTATATTTTAACAACTAGCTTTTTCTGATTGGTGCATTTGTTTTAATGAATTGTGTCGCTGAAATAACTCATTGCTTTCCAATTAATAGCATTATTATCTTAAACAACAGCTAAAGCTTCGAATCCAATGTCTTCTGAGCCAATAATAAGTTTCTTAATGAATTGATGTAATGAATCTGCTTTTAAAGTCTTACAGGTACAATATGCACTACTTCTTTATATGCTGATAAGAGACTGCTGATCTTAAACACATGTGCACTTGTAGCTCTATTAGAATTATTTTAAGTATTCCCAATGACGTTGCCTCCTCGATAATCTATATAAGGTTTAATATGTATTTCGTCAATCATAAGTACTATCGATTTATTATCATTTTTCAAAATATTGAATTTAGAACGGGTATATGATGTATAGCAAGATTCGTGCTGTTCTATATGAGGATCAGTAGGTAATTTGCTGATTTTCTTTCCTATTATTGAATAGGTCCTGAACTGCCATATCCTTGTAAAACACTTTCAGCGTCATGTCTTCCAACACTACAACACTGCACTGAATTTTCACTAGAGGTTCACTAAAATACACAAAGTATAACTTGCTCTTACATTTTTTCAAAACCCTTTGCTCAAACTTCTTTTCCTTAATCTTAAAATACAATTCTTCAACATTTGCCACAGCTATGGATGTCATATATTCTTTATTGAACTTAACTCTTTCTTTCAGACCTTTTCTTAACATCGAATACTCTAGTCTTTCTCTTCTATTATCGGGAGCTTCTCGGGCTATAGGCTTTAATCGAGGTATCTTCAGAGGGGCTGATAATAATTTCTCAGTTGATTCAACATAACAATTAGTAACTCTTTCAATATCACTTTCCAAGAAATGATCCACACACACCTGAAACAAATAATCAATATATGATTAATACATATATATAACAAAATATTATTTTTGTACATTGAGTAAAAAAATATCAGATTAATATTGATAAACATACATACCCGTTTCTTTGCAGTTGGGTTAAAATTTTCACGATTTATGGTATTCAACCACTTATTCTTTAGTTCCTCATATTTCGGAAAAGCAAAGGAATTCTTGTTAACTCCATTTTTATAGTTCACCTTACAAAGTGGAACACAAGAATAGTTTGGCATGTTGAATGTATTTAATATACAATTTGCAGTACAAAACTTCTAATATTGGATGGAGTAGTCCGTTACTTTGTGATAGTTCATTTTAATGGAATGAAATAAGGAATTACTTTGTTTTCTATCACTTTTTATTATAACTGATATACAGTGACTCGAGTTTCGTAGTGTTTACTACATTTTCAAACTGAACGAACAAATTAGATCTCAACTATTATATATGGGGATTGTAGGCTTCGGCAGAGCTTCGAAGAGAGGGGTTTTCCAAAGTTCCGTCTGTTCGTTAAGTAGTTTTATTATTGGTACGTGCTTTTTATATTTTTCAATTTCTATGGATTCCAGGATGTCAAGTTTTTTCCCTTTCGCTTCCACGTGCAAGATAACAAGGTTGTTCAATTCTGGGAAGGTGTGATCTGTAGTGAAGAAATGGTTCGCAAAATTGGAATTATTCTTCCGGTTCCTAAAAGCAGATTCATGCTCTTTGTACCTTTTATGGAAAGGTCGGCCCGTTTGACCTATATACACACTATTACACTCTTGACAACTTAATTTATAGACTCCAGAACCGACTGAATATTTCTGGAGTCTATAAATTAAGTTGTCAAGAGTGTAATAGTGAGTATATAGGTCAAACGGGCCGACCTTTCCATAAAAGGTACAAAGAGCATGAATCTGCTTTTAGGAACCGGAAGAATAATTCCAATTTTGCGAACCATTTCTTCACTACAGATCACACCTACCCAGAATTGAACAACCTTGTTATCTTGCACGTGGGTAATCCTTACAAGTTAACTTAATGACTCCTGATTCATTATGTTTATTTGATTCATCTTCATTATTTTTAATGTCTATGTTATAAATGGTTCTGAAAGCTGCTGTGTAATTAAAATTTTTGTTAAAATAATTGGCAATGTCTTCGGGAGAATACACGTGAGTTAATGCTATATTTTTCTGTGTATTGTTCATGATTTTATCTATAAGGGTTGGGTTGAAACCATTGTTAAATACTCTTTGTTTGATCATATTGAGGTCTTTGGAAAACTTCTGGAGGTTCATCGGTACTTTTGGTAATCTATGGATGAAGCTATGATAGACTGACATTTTTTGATTAAAGGGATGATTAGAAGTTTCATGTATGGTGATATATATGTGTATAGGTTTGTGAAACATGCTTAATTCATATGGATTATTTAATCTTGTGATACTTAAGTCTAGAAAATTGATACTTCGGTTCTCCACTTCCCCATAGGTCAATTTGATGGACGGGTGTAGATTATTATTGAATTTTAAGGTGTCTTTAAAGCAACATAGATTGTCCTAGACTTACATATTACAAGACTGAATAAGTCACATGAATTTATTATATTTCACCAACCTAAATTAACAGATATCACTATACATAAAACATCTAATGATCCCTTCAATCAAAAAATAGCAGCCTATAATAGGTTTATCCATAGATTACTAAAAGTACTCGTGAACCCCCGAATTTTTCCAAAGAACTCAGTATAATCAAATAAATAGCATTCAACAATGGTTTCAACCCAACCCTATTTTTACTTCTTTGAAGATGGTCGAAAGACCGAAACAACTGTCAGAGTTCTGAATTAACTGTGAAACATAAAAACTATGTGAATTTTCTGAATAGAATTCTATAGAAGTAGAACTGCTAATGGGTATCTATTTGAGTCCATTTTAAATTGAGATTTTCATTGATAGTTCGAATAACATTAATCATGGAAGTAAAAATAGAATCGATAATAAGATCGTTTGGTACAGATATGTGGATGACATAACAGTATGCTTGAAAGGTTTCAGTAGACAACTTGATGGTTTTTGCCATCACCTTCATTGAATAGAAGTAAGTAATGAGTTTGCAATAGATGAAGAAGCTGATGAGTACTTAAATTATTTGGATTTCACTAAAACTAGAGTCAATTACGAACATAATTTTTCTATTTTTCGCAAACCTTCTCATAACGATATAATAATCACAAAACTTCATTTAATCCAATTCAACATTAATTACATGCATTTCATAGTATGACACATAGATTTTTAACAATTTCTTTATTTCTGAAAAATTATATATAGACCCATAATCGAATAAGAACACCCCTTTTACCCCAGTTGTAAGTATTCAGTTTTGATTAATTTGGAAAAATAGGCGAGAGATCTACTCTCAAAATTATCACACGTCTGAGACACCCACTTAATAGACTTCATAACCCATCATATGAGTTTCTATATCAGAAAATTAATATAGTACCTATTAATGAGCGACTTGAATACTTGAACAAAAAATTCGCTAAAAGGTGGAATGAAAGTGGAAAAATAAACAACTTGTTACAAATTGAGCGAACACTCCATTTTCCGAGAAGATCTCCATCATAGAAAGTTAAAGAACAGAACACATGAGGACCTTCTTTTGCAAAATTTTTGAATATATCATTTTTGTAATGACTTATAAATTGATTTGTATTATAATTTTTCTCAATTGTACATGGCTGAAGGACTCCGGTCGAAGGTCGTTTAACTCTGTCAATAAGGAACTATCATTTTTATTATTATTATAATCATTAATTAAATTTAATCGAATAAATAGCAACTAACAAAGGTTATTCACAATCAATAATAGTCATTATGATTGCCAGGATATAGTATAAAAATAATATCTATGAAATAGGCTGAATATCGGAAACATATTCATTTCTCCCACTTCTTATGATAAACCATTCTGTAAATCAGAAAATTTCTTAATTACATACACAATAACATATTTTTCAGAACCAATGATTCCTTGGGAAAAATTCAAGTGAAACTCTTAAACTCAAGTAAATAATGGATGGTGTAGTCCGTTACTTTGTTCATTTTAATGGAATGAAATAAGGAATTACTTTGTTTTCTATCACTTTTTATTATAACTGATATACAGTGACTCGAGTTTCGTAGTGTTTACTACATTTTCAAACTGAATGAACAAATTAGATCAAAGGTTTTCCAAAGTTCCGTCTGACTTAAGTAAATAAATCGAAGTTTGGCTGGAAAATTTCGGTCGATAGCCATACGAGAAATCATAACATAAATAGAGGTTAATTCTTGATAGAAAGTATATAAAATTATTCGAATATTTTAATATTAGCCTTCTACATATTTAATTTCAAAAAATTATATTTAATGATTATAACTTCTGAAAATAAATTGAAATAATGTCATATCACACTTATATCAAATGACATGTAAAATAAACATTCATTATAAGACATCCAAATGGTATAACAAAATCCAATAAATAAAAAGTGTTAACCAAAATCCTATAAATTAAATATTTTGAATAGACAAAATTTTGTTTCTGCTGATCAATCTTATGAAAACAAATATCTTTCAAAAATGTCTAACATAGTCTTAAGAATTTCATCATAAAACTATCTTACTCAGAATATTCAATATTATTGGATATCTAACTAAGTTACTTTATATAAAAACTCAAGATATGTAAAAACATTACTAAAAAACAAGTTTTAAGAGAGACTTTGCTTCGTCAGTATTCAAATAATTCATATTCAATAAATATAACAATATCAACAACAAATATTTACTCACCCTTCAACCATTTAGAAAACTTCTGGTAAACTGAAAATTTTTTAAATGTAGATTAATGGTTAACTAAAGTTAAATATTTCTGTGGTTCACCCTTGATCCAAAAGATTGAAAGACAATTTAACGGCCTCTGTTATAGCACAAGAAGAAGGATTTTGTTATACCATTTGAATGTCTTATAATGAATGTTTATTTTACATGTCATTTGATATAAGTGGTACTTATATGACATTATTTTAATTTATTTTCAGAAGTTATAATCATTAAATATAATTTTTTGATATTAAATGTGTAGAAGGCTAATATTAAAATATTTGAATAATTCGAGAAATCAATAAAGTTTTCTTCTCTCTTTCTTTCTAAATCGAAGTTATATTATATTGCGATCCTTGCAAGTCAACTTATAGACTCCCGGTTTTCTTCTTTGTTGGATTTATCTTAAGAAAAATTAATGGTTTATATTGATCAGACCGGCAGATCTTTCAAGAAGATAATCCACGAAAGTTATACTTCAAAGCCCGCACATTCAACATACGCCAAACATTTTATAGAATTTCAACATAATTTCAATAACGAATACGGAATTATTCATATCAAGAGAAAGGGGTCCAGATAAACATTCTGAGAATTACTTGAAATAATTCTGAGAAGATTCGCCTGAACGAACAAACAGATACCAATAGTTCACCATTATTGTATATCTTTATCGCTGGAAATACCAGCAACAACCGTAATAACTATAAAAGTTATTACGGTGCCAATTTCGGTTTCTCTTCACCTTCTTCTTCTTCCACTTAGGCTTGGAGCCTGTTCTTCTTTGACGATGTCTCTATTCGGTGCGTAACTTATCACTCTATCTCTTGCTGGGTCTCCGGATACTTCTCCCTAGATCTGATTTATCCCTAGCCTTCTTCACCATTCTGTCTTGCCCCATTCTTTCTATGTGAGCGTTCCATGCTTCCTTTCTGTTGTTTATCCATTCCCCGATTTTCTCCACTCCATACAGCCTTCTGATCTCATCACTCCTTTCTCTGTCATACAGGGTTTTTCCGGAAATTCTACGAAGAATCTTCATTTCCGCAGTCTCCAGCATACGTCTTGTCTTCGCAGTATCTGGTCTGGTTTCAGCCGTGTAGGTCATGATCGGTCTTATGGTACCTTTATAAATTCTTGCCTTCGTTTTTATGTTCAGATGTTTATTCCTCCATATGGTGTCGTTAAGGCAGCCTGCAATTTTATTTGCCCTCATGACTTGTAAGATACCTCATCTTCAATGCAGCCATAACTGGATAATTCGACACCCAAGTATTTGAATGACATCACCTGCTCTATTATCTTCTGATTTACTTTTAGTTTACATCGGAGAGGTTCTTTTGCTCTTGTCATGCATTTAGTTTTTTCAGTGGCTATGTCCATATTGAATTGCTTCGCGGCATTGAAGAAGAGTTGGAGGATTCTCTGAAGGTCGTCCTCACTCTCCGCGAAGAGTACTGCGTCATCGGTTTAACAGAGGATCGTAAACTCCCGGTCACCCATTCTGTAACCCCTTGCAGATTTCACCCTTTTTATGATATCATCCATTATGATATTAAAAAGGAGTGGGTTTAAGGAGTAGCCCTGTCGAACTCCGCTCTTGATAGGTATTTTTCTAAACAGTTTGCCATTTATTCGGATTTGGACGATATTTTCCGCATATATGTACTTGATGGTCTCAATCAAATTCGGTTTTTCAGAAGGTGTATGACGTCCCCTAGTCGTACTTTATCGAATGCTTTGTGCGGGTCAACGAAACATAGGAAAGCCGGTCTGTTATATTCCGTTGATTTTTCCACAACCTCTCGCATCACGAACACAGCATCCGTACATGATCTTCCTGTTCTAAAGCCTTGTTGTTCATTAGCTAGTGTTAGAATGGAGTCTATCTTTGTTGTTATAATCTTAGTAACAAGTTTTAACATCGCATCCAGCAGGTTTATTTCTCTATAATTTTTCGGTTCTTTTTATCTTCCTTCTTGAACATTGTGATTGTTTTCCAAGTTTCCGGTGTCTTCCGCTCTGTTAAGATTTTATTCACTAATGATGTTATCTCGGTTATCAAACTGTCTCCTCCATATTTGAGAAATTCATTCGGGATGTTGTCCTGTCCTACAGATTTTCTGTTCTTCTCCCGCATTGCCGCTCTAATATCTTGCTCTTCAACCGTATCGTCGTTTATTTGAACGTTCTCTAGCTCATTTTCTTGTATATTGTCATCTTAGAACAATCTTGTGAGATAGTCTACCCAGGTATTTTCGTCTATTGGGTTGTTTTTTCGAGTTCGTTAACGTCTTTTCTCTGATACCTTATGAATCTCCACATTTGCTTTTGTAGACCGTAAAAATCTGACTTCATCCTTTTCGAGAACATTTCCCAATGATCATTCTTCGTTCTCCTTACTAGTTCTTTCGTCTGGTTCCTGATTCTTCTGTACTTTTCGAGTGATTCCTGTATTCTGAGAGCTTTATATTCTAGATGTGGATTTGATCTTGATTATTTTTCGAAACCATGGCTTTTCATTCGGTTTGCTGTTCGGTTTTACCTTTCTCGTTCCTAGTGCCTCATTTGCGGCCTCCTCAATCATAACCCTCAGTTTTCTCCAACATTGGTCCACGCTGAAACCGTTCCATTTTATTGGATCTGTACGGATTTTATCTGTCAATCTCTGCTGATACAAGTGTTTTGTTGACTCATTTGACAGGTCTTCGACGTTAAATTTTTCCTTCTCTGGTAGTTGGTCCGCAACTAGGTTCCTTCATACTTTCAATCGTATTTTCCCCATTAATAGCTTATGGTCACCACCTACATTCGTCGAGTTCAGTGTTCTAACATCCAAGATTTGGGATGCGAATACATGGCGATTGATCAGTATATCATGGACTTTTGTTCTCTGCTATTCTCGAATGTGTACTTGTATGTATCTAGTGATTGTAGAATGTGTTGTTGATTCTCAGGTTATTGAGCAAACATAAGTTCACCATCATCCACCGTTATCGTTTTTCTGGTATTCGTTGAATCTCTGTTTCATTCCAGGTATAACAGTTCTCCCTATTCTTGCATTGAAATCACCCATTATTATAACAGTTTCATCTGATGAAATCTGATCTAAAACGTTCTGTAAGTTGTCATAGAATTTTTCTCTTTCTTCCTTGGGTTTACAGTCTTCCGGGCTATACACAGAGATGATGTTGATCCTCTGTGGTTCTGTACAAAGTTTGATTTGAAGGATTCTTTCAGAGTGATAGCTGCACCCTTCAAGCATGTTTCTATACTTGCCATGAAGCAGAACTCCAACTCCGGCAGCTGCTCTCTTTTCCTTATCGACCCCACTGTACACCAGCAAATATTCTCCGTAGTTCACCTGTCCCTTTCTCTTCTTTGAGCGCACACATATCAACTTTTCTATCTATAAGCTGATTTCCTGGTCTCTACTATTAAGTGATCTGATATTCCATGTCGCTATTCGTATTATGTCCCGGTTTTTCCATTTACATTTCCTTTTCCTTGCGTGTGTCATCGTTGAGTTATCCTTCCCATTCCGAGGCCCATCATCGGTACTTTGAGTATTTATTGTTTTTTTACAGTGGGTGAGCTACTAACCCGGCCCGCCAAGCCTCTTCCTTTACCCGGGCTTGGGACCGGTGCTTATTGTAGACATTAATTTAATTCTAAAAGTTTTTTGAATCAAAATTTTTTTGAAATTAAAATTGTAGAAGACTAACAGGTTAAATCTGTTATGACATTCAAATTTTAGTATATTTCTTCTATCAAGTAAAAAGCCTTTTTCCATTTTATTTTTTTTACAGATATAAGCTGGATTAATTCTTCGAAACCTCCAGAAATTCAATATGAAAGTCTTCTGAAAACTTTTTAGAATCAAATGAATAAAAAGCCTGGGAAACACCGTTTCACTTTATGGATATATAGAATTATACACACATGTAAGCCGCAGATACCAATAAAGAATCAAAAGATGACAAAAAGTACTAAACGTAATTATCCAGATCCATCATCCATGACAAATTTGTTTTGATTGGATATTCAGAAATAACAAATTCCACCAGAAAAAAAATGTTCCACGGAGAATTTACAAAGGCTTGAATAGGTTTCGGAAAATTAATGCGCCCATGTTATCTGTAATATTTCAAAAAAAACCTTCGAAGTAATACGATCAAACAAATGTTAACTTCCGCTATTTAATAAATAGCGGAAGTCAACATTTGTTTTTCTTATAGTGAATATCTTGAAATCGATTAAAGTAAGAGCTTCATTTCGTACGTGTGTCATTTCATTAACTCCGGAATTGAAAGAAATATATTTTGATGCCGAAAAAGATGTGATGTTTAAGAATGAATATTTACAACTGATTTATTCACCCGCATAAGTGAGAACAGTATTTGCAGAAAAATCACCAAAATCATTTGCAGAAGAATCACAATAAATCACAGGATGCGGTAGAACTTTCAAGAAAAAGCAAGGAGAACAAAAAGGATTTCAAGAGGATGAAGGAGGATTTTGTGCTGAATAATTTTGATGATAAGAGTGTTTCAGTGAATTTATGGTTAAAAAAAATTTGTTGCCTGTAAAGTCGGTATACGGGCGAAAGTTTTACGTGACAACGACTTTGAGTGGTAAAATAATTTTAATGTGAATATTCATTCGTATAGTAGGAAGAAGGATGAAATAATAGTAACAATTTAAAACATTTATTTATACAAAGAATTATATTTATTTTATTTCAAATTTTTGCATAAATTGAACTTTGTTGAAACAGTTATTAATATAAATAACAAATTCGAGAATTCACAAAATTGGTTTATGTTAAATCAATCAGTTGTTATAAGTTATTAATAAATTTAACTTGTTTTACATTGTTATAAATATAAAAACTAAATTTAAAAGTTAGAACATTTATTTAAATCACATTAATTGTTAATATCAATCGATTTTAATTCAAAGTGTATTTTCTAAAAGGAGAAAACTAATTCACATTTGATCTTTGAATTTGTAAATCGCGCGCTTACGACCTTGCGCAGTGATTAGTCGTCTCGGTTTGAATGTTTGAAAGTTTCGATTTGACAGGTTGGAGGTTAAACATTGTTATTTCAATTTTTTACATAGCAAGTCGCGCTCATTTTTTCAAGTTAAACAAATTATTATTGGTTGAGAAACGATTTCTACTACTTTTTTGATTGAAAACTACCACAACATTGTGATTACTACAACATAACCTATTCACTTATGTCTTAGTCATTTATTTCATCATGTTATATTATCAGTCTGAAATTATTTACCTTTGCTGTTTGAATTGTTGCGATGGACGAAACTACCTTCACATTATCACTACACAATCGTTTTACAATTAACTGGCAACGTGTAAACTTGTATGCAGGCGCCTAAGCGAAATAGAAGCGCAAGACATGAACCGGTGTGTATGCCTATCTCTCTCACTCTCTCTCTCTCTCGCTCTGTCTCTCTTGCTCTTAGGCGGGCTAACTGTGCTCGAGTGGAAGGGACGCGTGCCTTTCACTTTTTATGTCTGTCTCTCTCGCTCTTAGGCGGGCTAACCATGCCCGAGTGGAAGGGACGCGTGCCTCTCACTCGCTCTCATTGTGAGCGCATAACGTGAGCGGAGCGTAACGCAGTTTCTTGAAGTGTCACCCGGCAAACCAATTTATAAGACGTTGTCACGTCAAAAATTCGAAACGGAATGCACGCGTTGTGAAGTAGAAAAAGATAGAGACAATATTTTGATTTTACGGTTGTTTCTGGATGGAATAGCGAAAGAATGGTTTGATTCTAAATTGATTACATTAGGTTTAGACAAAAATTCTCAAATATGGAAAGATAACTGCTTAGAGAGTTTTTGTGGAACGAGCTGGCATAAATATAGAGAGGCCTATTCATTTAGGTACATAGGAGGAAGTTTAGTTAACTACGCTTTTAGGAAAGAAAATTTGTTGTTGAATCTCCGAAATAATTTTTCAACTGACATATTAGTTGATTTAATTGTGCCAAGTTTGCCAAATATTTTACAAGATAGAATTGATCGACCAAATGTAACAACTTTCGAGAAATTCTTGGGTGAGTTGCGAAAGCTAGAAAGTTCAAAAAAATATGACAACGATCGAAATAAAGAAAATCATAGAATGAATAAATCTGCCGAACAAATTCCTTCCTATTCACAAACAAATGGAAAACCAGTTAAGAAGGAACCAAGCTCAATTTGTGAGAAGAATGGTTTTTCAGGTAGATTTCATCCGGAGACTTTATGTCGGCTAAGAAACAAATCCAATAATTCTGAACAAAAGAACCCGGTAACATAAGAACTTTAGGCAACTGGGGTACAGGATGCATTAAATGAGGCTATTTCAAACCAAAAAAACTGCTGCCATTGATAAAATTGAAGGTGTTTATGAATAATAATGAAATATGTGGAATTTATGATTCGGGCTCAAATGTTAGTCTTCTGAATTTAAAAGTAGCAGAAAAGTTATGTCTACGCATTCAAGATAATAGAAAAACATTCAAAAGAGTCAGTGGCAGTGCAAGTTTTTCAGGATAAATGATTACAAAAATGAAAATCAATAATATCAAAAAAGAAGTTGTACTTTTTGTAGTTAATGAGAAAAATTTCGAGTATGATATTCTACTCGAAATAGATTCCCAATAGATTTCCAATTTTCAATTAAAACAAGATTTTGATTTGAATATTTATCAAAGATTAGATATGAATGAAGGGAGAAAGATCGATTGTGTCCATAATAAAAATAATAATAATCAAAACAATGATAACACCATCAATTTCAATGGAGGGATAACAACAGAACTTTTCGAAGCAAAATTGGACCATTTGGAAACTAATCAGAGAAATAAAATTGAAGTTTCAATAAATAAATATGACCATATTTTCGCAAAACACAAAATTGATATTGGTCAGGTGCAAAATAATGAGGCACATATAAAACTTTTAGAACACAAATTTATAGCCATACCATACAGATGATCAATGGAGAATCAAAAATAGATAGAATTCCATATAGGAAGATTGTTGAGAGCGAATCTGATTGAGGAGTCCTCCTCACCTTTTGCATCACCAGTCACTTTAGCATATAAGAGAGATGAAGGGTCTAAAACCATATTATGTGGCGATTTTCGTGAACTCAATAAATTAATCTTTCCCGAACCACAACCTTTCCCATTAATTAATGAAATCTTAGCCAAGATCCGAAATGCAAAATTCTTTACTACAATAGATGTAAATGCTGCCTTTTGGTCGATTCCTATTGTTATCAAAGATAGGTATAAGACTGCTTTTTTGACACAGAATGGTCACTGGCAATGAAAATGTTTACCTTTTGGACTTAAAACATCCCCGGCCATATTTCAACGTTTATTGAAAAATTTTATCAGAAATTATAACCTGAATTTATTTTGCCTAAATTATATAGATGATATTCTAATATTTTCTTCAATATTTGACCAACATGTAGAACATTTGGAGAGTCTCTTGAAAGCAATATGTAATGAAGGATTCAGACTTAAATTCATCAAGTGTAATTTTGCAGACGAAGTCAAATATTTAGGACATTGTAGGAAACAATACAGTACGACCTATAAATGACAATTAAATTTCCATTAGGAATTTTCCTCCACCAGATACTCGGAAGAAGATAAGACAATTTTTGGGTAAAATTAATTTTTATCACAAATATATAAAAGATTCAGCTAGATTTTTAGAACCGTTGCATAATTTACTGAGAAAAGATGTAAAATTCAATTGATCATTGGCTTGTCAGAAAGCTTTTAATAAGGTTAAGGACATCCTTTGTTCTGAGCTAATTCTTGCAATTTTCGACCCAAGTGCCTATACACTATATATACTGATGCCAGTATTCAAGGAGTAGGAGCTGTTCTTAAACAAACACCGATTAATGGTGAAATGAAACTTGTAGCGTATTTTTCTGAAGAACTGAATAAAATCAAAATCAAAAGAACAAGGAAGCAATATTCCTAGAATGTCTGGCAATTAAAGAGGCAATTAAATTTTGGAAATATTGCCTAATAGGACATAAATTCATTGTTGTTACTGACCATAAGCCATTAGAAGGGAAAGAATTTCGTACAAGACCAGTTGAACAGCTGGGTAACATGATGAATTTTCTATCACAATTCGATTTTGAGACTGGATATGAACCAGGAAAAGGAAATGTAGAAGCGCAGATTACCTTTCTAGAAACCCAGTTCTAGAAGAAACGGAGAATATGGACGAATGTACAAGAACAGTTAATTTGGTGGAATTAATTGAAGTAAAAAACAATCAACAGAATGATCCCTTACAGATAAAAATATGAGAAGAACTGATGTACAGAACATTACAAATTGCACAAAAATAACAAAAAAATAATTTTATCCAATGATTTCGGGAAAGTGTTAATCAGAAAAGTGCACAAGTATTATGGCCTTATTTGTGCTAGTAAGATAAATAATAAAATCAGGAAGTTTTATCACGTTCAGAATATGGATTCACTGACAAAAGAAGTTTGTGGATCATGCGACATATGTTGTAAAAATAAAACGAGAGTAGGCCTCTCCTTTTTCAATTGGGCCCAGCAAAGGAACCATTTGAAATAATGTCATTAGACACAATTGGAGGTTTTGCTGGAAACTGTTCTTCAAAAAGATACCTTCATATCCTAATGGATCATTTTACTCGATATGCATTTGCGAGCACTTCAAAACATCAAACAACCGACGATTTCATCATATTAGTTAATAAAATTCAAGATAAACGACCAATGAAAACACTAGTAACAGATCAATACCCAGGAATAAATTTGAATATACAATTGATTTTCACAATAGTAGATTGTCCTTTTTCTAATGGTCTGAATGAACGACTAAATCAGACATTAGTGAACAGAATAAGGTGCAAACGAAACGAAAAGAAAACTAGGGCATGGACGAAAATAGCCGATGAATGTATTGAAAAATACAATAGAAAAGACCATTCTACAACTGGATATAGCCCAGAATATTTACTTTGTGAGAGAACTGATCCCATTGCACTAGAAGAACTTATTGAAGAAAGAAATTCACCAGAAGATAAGGAAATAGCATACTACTCTGTCAAAAAAGTACCGGGAATTTTCAATCAAAACAACATTTTTACATTTAATCGTCAAAATTTATTGGGTCACCTTCAAAATAGGCTCCATTTGCTCCAGTGCATCTATGCCAACGGCACTTCCAATTATCGAAACATTTTTTATAGGCGCTTTCCGGGATGGACTTTAGCTCTCGCGCCGAATTTTGTTTTATGGCTTCAATCGACTCAAAACGGGTGCCACGAAGGGGCAATTTTAGTTTTGGGAAGAGGAAAAAGTCGCAGGGAGCCAAATCCGGCAAATACGGTGGTTGCTGAAGCACGTTTGTTGAGTTTTTGGCGAGAAAGTCAGTCACAATCGTAGCTCGGTGAGAAGGCGCGTTATCGTCATGCAAAATCCATGAGTTGTTCGCCCACAAATTTGGCCGCTTCTTACGGATACGCTCACGCAAACATTTCATAACGCCTAGGTAATACTCCTTGTTTACCGTCTGACCCTCTGGAATGAATTCGTAGTGCACCACGCCACGGATATCGAAGAAAACAATGAGCATCACCTTCATTTTCGAGCGGCTTTGGCGTGGTTTTTTCAGTTTCGGCTCATTTTTTGCCACCCATTCCGATGATTGCTGGCTTGTTGGCATATCGTACTCGTAGACCCAGGTCTCATCACCAGTTATAATGCGTTCCATGAATGTAGAATCGGAATTACAGCGATCCAGCATGTCTGAAGCAACCTGTTCGCGATGACGTTTTTGAAGAAAATTTAGGTCTTTCGGTAGGAGTCGTGCGGCCACCTTTCTCATGCCCAAAATATCAATCAAAATCGTACGTGCGGACTCGTGGGATATCTTAAGATCATGTGCTATCTCTCTCAAGCTGGTAAGACGGTTTTCCAGCACCCTTTCCTTAATTTTATCGACGTTATCTTCGATCGAAGCCGTCGATGGGCGACCACTTCACGACCGTCCTTGAAGGCTCTGTACCACTGATATGCACGAGTTTTCGATAGAGCATTATCACCAAAGGCCTTTTGCAACATTTTCAATGCATCGGCACACGAAAATTCATTTGCAACACAAAACTTTAAACAAATTCTTTGCTCAACGTAATCACCCATAGTAAAAATCGGACGCACTCTGACATCGACTGACTTAATCAGCTGTTGCAAACACACTAGTTGACAGATCCCGCTCAAGCTTGGCATAGTCATTAAGGACAGTGGTACCAACCTAGGAAAAAAAATTTTTACCTGCCTCATTGCCCCGCCAGATTTAAATCGATAATTCCCGGTACTTTCTTGACAGAATGTATAAAAATTCTTTACGCTATCATGAATACAATAAAAGACTGATCGACAAGAATAAGAAACATTATGATTTTAAAATTGGAGACTATGTTTACGTTGAAAATAAATCAAAATTTAATAGAAAAAAACCTGATGAAATAAGAGTATGACCTTTTTCAATAGTGAAAAAAATTTGTCACACTATATATGAAATATCGGAAATAAAAGAAAGGACAATAATTATTTTCATGTAACTAAGTTGCTCCCATGTGAAAACGCAAATATGTAATGAAAATTTACTGCATTCTGGGTATACCCGCTCTGAATCCAAAGTGATTTTTAGATATCAATTCGTTTTTATCATGATAGGAAATCATTATCCTTTTCATTATTTTATTTTTGTGAGTTTCGCGATGTTTGAAATAGTGATATCGGACTGGAATAATTTATTTAAGCGAACAAAATAATATGCGTTCATATGCGTTTTTTCATCTACTTGTTTAGGAATTCAAATTACCAAGATATTAGAGAAAAATGGATATTACTTGATAGAACAAATATAACAAAATTTGAATATCAAAACAGATTTAAACTGTTAGTCTCCTACAATTTTAATTAAAAAAAAAGTTTTATCCAAAAAACTTTTAGAATAAAATTAATGTCTACAATAAGCATCGCTTATATTTAATAGACGTATATAATCAAAACTTAATATATAATGTCAAATGGATTAAATAAACCAACAGATATAAAAAAGTCACTAAAATTAATAAATAAATATTTAAAGGAGACAAAATTTTTGTTTTTGATCTTACCATTAAGATACCAATTGCCTCCCAAAAACATGAACACAACTTAAGGACTTCTCAAAAATATAATTTATTTGAATATTTAATATATTTAAATATTCAAATAAGTTAATTCAGAAATTTCTCAAAACATGCACTATAGCTTCAAAAAACAATTATAATTCTGGTAATCTCTTCATCGGCCCTGAATAATATTCCAAATATCAAAATCAAATAACTACCACTATATCTCACCTCACACGTGTTTAACAGGATAATTGCTTTAAACAGACTAACTTCAAAACTCAAGATAGTCTATGTTCGTAACAAAATCACAGAAAATTGTAAGGTGTTATAAGGTTATATTTAGATCATTGACATTCCATAATGAGATTTATTAAAGCCTGAATATAATTATATATTATATATGAAATAAAAAAGAAAAAGGCTTTTTACTTGATAGAAGAAACATAACAAAATTTGAATATCAAAACAGAATTAATTTGTTAGTCTTCTACAATTTTAATTAAAAAAAAAATTGTATTCAACAAACTTTTAGAATTAAGTTATTGTCTACAATAAGCACCGCTTATATTTAATCCTAAAAGTTTTTTGAATAAAAATTTTTTTTTTTAATTGAAATTGTAGAAGACTAACAGATTAAATCTGTTTTGATATTCAAACTTTATATTTCTTCTATGAAGTAAAAAGCCTCTTTCTACTTTATTTTATATATAATATATAATTATATATAGGCTTTAATAAATCTCATTATAGAATGTCAATGATTTAAATATAACCGTATAGCACCCTACACTTTTCTGTGATTTTGTTAAGAACATAGACTATCTTGAGTTTTAAAGTTAGTCTGTTTAAAGCAATTATCCTGTTAAACACGTGTGAGGTGAGATATAGTGATAGTTATTTGATTTTGATATTTGGAATATTATTTAGGGCCGATGAAGAGATTACCAGAATTATAATTTTTTTGAAGATATAGTGCATGTTTTGAGAGATTTCTGAATTAACTTATTTGAATATTAAAATATATTGAATATTTCAAATAAATTTTATTTTTTGAGAAGTCCTTAAGTCGTGTTCATGTTTTTAAAAGGCAATTGGTGTTCTTAATGGTAAGATTAGAAACAAAAATTTTGTCTCCTTTAAATATTTATTTATTAATTTTAACGACTCTTTTTATATCTGTTGGTTTCTTTATTCCATTTGCCATTATATATTGAGTTTTGATTATATACGTCTATTAAATATAAGCGGTGCTTATTGTAGACATTAATTTAATTCTAAAGGTTTTTTGAATAAAAACTGTTTTTTTTAAATTAGAATTGTAGAAGACTTAAAGATTAAATCTGTTTTAATATTCAAACCAAAATATTGTTTTTAAAATGGACCCCAAGTATTTGAAATCATCGTATTTCATGATATTTTTACTCTTTTGCTGCTTACTCCTTACTCCAGTCCTAGAAAATAGAAGCATCATTCGGGATAACTTAGTACGTGAACTATCCAACCACCATTAAAAAATATTATGGAATCAGTTTATTTGTGTAAATTGTAGGGTCAAGCGGGCTAGAATGAACTGGAATAATATTAAGCAAGTGAGTAACTTGAAATTAACATCTAATTGAAAGTAAAAGCATGAATTATGTCAATATGTTACGGGACTTTCGTCTCACTCGGATCACAGACTAGTAAAATGGTTGAGCGTTGAATTACATCATCATCGTGAATATTCGAGCTTTTCTTTCGTTATCCATTTCTTTTTCTGTTATTTATTGGAACATTCCTGTGAACTATACTACGACGTTGTTATTTTATATAAACATAAAGTCAGACGACTAAGCTGGACCTATAAATAGTAAAATCGCGAACAATTTTCTTTAAATCCGTCAAAGAAGCTTTCTAAAGGAACAGGAAATTTGCCGAATGGATTTTTAACTCAAAACTATTTGTTGGCACGAAGAGCATGGGCACTTATCGATAACTTTCCTTCAAAGTAGAACCTCTCAGTATGTAACATAAATAGAGGTTAATTCTTGATAGAAGGTATATAGAATTAATTAAATATTTTAATATTAGCCTTTTACATAATTTATTTTCAGAAGTTATAATTATTAAATACAATTTTTTTAAATTAAATATGTAGAAGGCTAATATTAAAATATTTATATAATTTTACATACCTCTATTTATGTTATTTTATTCATAATATAAAATTATTTGGTTTCCTTAACATTCTTTATACTAATAATCCTTGTGCTATAACAGAGGCCGTTAAATTGTCTTTCAATCTTTTAGATCAAGGGTAAACTACAGAAATATTTATCTATAGTTAACCGTTACACTACATTTAAAGATTTTTCAGTATACCAGAAGTTTTCTAAATTGTTGAAGGGTGAGTAAATATTTGTTGTTGACTGATGTTAAATTAATTGAATATGAATCATTTGAATACTGACGAAGCAAATCCTCTTGTTTTTCAGTAATGTTTTTACATATCTTGAGTTTTTATATAACGTAACTTAGTTAAATATCCAATAATATTAAGTATTCTAAGTAAGATAGTTTTATGATGAAATTCGTAAGATTATGTTAGATATTTTTGAAAGATATTTGTTTTCATAAGATTGATCAGCAGAAACAAAATTTCGTCTATTCATACTATTTAATTTAAAGGATTTTGGTTGACAATTTTTTATTGAATTTTTATTTCTTGGATTCTGTTATATCATTTGGATGTCTTATAATGAATGTTAATTTTATATGTCATTTGATATAAGTGGTACTTACATGACATTATTTTAATATATTTTCAGAAGTTATAATTATTGAATATAATTTTTTGAAATTAAATATGTAGAAGGCCGATATTAAAATATTTGAAAAATTTTATACACCTTCTATCAAGAATCAACCTCTATTTATGTTATTTTATTCATAATATATAATTATTTGGTTTCCTCAACATTCTTTATACAGATAGTCCTTGTGCCATAACAGAGGCCGTTAAATTGTCTTTCAATCTTTTAGATCAAGGGTAAACTACAGAAATATTTATCTATAGTTAACCGTTACAATACATTTAAGAATTTTTCAATTTACCAGAAGTTTTCTGAATTGCTGAAGGGTGAGTAAATATTTGTTGTTGATTGATGTTATATTTATTGAATATGAATTATTTGAATACTGACGAAGCAAAGTCTCTCTTAAAACTTGTTTTTCAGTAATGTTTTTACATATCTTGAGGTTTTATAGAAAGTAATCGAGTTAGACATTCAATAATACTGAATATTCTAAGTGAGATAGTTTTATGATGAAATTCGTAAGATGATGTTAGACATTTTTTAAAGATATTTGTTTTCATGAGTTTGATCAGCAGAAATAAAATTTTGTCTATTCAAAATATTTAATTTATAGGATTTTGGTTAACAATTTTCATTTATTGGATTTTGTTATACCATTTGGATGCCTTATAATGAATGTTTATTTTATATGTCATTTGATATAAGTCATTTGATATCAGTGGTACTTATATGACATTATTTTAATTTATTTTCAGAATTTATAATTATTAAATATGATTTTTTGAAATTAAATATGTAGAAGGTAATATTAAAATATTTAAATAACTTTCAGTATGTGAACTGATATGATCCATCAAGCATTATATAGTACTATCGAGAACATAAGTCAAAACTATATTTGTGAATGAGGTTCAATAATATATAGATTTGAAATTTAATTTCTTCAATGTCTCCAAACTACACTCCAGAGTGTACTCCATATAAACAAAACACAATCGACCTGAAATCATAAATTCGGATATAAGTTAGTATTTTCTTGGAAATTTCATCTTTCTAGTTCTTGAATGAATTACTACGTTCTTAGAACTCGTCTGTAGAAATTTTTTCCATTTGGCCTAAATATGTATATGATACTTTGTAATCAAAGCGTTCATTTTAAATAAAACACATATCCAGAAAAGGTGATGCTGGATAATTAAGAAGAACTGTAAAGCTTACTTTCTGTGAATATTTCATTTTCAAGGAAGTGTTCTAGATATCAAAGTGGAAAATAAATTAGTTTAATATTTAGTTATATCTTTAGTTTCAACTAAAATAATTAAAAAATATCTATATGAGAAATACTACATGAAAATTACGAAGAAATATAACATGTCCAGGGAAACAAATCATTCACATCTAAACAAGGTTTTTGGATCGAGGATTTTCCTTGGAGATTAATATAGAACCATAGACGTATTGAAAGAGACTCAATTGTTACAAACAGTAGTGAGGCCAACTGGCCATCTGGTCCACTTCAAGAAGAATTGGGCCCAGTGTTGCCAAATTTCTTAATTGAGAATAATAATAATGATAAATTTATTGTTTCCTTAGGACATAACAAAATATGTACGAGACAAGTCAATATGTTTCCTTTCAAAAACGTAGTTATCATTCAAGTCTCACATTATTATTAATCATTTATATTTTTATTTATTCATAAGTTTCTCTCATTTCTCTATATTGATATTTTATTGAAGTAGGTTACGTAAAATAACCAATAAAAGATAATGTACATTTTTCTTTTATGGTAATACCGTGCACAGGATTTTTTGTAACATTGGCAATACTGCATTTCAAATTAGCGAATGGCATCTATTTCTTTCTTTCCTTAAAACGTAGAGTCGCAATGGTGCCAGATTATGTTCTCGTTTTTTTTTACGTTGAATAGTAGTAAGGAAATTCCTGACCTTAAATATTTATTTGGAGTTTCGAGCTATTTGGAGTGTATTTGGTTATAATTTGTGGACAACGTGGTTTGTCAATGTGGAAATAAGGAGAATTCTCATTTTCATTAATCGTTTCAGAGGCAAAAACACATTTCATATTCCAACAGCGTAAGTATATCCAGAATGAACGTAAATTTGAAAGATTTCCATAATTTTTGAAACATCAAATTCTAAGTGTCCATAAAATTACCATCATTTTTATTTTGTAATGTGAATATTCATTTCAGATTTCCAAGTGATACCGAAAAAAAAAATGGATTTGGGCTTCGCTTCTTGAGTTTGAAGTATTCAAAGGAATAAGGGCTAGTGAAATAAAATACCTCAAACTGTTACTCCAGTACCTGATCAATCTGCATTCGAGGTACCATGTGACAGGTAAAATGATATCCGAGAAATATCTCATATTTGTAATATGAATGCATATAACAAATTGTTAACTTAAGACTTACTTTGTTGCATAAATAATCGAAAGGATTATTTTTCAATTCAGACAAAACAATGTGAAGAAGGTGATTACAAAACAAATAGTGAAAGTTTATACTCTTTAGAATGAAGTTCGGCGACAAAAGTTTCGAATCACATTGAAGAGTTTACTATTGTTATTGACCGAAAAGTTTCGTTTCTCTGAGGAATCAGAACACACAATTTTGGTAAGCAACTATGGGAGAAATTCATTACCCTACTAGCACATGACTTTATTATCAATAATTAACACTTTATCAGTACCCAAATCTTCCTACAACATCTGTATATTGTTTATTCTGTCTAAAAATACTAATATTTCAATAGAAATACGGTAGAGGGTTGATTATTCAAAATAGTTGGAGGCATTGGATGTTCGGAAAGATGATCTGTTCGGATAATGGAATTGAAAACTCATTATTATTATTCAAATAATACATTCGTAAAAAAGCATCTGTTTATTCACTTCTGTTTGTAACATTGATTCACTCTTGCTAGGTATTAAATTACGTATGTACATATGCAATATTCTGCACTGAATTAACACTGTATTGAAATAAAAAATCTCACGCAATGGTTTCAGGTGTGAGCAGTTCGGTGAAGCAATCCTTCAGTTGAACGCCTCTCTACTGTTAAAACAAATTGTAGAAATTACTATGTTTTACCACAAAAAAATATGATACTACTCTGTCAAGAAAGTACCGGGAATTTTCAATTAAAACAACATTTTTACATTTAATCGTCAAAATTTATTGGGTCGCCTTCAAAATAGGCTCCATTTGCTCCAATACATCTATGCCAACGGCACTTCCAATTATCGAAACATTTTTTATAGGCGCTTTCCGGGATGTTTGTTTTATGGCTTCAATCGACTCAAAACGGGTGCCACGAAGGGGCAATTTTAGTTTTGGGAAGGGGAAAAAGTAGGAGGGAGCCAAATCCGGCCAAATACGGTGGTTGCTGAAGCACGTTTGTTGAGTTTTTGGCGAGAAAGTCAGTCACAATCGTAGCTCAGTGAGAAGGCGCGTTATCGTCATGCAAAATCCATGAGTTGTTCGCCCACAAATTTGGCCGCTTCTTACGGATACGCTCCCGCAAACGTTTCATAACGCCTAGGTAATACTCCTTGTTTACCGTCTGACCCTCTGGAACGAATTCGTAGTGCACCACGCCACGGATATCGAAGAAAACAATGAGCATCACCTTCATTTTCGAGCGGCTTTGGCGTGGTTTTTTCGGTTCCGGCTCATTTTTTGCCACCCATTCCGATGATTGCTGGCTTGTTTGCATATCGTACTCATAGACCCAGGTCTCATCACCAGTTATAATGCGTTCCATGAATGTAGAATCGGAATTACAACGATCCAGCATGGCTGAAGCAACCTGTTCGCGATGACGTTTTTGAAGAAAATTCAGGTCTTTCGGTACGAGTCGTGCGGCCACCTTTCTCATGCCCAAAATATCAATCAAAATCGTACGTGCGGACTCGTTTGATATCTTAAGATCATGTGCTATCTCTCTCAAGCTGGTACGACGGTTTTCCAGCACCCTTTCCTTAATTTTATCGACTTTATCTTCGATCGAAGCCGTCGATGGGCGACCACTTCACGACCGTCCTTGAAGGCTCTGTACCACTGATATGCACGAGTTTTCGATAGAGCATTATCACCAAAGGCCTTTTGCAACATTTTCAATGCATCGGCACACGAAAATTCATTTGCAACACAAAACTTTAAACAAATTCTTTGCTCAACGTAATCACCCATAGTAAAAATCGGCACGCACTCTGACATCGACTGACTTAATCAGCTGTTGCAAACACACCAGTTGACAGATCCCGCTCAAGCTTGGCATAGTAATTAAGGACAGTGGTACCAACCTAGGAAAAAAATTTTTACCTGCCTCATTGCCCCGCCAGATTTAAATCGATAATTCCCGGTACTTTTTTGACAGAATGTATATATTACACATTTTCTTGTGACTCGAATTTCGAGAAATGAACTATCCCATGAAATGAACTCTGATGATGGCATCAGAGAACTGAAGACAAAAATTTCAATAGATTCTAGATAACACCTAATAGTGGTACAGAGGTTTACAAGCGGAACGTGATAAAAAACCGGGTTAAAAAAGAAGGGCCTTCTAACAGATATCGGAATGTCAGCAATCGACAAAGAAGGTTGTTAAACAGGTGGTACCCATTTAAATATCTCAAATAATTTTTGGGGTTGCATTGCTCCGTACAGTCATTCATTATTTTTACGTTATTTTGTTGTACATCTCAAATATTTGGATTTATAATACATAGCTCCATACAGTCATTCATTATTTTTTAAATTATTTTTATTGTGTTCTACTGTATTATATTGAGTGTAATAACATTACTTATTCCTTTGTAGCGATCTACACGTCGAATTTATTCGCTGGTATATCACCTTTATTGAGAAGACCGGTGAATGAAGAAATTGGGATATCTGTCCGTCAATGTGTCGTCACGTGCGCGTTGATATGAAGGAATTATTTCTTTTCCGGTTCACGATTGCAGAGTAAAGTTGAAATCTGAATGCAAAAAATTTATTTTCTCGTTAATTAATTTTTCTTGAAGATTAGAAGTAAAAACCCTCAAAGAAGGGGTAAGTATCATTCGTTTTTATGCTTGAACTGCATTTAAAGCATGTTATTTTTATCATGTATTTTTCTTTTTGGAATGCCTCTGTCAAATTTTTTATATTGGTTGTATGAAACTTTTTGCTCGATGCACGTATACGTTTTTTATTTATAATGTAACATTATTTTAACTTTATTATTTATTTCTTCGTTTTTAAAACACACTTCTGTTCTGGAAAATTTTGCATACGATTGCCTTGAAATTTTCTGCATTTTTTTCATCATCAGAAATGGCGAAAAAAATACACAAGTGTTTTTTCCCATTTTTGAGGAATAGTTCCAGAGACAGAAGTGTTCAAAATTTTAACGTGACGTATTTCTCATTTTTGTTCTCTTTTTGACAGTTTTTTTTTTGGACTATCTTTTCCTGGAATTATTTTTGGATTATCTTTTTCTGGATTTGTTTTATGGAATATTTTTCCTGGATTTCTCTTGGATTATTTTCCTGTTATTTGTTCCTGGAGTTTGGAAGTTTTCTTGGTGAGGAATAGTTACACGTACACTAGTTGCCCGAAGACGTTGAAGCTATTAAGTTCAAAGAACTACATAACAGCCTGCTTGAGACGACCTACAAAACCACCACCTGTTTTGATTGGCAAAACATCAGCCTGTATTCTAAACCAACCAGGGAAGTAATATTGAGAAATTCTGTATATATTCATATCACATTAAGGAACTTCAAATTTTTGTATATATTAATAATAATAACATTCCCATTTTTATATATATATTTTTCTACTTTTATCGGTAATAATATTATTGAAACTTACTCTAGTGTAAGATAGTAAATTGTATATTTCTTTTAAATGTATATATGTAATTTGTAAGAAAAATTACTTGTGGTAAATTAAACGAGTGACTTGTTTGTCAGGGAGTTGTGTCTTTTCATTTGGTGGAATTGTGAGATCAGGCTCACGACCCAGTTAAACCGACTGGGCTCGGGCATTTTAAAATATAGTTGTAGCTGAATTGTTACACAAATTTTGGCGCCCAACGTGGGGCCATTGAATTCCTTTTTCTGATTTCAAATAAACTTGATCTCACTCTTTCCGGGTGGAGGTGACTTTGGGTTCCTGGTCAACCAAGGTGCTCGTTTCGGGTAGTTGTAAGTTTCTTTGGGTCATTGTCTGCAAGATTTTTCAATCGGGTTTCATTTTTCTTTTCGGTAATATATTGAGTCATTAAATTTTTTCTTCATTTTCGGCATAATGGCGATTAATCCACAGTTTCTAAAGCAAAATGAACTTGCTTATGAGATTGCGATGAGAGGAATTGAAGTTCCGTCATCAGTAGATGACAAACGTAAAATTTTGAGGGGTTTGCTATCCCAAGAATCCTCTGATCGTGGTTTCATCATCTTATCTGATCCTTTCTCTTTTGAAGAAAATGTCGGTGGCATTAAAGAAAGTTTGACAGATTTGAGGGAGATTTGTGCCAAGTTCCACTCGGGTTCCTCTCAAGTTGATCACAGGCGTATACTCACTCGCCTAACTCATGTGACTGGTAGAATCCAACGGTTATCTGCTGACAAAGATGGTGAGTCTGCTATCAGACAGAGTCTTTATAAGGAGGTCCTCATGCTGGAATCTGATATTGCGGAAAAGATGTCCTCTCCTGAGGCTCTTTCTCCTTGTACCTCAACTCCTGTGAAATCTACAGGTTTGCACAATCCTCTATCTCCTGTCAATATGGGAACTAATTCTAAATGTATACCTGTGTACAAGTGGGGTTTAAAGAAATTTTCCGGAAGGGAACCATTAATCCCATTTTTGGAGTTAGTTCAGTCCCTAAAAGTTTCGAGGGGTTGTAAAGATTCAGACCTATTTGAATCTGCTGGGGATTTATTCGAGAATGATGCATGGACTTGGTGGCATAACAACCACATCAAGAATCGTTTCCTGAATTGGAACGAACTCGTTAAAGCTTTGAAGTCCACATTTTTGCATAGTAATTATGACTCAGTTTTACTTCATGAGATCAAATCTCGTAAACAGAATCCTCGAGAGTCTGTTACCTTGTATATCAATTCTATGGAGGCACAATTTTATAGGTTAAATAATTGTCCTTCAGAGCTTGAAATGGTCAATATTATAAGAAATAATTTACTTCCTGACTATGTAAAAGCCCTCGTTTTACAGGATATTTTGTCAATATCTCAGTTGATAGCTCTTTGTAAGAGAGTGGAGGATGCTCTCTGTCTGAGCATTTCCAATCAGTTGGGAGAACTGCGGGTGGCTGATACTCGTTCTAGTGCCAGATGTTGGAACTGTGGAGAAGGAAACCACCACTATAACGAGTGTCGTAAGCTACGCACACGTTTCTGTTTTGGTTGCGGTCAGAAGAACGTGATCAAGTCCAATTGTCCTCTGTGCTCAAAAAACGAGAAGAGAGTCCACAATCCCGCAGGTATTGGAGGTCCTTCAGGTCAAAATCCTGCTCAAAAACGAAAAGGGAAATCAAGCCAGATGAAAAATTGACCACTTCGTCGCCCACAACCGCGAAGAACTTCGATTTATCTGATGGTCATCACAGTTTATCTTCTGGTAATGCTCGAAAAATAGTCAAAAGGAAAGAATGTCTCTTGAGGGAAACCAATCCGCTATTGGAACTTCGGCAAAAGGACAATCGTCCTTATCTAACAGTTCATGTTGGAGGTCAGCCTATATCCTCCTTAATAGATAGTGGGAGCAATGTTACAATTTTGGGTTCCTCTTCTATTCATCTGCTGCGAAAGTTGAATCTCTGCCTACACTATGACGTATCGGTTAATCTCACTACGGCTGATGGAAGGCCTCAAGATACTCTAGGCTATGTCAACCTTCCCATAAGTTTGAACGATATGATCAAGGTTCTCAAGGTTCTTGTTGTACCATCGATAAATCACGATCTTATTTTGGGTATGGATTTCATTCATGAATTTAACTTAACTCTTGATTTTAAGGATTTTACTTATAGTTCCTCTTACGTATCTTTAGATAACTCCGTAGCTGTAGTTCGCGCCTTACTTGGATCTGAGTCATTGACAGATTCGCAAAAGTGCGAACTGGATTTTGTTGTCGATCTATTCAATCAAATTGCGCCGTCTGATAAGTTGGGTAAGACGCATTTATATGAGCATCATATTGATACAGGAGATGCCAAGCCGATTAGGCAAAGACAATATCCGCTTTCTCCAGCAATGCAGAGAGTTTTGAACGAGGAGATTGATAAGATGTTGGGGCTCAACATTATCAAACCTGTCTCCGGGTGCAGCCCATGGTTGTCTCCACTTTGGTTGGTCCCCAAGAAAGATGGTACCTATAGGGTTGTCTTCGATGCCAGGAAGTTGAATTCCATTACTCTTCCTGATAGTTTTCCAATGCCTCCCATTGATTCTATTTTGAGCAAAGTACGTGATGCAAGTTATCTTAGTTCAATAGATTTGAAACAGGCATTCTTCCACATTCCTTTGGACGAGGAATCTAAGATAAAAACAACCTTCGCTATTCCAGGCAGAGGATTGTTCTGTTTCAATGTATTACCGTTTGGTTTGAATTGTGCTTGTCAGGCAATGGTAAGACTTATGGATATGGTCATTGGTCCATCGTTAGAGCCTTATGTGTTCTATTATATCGATGACATAATCGTTTGCACCCCTACCTTTGAAATGCATCTTGCTGTCCTCAGAAAGCTGTTTCATTGTCTGAGGGAGGCGAATCTGACAGTTAACTTCGAAAAATGTAAGTTTTGTAGACCTTCATTGAACTTTTTGGGATTTGTAGTAGATGCAAATGGTTTAAGAACGGATCCATCGAAAGTTCAAGATATTTTGGATTATCCGATTCCCAAAAATATCACACAGATCCGTCGGTTAATCGGTTTAATTGGTTATTACCGTAGGTTTTTGAGAGATTTTGCTTCAGTATGCAGTCCAATTACTGATTTGTTGAAGGGAAGAAAGAAAGGACAACCCATTGCATGGACGGATGATGCAAATGAAGCATTCCTCAAGATAAAATCTTTGTTGACAACAGCTCCCATTTTGGCAAGTCCGGATTTTTCTAGACCATTTTGTCTTGCATGCGATGCTAGTGATAATGGTATTGGAGCGGTTTTGTTTCAAGAGGAGGATGGTTTGGAACATCCGGTTGCCTATTACAGTAGGATTTTGAATAAAAGCCAACGCAAATATTCTACTACAGAAAAAGAACTTCTGGCTATAGTGATGTCTATTGAAAAATTCAGACCATATATCGAAGGTACTGAGTTTACCGTCATAACGGATCACTCTTCTCTAGTATGGCTCAACTCGATGAAGAATCCCAATCAACGGATATCTAGATGGATTATGAGATTATCTTCATATCGTTTCAAAATTGTTCATCGAAGCGGATCCCTCAACACTGTGGCTGATTCACTCTCTCGTTTGTCAACTGACACTTTACAAGTTTCAGTTTTGAATCTCTCTCAGTTAAGAGTCGATAAATGGTATAGCAATTTGCGAACTAAAGTAAGCGACCGTCCAGATCTATATCCAGAATTTAGAGTAAGCAATGGTGTTTTATATAAACATATTTTGCCCAGGTACCGAATAATAAATGACTCTCCGGAATGGAAAATTGTTGTGCCCACTCCTCACAGGCTGGAAGTTATGAAGGAGTTCCATGATGAGCCAGTTGCTGGACATTTTGGTGTTTACAAAACCTTGCACCGTATCTCCTCTTCATATTACTGGCCTAGGATGAAGAAGTCAATTATTAAGTATGTAAGATGCTGTAAGGTATGTGCTTCTTGTAAACCAGGAAACCTACCCCAGGCTGGTTTAATGGGCAAGTATCGAAATATTAACTTCCCATTTCAATTCTTGAGTGCTGATTTGCTGGGACCTTATACACGGTCCAAAACAGGTAACCAGTATCTTTTACTGGTGACTGACTGGTTCACCAAATTTGTTTTCGTGCAGCCACTTTCTAAGGCTACTAGTAGGGCCATTGTGAAATTTATCGAGAATCAGATTTTCTTGATTTTCGGAGTTCCTCAAATTTTTGCCGTGGATAATGGATCACAATTTGTTTCTGCTGAATTCAAGAATCTGATGAAAAAATATGGTGTCCAAAAAATCTTTTATAACGCTTGTGTAAACAAGACAATCGTCACTGCCATCAGATCATACATCGATGGTGATCACAAACTTTGGGACCAGCACATTCACCAAATAGTTCAGGCTATAAGACTAGCTAGGAGTGAGGGCTTGAAATATAGTCCTTCCTTTTTAGTTTTTCTTAGGAATGTCGCTACTGATGGATCATTCTATGGTCTTATTTCGGAAAATGCTAATAACGCCGTCACTATAGGGAATAGAGTTTTGGATTCCAATTTAGTTCAACAGCTGCCAGAGCTTTATGAAGACGTTCGAAAACGTTTGAAGCATTCTTATGAGATCAACGCTCGTAGATACAATCTTAGAAGACGTGATGTTCGTTTGAACATCGGTGATAGGGTTTGGAAAAAAAACTTTGTTCTGTCCGATGCTTCGAAAAATTTCACCTCAAAGCTTGCTCCAAAATTCGTCCCTTGCATAGTAAATAAGATAATATCTTCACTTGTCTACAATTTAGTCGACTTATCTGGTAGGAATTTGGGAAATTTTCATATCAAAGATATAAAACCTGATTTAACTGAAGATGACCCCGATGATGATTTAAATGTCGAATCTCAGTGACTCAAAATACTGTTCTTTCATGTGTCCTTGTTAATAGTCTTATATCCCCACTATTTATTGCACCGTCCTCATTCCTCATATATATATATTTTACGAATTCATTGACTTTTTTTGACATAATTTTTATTTGAAGTATTTAGGGGTAATTATCTTCCTTTTCCTTTCCTTTTCTCTTTTTAGCTGAGAGCATTTACCTTCCCGTAGTGGAGAGACAGTCTCTATGTCTCTTGTCTTGCCATTACGGTTATCTTTATCTTCTGCTCTGGCTAAATTTTTCCCTTAACCCCTAATGTAGACTTCTACCTCTTTTCGGATCAACATACAGTTATACGGTATCGGTATGATGTGCTGACATGTCTCTTTCGTGTGGCTGTTTAGTTGGTCTAGAATTCATAAATCTTTTGTGTCTTTCAGATGCAGTTTTATGTCTATTTGAAGTCATTCACCTTTATTTACCTTGTGATTCATAAATCACTGGCGCCCAACTTTTCCTGTGTAACTTTAAATTTTTGCAAGAAAAAAATAATCTCTTTGTGACAAGATTTTTTTTTTGGGGGGAGTGGAGGGTAGTGTAGCGATCTACACGTCGAATTTATTCGCTGGTATATCACCTTTATTGAGAAGACCGGTGAATGAAGAAATTGGGATATCTGTCCGTCAATGTGTCGTCACGTGCGCGTTGATATGAAGGAATTATTTCTTTTCCGGTTCACGATTGCAGAGTAAAGTTGAAATCTGAATGTCAAAAAATTTATTTTCTCGTTAATTAATTTTTCTTGAAGATTAGAAGTAAAAACCCTCAAAGAAGGGGTAAGTATCATTCGTTTTTATGCTTGAACTGCATTTAAAGCATGTTATTTTTATCATGTATTTTTCTTTTTGGAATGCCTCTGTCAAATTTTTTATATTGGTTGTATGAAACTTTTTGCTCGATGCACGTATACGTTTTTTATTTATAATGTAACATTATTTTAACTTTATTATTTATTTCTTCGTTTTTAAAACACACTTCTGTTCTGGAAAATTTTGCATACGATTGCCTTGAAATTTTATGCATTTTTTTCATCATCAGAAATGGCGAAAACAATACACAAGTGTTTTTTCCCATTTTTGAGGAATAGTTCCAGAGACAGAAGTGTTCAAAATTTTAACGTGACGTATTTCTCATTTTTGTTCTCTTTTTGACAGTTTTTTTTTTTGGACTATCTTTTCCTGGAATTATTTTTGGATTATCTTTTTCTGGATTTGTTTTATGGAATATTTTTCCTGGATTTCTCTTGGATTATTTTCCTGTTATTTGTTCCTGGAGTTTGGAAGTTTTCTTGGTGAGGAATAGTTACACGTACACTGGTTGCCCGAAGACGTTGAAGCTATTAAGTTCAAAGAACTACATAACAGCCTGCTTGAGACGACCTACAAAACCACCACCTGTTTTGATTGGCAAAACATCAGCCTGTATTCTAAACCAACCAGGGAAGTAATATTGAGAAATTCTGTATATATTCATATCACATTAAGGAACTTCAAATTTTTGTATATATTAATAATAATAACATTCCCATTTTTATATATATATTTTTCTACTTTTATCGGTAATAATATTATTGAAACTTACTCTAGTGTAAGATAGTAAATTGTATATTTCTTTTAAATGTATATATGTAATTTGTAAGAAAAATTACTTGTGGTAAATTAAACGAGTGACTTGTTTGTCAGGGAGTTGTGTCTTTTCATTTGGTGGAATTGTGAGATCAGGCTCACGACCCAGTTAAACCGACTGGGCTCGGGCATTTTAAAATATAGTTGTAGCTGAATTGTTACACCTTATCGGTGATATATCTAATTTTTGCAGGCTTCAATTCCAAAATCAGCTGAAGAATTGTTTAAGAAAATGTTGAGAGGCCCCACGAGACAGAAATATGGACCTAATCTGGGATCATTTGCCCTTAGTAGCATTTTATTCATCAAAGGCATATAATTACGTCAGAAGAACCTTCAGCGTTACAGTTTGCCACATTTGGAAACAATATCCAAAAGGTGTAGATCAGTCTGTTGATGGTGGTCCTGATTTCACCAAAGAATCCCTTCTTGCATTAAGTTTGAAAAAAATAAATTCATTAGCATCAGTTTGATGTTATTTAGTGTTAGATGAAATGTCTATAAGACAACAAGCAGAATGGATTGGACAGAAATTTACTGGCTATGTTGATATCGGTACTACTCTTGCTTCTGCAAGAGAGTTATTAGTTTTTAGTTTTTATTCTTGTGTGCAATAATGGTTCGTGGAAGGTGCCTGTTGGATATTTTTTGTTAAACAGTTAAACTGCAATTGGAAAAGACCGAAATCGTGAAAAAATGCCTCGAAATCGTTAATGAAAATGGTATCGTAGTCACATCGATTACATTTGATGGCACTGTAACAAATCTTTCAATGGCAGTAAAATTGGATGCAGATTTAGGTAATTATTCTGATTTGAAAACCAGTTTTGTAGACCGCATCACAAAAAATGGAATTTTTATTTATCTCCATGCCTGTCATATGATAAATCTAGTGCGGAATTGTTTTGCTTCACAGAATGGTGTGAAAGATGACATTAAGAGAATTTTTTTGGAGAATTTAGTAGAAATTCAAAATTAAGGGGGTCTATATGCAGTAACAAAAATAAGGATGAGATATTAACAGTGGTCAAGGTTCGTTTGTCTGCTCAAACTTTAAGCAGATGCGTAAGTGATGCACTTACTTTTTTGTGTGAGTATATATATATATATATATATATATACATTCTGTCAAGAAAGTACCGGGAATTATCGATTTAAATCTTGCGGGGCAATGAGGCAGGTTAAAATTTTTTTTCCTAGGTTGGTACCACTGTCCTTAATTACTATGCCAAGCTTGAGCGGGATCTGTCAACTAGTGTGTTTGCAACAGCTGATTAAGTCAGTCGATGTCAGAGTGCGTGCCGATTTTTACTATGGGTGATTACGTTGAGCAAAGAATTTGTTTAAAGTTTTGTGTTGCAAATGAATTTTCGTATGCTGATGCATTGAAAATGTTGCAAAAGGCCTTTGGTGATAATGCTCTATCGAAAACTCGTGCATATAAGTGGTACAGAGCCTTCAAGGACGGTCGTGAAGTGGTCGCCCATCGACGGCTTCGATCGAAGATAACGTCGATAAAATTAAGGAAAGGGTGCTGGAAAACCGTCGTACCAGCTTGAGAGAGATAGCACATGATCTTAAGATATCCCACGAGTCCGCACGTATGATTTTGATTGATATTTTGGGCATGAGAAAGGTGGCCGCACGACTCGTACCGAAAGACCTGAATTTTCTTCAAAACCGTCATCGCGAACAGATTGCTTCAGACATGCTGGATCGCTGTTATTCCGATTCTACATTCATGGAACGCATTATAACTGGTGATGAGACCTGGGTCTACGAGTACGATATGCAAACAAGCCAGCAATCATCGGAATGGGTGGCAAAAAATGAGCCGAAACCGAAAAAACCACGGCAAAGCCGCTCGAAAATGAAGGTGATGCTCATTGTTTTCTTCGATATCCGTGGCGTGGTGCACTACGAATTCGTTCCAGAGGGTCAGACAGTAAACAAGGAGTATTACCTAGGCGTTATGAAACGTTTGCGTGAGCGTATCCGTAAGAAGCGGCCAAATTTGTGGGCGAACAACTCATGGATTTTGCATGACCATAACGCGCCTTCTCACCGAGCTACGATTGTGACTGACTTTCTCGCCAAAAACTCAACAAACGTGCTTCAGCAACCACCGTATTCGCCGGATTTGGCTCCCTGCGACTTTCTCCTCTTCCCAAAACTAAAATTGCCCCTTCGTGGCACCCGTTTTGAGTCGATTGAAGCCATAAAACAAAATTCGGCGCGAGAGCTAAAGTCCATCCCGGAAAGCGCCTATAAAAAATGTTTCGATAATTGGAAGTGCCGTTGGCATAGATGTATTGGAGCAAATGGAGCCTATTTTGAAGGCGACCCAATAAATTTTGACGATTAAATGTAAAAATGTTGTTTTAATTGAAAATTCCCGGTACTTTCTTGACAGAGTAGTATATATATATATATATATATATATATAATAAATTCTATATAAATATATATATATATATATATATATATATATATATATATATATATATATAGAATTTATTATTATAATGTTTAATAATTTATTTGATATATTAAATTCCAGGAACACCTTGGTTAAATATTCCTTCAAAAAGCCCTTTTCTAGGAAAACTGCTGAAATTTTCCTTCATTTTATGAATAAAATGAAGGATTACATCCTTCGACTAACATCGCCTGAAAGGACTGGGGTTTTTGGCCTTTTAATAGGTATGAAAAGTTTAAGAAAAATGTTTTCCATTTATGTAGTGGAAAAAGAATATATCAAATCTATTTTGAGCCACAAACTTTCCCAAGATCACTTGGAAATTTTTTTCCGCGCCATCAGGAACAAGAGGGGTTACAACAATTATCCGACAAGGTTGTTGCATACATATCTGGGTTTGTTATTGAGGGAGTTAAAAAATGTTTGACAGGTGTAAAATGTTTAGATTTATTGGAGAGCATGTTACTATGTTTCTACTTCAGCAACATGAGACATATGGCAAACTTGTGAAATGTAGCAATAGTGTGTATGATATATGTAAATCAGCTCACAGAATGTTTCATGTTTTTTCATAAAACCAGTAATATTTTTGATCGAAAAACTGATACATTTTTATATCGTATTCTTATCAGTAGAAAAATTTGCCCACATCCGTTCTTGAAAATTTTGGTGAACCTTTATACTCATCAAAATGATTTTGAATAAATTATTTCAAATTGAGAATTCACAATGGGGTCATGAAGACTCTGGACCAAAAAAGGCAGCAAGATCTCGATCATTATATAAAAACCTGATTTTATTTAGAGATGAAAATTGGTTTTAAGATCAACTATAGTAGATCAGTTTTTGTGGCGATTTAAACATAAAAGATCATTTTCTCATTGAACTTCCTGAGAGAACTGTATATATATATATATATATATATATATATATATATATATATATATATATATATATATATACATATATATATATATTTACATTCTGTCAAGAAAGTACCGGGAATTATCGATTTAAATCTGGCGGGGCAATGAGGCAGGTAAAATTTTTTTTCCTAGGTTGGTACCACTGTCCTTAATTACTATGCCAAGCTTGAGCGGGATCTGTCAACTAGTGTGTTTGCAACAGCTGATTAAGTCAGTCGATGTCAGAGTGCGTGCCGATTTTTACTATGGGTGATTACGTTGAGCAAAGAATTTGTTTAAAGTTTTGTGTTGCAAATGAATTTTCGTGTGCCGATGCATTGAAAATGTTGCAAAAGGCCTTTGGTGATAATGCTCTATCGAAAACTCGTGCATATCAGTGGTACAGAGCCTTCAAGGACGGTCGTGTTCCGGACGCCCATCGACGGCTTCGATCGAAGATAACATCGATAAAATTAAGGAAAGGGTGCTGGAAAACCGTCGTACCAGCTTGAGAAAGATAGCACATGATCTTAAGATATCCCACGAGTCCGCACGTACGATTTTGATTGATATTTTGGGCATGAGAAAGGTGGCCGCACGACTCGTACCGAAAGACCTGAATTTTCTTCAAAAACGTCATCGCGAACAGGTTGCTTCAGACATGCTGGATCGCTGTAATTTCGATTCTACATTCGTGGAACGCATTATAACTGGTGATGAGACCTGGGTCTACGAGTACGATATGCAAACAAGCCAGCAATAATCGGAATGGGTGGCAAAAAATGAGCCGAAACCGAAAAAACCACGGCAAAGCCGCTCGAAAATGAAGGTGATGATCATTGTTTTGTTCGATATCCATGGCGTGGTGCACTACGAATTCGTTCCAGAGGGTCAGACGGTAAACAAGGAGTATTACCTAGGCGTTATGAAACGTTTGCGTGAGCGTATCCGTAAGAAGCGGCCAAATTTGTGGGCGAACAACTTATGGATTTTGCATGACGATAACGCGCCTTCTCACGGAGCTACGATTGTGACTGACTTTCTCGCCAAAAACTCAACAAACGTGCTTCAGCAACCACCGTATTCGCCGGATTTGGCTCCCTGCGACTTTTTCCTCTTCCCAAAACTAAAATTGCCCCTTCGTGGCACCCGTTTTGAGTCGATTGAATGTAAAAATAATTTTTTGATTTTGAAAATTCCCGGTACTTTCTTGACAGAGTAGTATATATATATATATATATATACATATCCCCATGCATTTGTAATATATGAAAAGATTTAGTGAAGTATCCTGAAACTTGATCTGTTTGTCAGGAAATGGTTTCTATTTATTGTTTAATATCGGGTATTTTCTTTAGAGTAATAGAACTTCAAAATTAAAATAAAACACATTTAAATTAAGACTGAAGCCAATTTTTTTTTATTTGAAAAATAATTTTATGACATTTATGTTTTAAAAATAATTTCCGGCATATGTCCACCACGACTAGCTCTGAGGAACCGCATTCGACTAGATCAACTTTTTCGGGTAATTCAGGCATTATTTCATCAATAACACGAATTATGTTGGTTTCCAAAGCGTGTATTTTTCTGGTTTATCAGCATAAACCAATGACTTGACATAACCCCAAAGAAAATAATTCAGTGGAGTTATGATCTTGGAGGTCAATTAATGGGACCATTTTTCGACATAATGTTATCGCTAAATCTTTCTTTCAATAAATCAATTGTAAGAGTAGCAGCATGAGGTGCAAAATTTTACGATAAAAAAGTGGATCAACTCCAAGATGTTCTAGGGCCCAATCGGCAAACAAACGACACTCATCATGATCAAGTTGTTTTAGTTCTTGAACCAGTTTGATCTTGTATGGGTGTAGACTAAGATTAAGCAAAATTTTCCATGTGGTGGATGCACAGAGTCCAACTTGTTGTGAATGTCGACGAATAGACAAATCTGGATCATCATTAACACTATGACTTACAGCAGCGATATTTTCTTCTGTACGTTTAGCTCTTTGTCTTGTTGTTGCATCGAGTAGAGAAAAATGTCCGAAATCTATCGATAGTTCGACGAATAAGCTTCTCTGATAGACGATTATGTGAACCATAAATTTCACGAAGTGCTCCATAAGTTTGGCGAATAGAACACTGATTTTGAAAATAAATTTCAACAATTTTTATACGGTGTTGCGGCGTGAGTCTTTCCATGATAATTTGTCAAAACTTACTGAACAGAAATGTCAAAACAACATGGCTTCTACCGTCTGATTGAAATTTTTCTGGACTGAATGTTTTTGCATTAGAACTTATCTGTTTGTTATTAAATTTATGATTGTTTTGGTCTTTACTTGACGGAAATTCATATTGAAATTATGAATAAAGACAATATCCGCTAAAATTAGCAGAAATAGAATATTGTTTTTATTTATAATATTTGTTATTAGATTAGATCTTATGTATTTGAGAATTATAGGTAACGTTATATCCTGAAACATTATTTTAAATATTTAATATTTTATTCCATTGATTGGCTGTGAATGCTACATTATATAAAATGTTTCTTTTTGTGAAAAAATAAACTTGTTTGTGCTATTAAATTTTTTTTTAAAGGAAAAGTGTAATCGCCATCATTTATATACACTATCATTGCCAGAACACTATGAAAATGCTATTTAGAAAAAAAATACTACGAAGGGGCTTTTTACTGGATAGAAGGAATATAACAAAATTTGAATATCAAAACAGATTTAGTCTATCAGTCTTCTACAATTTTAATTTTGAAAAAATTTTCATTCAAAAAACTTTTAGAATCAAATATATATATATATATATATATATATATATATATATATATATAGATATTTCATAATGACATTTTTATTCAAGCCTAAATTATGTATAAAATAAAATAATACGAAGAGGCTTTTCCCTCATTATGAAATATCAAGTGGTTTAAAGAAGGCCTTATAATATCTTACAGCTTCCTGTGATTTTTGTGACGAACATAGAATATTCCAGGAAGACTTTGAGGTGAGTTATATATTTTGTTGGTTGATTTTATTTCTTAAATATGAAGTAGGACCGCTGAAGACCTTATTGGAATTCTAATTGTTTTTTTAAGATATAATACATGTTTTGGGAGATTCTTGAAGTAACTTATTTAAATATATTAAATATTTCAAATAAATGATATTTTCTGAGAAGTCCTTGAATTATGTTTTGTATTTTTGAAAATGAATTAGTTTCTATATTTGTAAGATCAGAAACAAAATTTTGTCTCCTTCGAATATTTATTCATTAATTTTAGAAGAAAATTTATATTTGTTGGTTTATTTATTCCATTTGATATTTTTATCGAGTTTTGAATTTATACGTCTATCAAATATAAGCTGTGCTTATAAGACATTAATAATTCAAAAAGTATTTCGAATAAGAATATATTTGAAATTAAAATTGTAGAAGACTGACAGATTAAATCTGTTTGGATATTAAAATTCTATTTGAAATACCGAAAGATATATTCTCATCAAAAATAGACTGTATCATTGTCAGAAAGCAGTAGGAAAATGCTAGTTATATAATATATTCCAACTTAAAAACATTCAATTGCCTCTCAGCTACTATGATATACCATCACTGCAAATAAAGAAGCTCCTCAATAAAATTGACATTAGAATATCCTTCTGATGCAATCACTTGGGAAAAAATTGGAAAATACCAAACCTAAAATAAAGAAAATCGTGTTATAAGGTGTTTACCAATTATCATGTGTTACTTGCAAAAAACTTATATTGTACAAACCGGAAGGTCCTTTAGTAATAGAATAAATGAACATTTTTGTTATAATGTTTCACCCATAGCCAACTGCATACTCCATTCACTTAATAAATAAACTTGGCGATTAATCGTCATGAGTTGCATACTATGTAACCAGAACGTTTAATAGCAGAAAAGCAGGGTTTTGATGAGCGTTGTAAGATTTTTGCAAACGAATTAAGAAACTTTGGGGATTTACGAAATGACCAGATAGAGTTACTGAGTTCACCTCTATTGGGTCTATACTCGTACGAATTGGTTGGTTTGTCCAAGAGTACTAAAAATTTTATTATACCCCTATATCAAAACTCTTGATTCATTTGAATACCATATAATATCAAATTGGTGACTGATTATTTAAAAGCATTTGATAAAATAAGAAGGAACGGTTTTTTACTTGATAGAAGGATTATTACAAAATTTGAATATCAAAACAGATTTAATCTGTTGTCTTCTACAATTTTAATTTCAAAAAATTCTTTGAAGAAACTTTAAGAATTAAATTAATGTCTTTATAAGCACTGCTCATATTTAATAGACGTCAAAATTCATCATACAATATCAAACGGAATTAAGAAAAACCAACGAATATAAACTGTCAATTGAAATTAAAATATAAATAAGCAAACGTTTTTTGTTTCGTTCCAGGCATGCGTAATGAACTCTTCAGACAAACTTACGAAGCCCTGTTTGTTACAAAATGTATTGTTTTCTGATCCTATATTAATGAAAAATAACTCTTTCTCAAAAATATAAAACATCATTTCAAGAACTTCTCAAAAACTAATTTATTTGAAATATTCAATATATTTGAATAAATTACTTCAAAAAATCTCGAAACATGTAGCACATCCTCAAGAAATAATTAAAGTTACGATAAGATCAGTTCAACTTCACATATAAAAAATAATAAAATCAATTAAACAATGTATAGACTTACCCAGTGCCATCTTAGAAATACATGATCCTCAACAAACATATAAGTAGGCACCTTTATATCCAAGGTACTCTATGTTCTATGTTCACAGAAAATCATACAAAGCATATAAGGCACTTGGCCTTAGTTAAAACCGTTCAACACTGTATAATGAATTTCTTTATTTAAAAAACCTAATATGATTATATATTATATATAAAATAAAATAAGAAGGAACGGTTTTTTACTTGATAGAAGGATTATTACAAAATTTGAATATCAAAACAGATTTAATCTGTTGTCTTCTACAATTTTAATTTCAAAAAATTCTTTGAAGAAACTTTAAGAATTAAATTAATGTCTTTATAAGCACTGCTCATATTTAATAGACGTCAAAATTCATCATACAATATCAAACGGAATTAAGAAAAACCAACGAATATAACTAAGGCCAAGTGCCTTATAGGCTTTGTATGATTTTCTGTGAACATAAAACATAGAGTACCTTGGATATAAAGGTGCCTACTTATATGTTTGTTGAGGATCATGTATTTCTAAGATGGCACTGGGTAAGTCTATACATTGTTTAATTGATTTTATTATTTTTTATATGTAAAGTTGAACTGATCTTATCGTAACTTTAATTATTTCTTGAGGATGTGCTACATGTTTTGAGATTTTTTGAAGTAATTTATTTAAATATATTGAATATTTCAAATAAATTAGTTTTTGAGAAGTTCTTGAAATTATGTTTTATATTTTTGAGAAAGAGTTATTTTTCATTAATATAGAATCAGAAAACAATACATTTTGTAACAAACAGGGCTTCGTAAGTTTGTCTGAAGAGTTCATTACGCATGCCTGGAACGAAACAAAAAACGTTTGCTGATTTATATTTTAATTTCAATTGACAGTTTATATTCGTTGGTTTTCTTAATTCCGTTTGATATTGTTTGATGAATTTTGACGTCTATTAAATATGAGCAGTGAGTTTTAAAGACATTAATTTAATTCTTAAAGTTTCTTCAAAGAATTTTTTGAAATTAAAATTGTAGAAGACAACAGATTAAATCTGTTTTGATATTCAAAAAGCATTTGAAGCTATGCGTCATATTTGAATTTTGGTGTATAACTAATAAATACTATACAATAGGTATTGGAATGAATATTTTTTTCTGAATTCGACAAATTCGGAAATAGAAAATGTCACGCCCAGGGTGTTATGAGTTTTAAGATTATTTTGTTCCTTACAACGTTGCCGGTGTATAATTATCAGATTTGTTCATGCTTGTCGCACTCGTTAGTTCTGCTATCTTCGTCCTTATCAAAACATTTCGAATGTTGGCTTCACAACATATAAGATTTCAATAAAGGGCCGTTCCGTCCCCTTAGGATAATAAGTCTATGGATAGAACTGTTTACTAAGAGGATTTTCAATATATTCAGTAAATTCGATCAGAGTTCTGAAATTCTTCTGATTAATTTAATTCTTACGTTCACTGGATACTTTTTTGCTGCATATCCGCAAAATGTTCACGTACCAATACTTGATCAGGGTGCGGTCTGGATATTTGATACATTCTAGCTTGTTTCAAGGAAATTCTTCATTTTGAAATTAATAAAAAACCTTCATATATTTTCATACAATAAATAGCACTTCGAATCAATTCGATGGTGGTTTGGATTTTGCTTTCTGGATTAATTCACTACATTCTTTAGGAATATCCAAGACTGTTTCCTTTGAAGCAAAAATAACGCTGAAATCACTATCACATGTTAGATACGAGTGCCCTTATATTGAACATACATATACAACATGCATTAAAAGATAAGCGAAGTGGATAAAGTGGATAAAAGCCTAGACAGCTGTTGAAAGAAAACCAACATTCGTCAGTTCTCTTCTCAGATATTCTTTTTGAGATTTATCATGGAGGTTCTTTTAAATTTTATTTTGACTACTTTTGGCTACAGTTATACATGTAGACATCATTGCTGTCAATGTCTTCAATTCCGAAAACGTTGTCTTCTACAATATATCTTATTCAGATGCAAATTAGGCGTAAAGAGATTTTGCGTAAAATCAAGCTATGGCAGTAATTCCATGAAGAAGGAGTACTCGCCATCATTGAAATGAAGATTGGAACCGGATAATCCGTGGTAACAGGGTAGTTCTAAGTTTTCAGAGAAGGAGCGTTAAGCCCGCTTAAGAGTCGCGAAGGGATGGAGTTTCCAAACCCTGGGGGAAGGGTGGTTCTTCGAGTACCATCAGTACGAGACGAGAGAACGGGGAGTACCAAGATAGATCGCAGCGGGGACAGTTCGGGGGAGTTCGAAGATAGATCCTAGCGGGGACAGTTTGAGAGTTGTAATATAAAGACGAAGACGAAAGACGGTACTCAAAGATTCGAGACGAAGTACAAACAGCAAAGTTCCGAAAGTACAGTAATTACAGTTAAAGTACCGCTAATTGTAATATGAAGTAAAGACGTTTAGCTAATTGTGTATACTACTCTGTCAAGAAAGTACCGGGAATTTTCTATTCCCGGTTTTACATTTAATTGTCAAAATTTATTGGGTCGCCTTCAAAATAGGCTCCATTTGCTCCAATACATCTATGCCAACGGCACTTCCAATTATCGAAACATTTTTTATAGGCGCTTTCCGGGATGGACTTTAGCTCTCGCGCCGAATTTTGTTTTATGGCTTCAATCGACTCAAAACGGGTGCCACGAAGGGGCAATTTTAGTTTTGGGAAGAGGAAAAAGTCGCAGGGAGCCAAATCCGGCGAATACGGTGATTGCTGAAGCACGTTTGTTGAGTTTTTGGCAAGAAAGTCAGTCACAATCGTAGCTCGGTGAGAAGGCGCGTTATCGTCATGCAAAACCAATGAGTTGTTCGCCCACAAATTTGGCCGCTTCTTACGGATACGCTCATGCAAACGTTTCATAACGCCTAGGTAATACTCCTTGTTTACCGTCTGACCCTCTGGAACGAACTCGTAGTGCACCACGCCACAGATATCGAAGAAAACAATGAGCATCACCTTCATTTTCGAGCGGCTTTGGCGTGGTTTTTTCGGTTTCGGCTCATTTTTTGCCACCCATTCCGATGATTGCTGGCTTGTTTGCATATCGTACTCGTAGACCCAGGTCTCATCACCAGTTATAATGCGTTCCATGAATGTAGAATCGGAATTACAGCGATCCAGCATGTCAGCAACCTGTTTGCGATGACGTTTTTGAAGAAAATTCAGGTCTTTCGGTACGAGTCGTGCGGCCACCTTTCTCATGCCCAAAATATCAATCAAAATCGTACGTGCGGACTCGTGGGATATCTTAAGATCATGTGCTATCTCTCTCAAGCTGGTACGACGGTTTTCCAGTACCCTTTCCTTAATTTTATCGATGTTATCTTCGATCGAAGCCGTCGATGGGCGACCACTTCACGACCGTCCTTGAAGGCTCTGTACCACTGATATGCACGAATTTTCGATAGAGCATTATCACCAAAGGCCTTTTGCAACATTTTCAATGCATCGGCACACGAAAATTCATTTGCAACACAAAACTTTAAACAAATTCTTTGCTCAACCTAATCACCCATTGTAAAAATCGGCACGCACTCTGACATCGACTGAATTAATCAGCTGTTGCAAACACACTAGTTGACAGATCCCGCTCAAGCTTGGCATAGTAATTAAGGACAGTGGTACCAACCTAGGAAAAAAAAATTTCACCTGCCTCATTGCCCCGCCAGATTTAAATCGATAATTCCCGGTACTTTCTTGACAGAATGTATAACTGTAATTATTATAATTGTACATAATACCTTGCGTGTTGTATTGGTTAAAAGACGAAATTGCTGTGACATTTGGCTTCTACTCTTCAGTTGACATCATGAAATGCCCTTTATTTAGCTTGATAAAGATTTCTTGTTCCAATCAGTTAATTTTTTTAGACTCATCATCACTTGTTCAAGCTTTTTTATTTAGAATTCGAGTCCATTCAAAGTTTTTCACCATCATTTCAAGATAAGAATGTTTTCAGTTTATTATATACAAATTAATAACTAGTTTTCGAAATTCGTCATAGGAAATTTGTCATACAGAATTTCACAGAAAGAGTCGGAGTCAGTGGGTGTCGAGAAGTTATCTCTAGAAGCTTCTTGGAAATTAAGATTCCAATGTTTGTTCTTATTTTAGTCATAGATTTTGTACCACGAAAAGATATATTCTAGCCAAAACTTACAGCCTTGTTCTTCTTTGAAATAAATTATCTCACCTAGCCTTTCCCACCTTTTCGTTCATTAAAAGTTTTTTCGTATTGAGGTCACGCTATTTCGAAAACGGCCAAACTTGGGGATCTACCATCTTTAGAGGAAGGGAAGTCCAACTCAGTGTGCTCAAATAGTTCAAACATTTTTCTCTAATAGACTAACAATCGGTTGGGCTAATGTTTCAACCTTCGATCGCTGATCGTTCAAATATTCAGTTCAGTTTTTTTTAACACTGTATTGCGGTAGAACCTTTTAGTTCCTTTAAAAAACATGATGTTATCTGATTTTATCATTGAGTTGGTGTACATGTTGTTGTCTCATATTGAGAAAAAAGAAATATACATTTTCAGTTCTACTTAAGTATTTGGATTGATGGCCTATCCGTTCAGCTATTTATAACCTAAGCAGAATATCAAACAGTCTACTTCATTCCATTTTAATTTGGTGTTTATGTACAGAACTAAATTCAACAATAGAACAATAGAATGGTCGCAAAAATCTGGATTAATGATGAATATTCATCCTAAACGTCTCACAATAAACCATTGAGGAAAGAAGAGTTCTCTTCTGTTTCATTACGGAAGGTGGAAGTATCACAAGTTTAGGAGGAAAAAATATCTCATCGCTTACGAAATAAACTAAATGGAGGATTATACTTGATAGAAGGTATATAAAATTTTTTAAATATTTTAATATTTACAGATATATTCTGTTAGACTTTTACATATTTCGTTTCAAAAAATTATATTTAATATTATAACTTCAGGAATTAAATCAATGTCATATAAGTACCGCTTATATCAAACGACATATAAAATAAACATTCATTATAAGACATCCAAATAAGATAACGAAAACCAATAAATATAAATTTTGAACACAAATCCTATAAATTGAATATTTCGAATAGACAAAATTATGTTTCTGCTCATCCCTCTTATGAAAACAGATATCTTTCAAAAATGCGCAACATAATCTTAAGAATTTCATCATAAAACTATCTTACTTAGTGTAAATTTGCAATGAGTTTATTGCAAATGGAATTTCTGTGTAATCGAAATTGCCTAAGATTTGTCGCTGGTAGAAATATTGGCAGTATATCAAAATAGCCTTCGTATTTCAGAATCAACGTAGGATTTGATTCCCTAAGATATACTCAATATAACTGGTGTGTGTTTAGAATTGATGTTGTATTTATTATTTGATATAACTAATAATATAGAGCAACGAACTAGATGATAGATAAGTGGACTGTATTAAATGAATGAATCAAATGAATTGAATCAAATGATTGCATTAAATGTTGAACCTGGTTTCAGGAATTAAAGGAATACAACAAGTATAGAAAAAATATTGAAGTATGATACATGTGTCATAAATGTTAATGTATACAAAATTAGTTTACTGAACTTCTTCTGTCTGTGCTGGAGCCACCGCTGCCTTGGGAATGCTGCCGCTGGTGTCTGGTTGTCTTCAGATCTCTTCTCGAATGGGATCACTGCTTGTTTTCGACTTGGTACATTGACAGTTACACGAAATTTCGTCTATGGTTTCTATGGTTGTTCTTCTTTCATAGAGAAATTAGGCGCAATCACGGTGTAAAGATTATGCTTCATACAACAATATTGGAACTATAGAATGAACATGCGCAAACACTTTGCGCATGAGATTTGCGCCTTAACACTTAGAATATTCAATATTATTGCATATCTAAGTTACTTTGTAGAAAATCTCAAGATATGTAAAAACAATACTAAAAAACAAGTTTCAAGAGAGATTTTACTCGTGAGTACTCAATCATATTCAAAAAAATATATAAAATAAATTAACAAAAAATATTTACTTACCTTTAACAATCCAGAAAGCGTATTGGCAAATTAATACTGTACATTTAAATGGAGTCCAATGTTGACTCAAATGAATAGTTCTGTGGTTTACAGTTGATCTTAAAGATTGAAAGCCAATTTAACGGCCTCTTTTATAGCACAAGGAACGTCTGTATAAGGAATGTTAAGGAAACCAAATAATTATATATTATGAATAAAATAAAATAAATGGAGGCTTATACTTAATAGAAGGTATATAAAATTATTTAAATATTTTGATATTTACATACATATTCTGTTAGCCTTCTAGCGGAGTTTTTATGAAATTATTTTAATTCCTGAAGTTATTATATTAAATATAATTTTTTCAAATTATATATGTACAAGGCTAACAGAATATATCTGTAAATATTAAAATATTTAAATAATTTTATATACCTTCGATCAAGTATAAACCTCCATTTTATTTTATTCATAATATATGATTATTTGGTTTCCCTAACATTCTTTATACAGATGTTCCTTGTGCTATAACAGAGGCCGTTAAATTGCCTTTCAATCTTTATGATCAATGGTGAACCAAAGAACTATTTATTTGAGTCAACATTAGATTCCATTTAAATGTTTAGAATTCATTTGCCAAGACTCTTCCTGGATTGTTAAAGTTAAGTGAATATTTTTTGTTGATTGATACTATATTTTATTGAATATAATAAGCTATCCCGTCTTAGACAAAGTACTCTAAAAGATCCGGGATTTTACTGAGTACTCTAAGATCTGGAAGTTTACGGAGTACTCTAAAAGATCTGGGGTTTTACGGAGTACTCTGAAGAGCGCTAACCTTTTCATCGCGATCGTCTAGTGGCGGAGAAATAGGACGTTACGTTGTGTAGACAACCCAAATCACACCTAACGAGAGCAAGGAAACAGTGACGAGAGGTTCAAATATTCAAAACATAGTAATGCCAATATAATATCTATTAGTAATATTAAAAAGCAGCAACCCTCAATGAATGAGAACACATTTATCAGCCTGTTGTTAAATCTTCTCTACGCAGTGGTCCATAGTGAACCTAATAGCGCCCCGGGTCTAAATGACTTCTAACTACATATCATTAGGTCTGTAACTAGCTCAAATCAGATATCATTCTTATGCAGCGGAAGGGGTTAGAAGGAAAGGGATACAGCCAGAAGCACCTACAACTGCACTTTCGGTAACCAGTGCTCAACCTTTCGTTACATGGGGTAAGTTTTAATGGACAGTAAGGTAAGGGTAACTGTGGTGTACCCAGGAGATATTCTTGAAGAGGGGATCTAACATAATTCGAGTAGATCGGAAAAGTTACTATGAAAATGGACTGTATCTGGCCTCCTCGGGGTGACAAAGGCCCAGGAAGACTCGGATATTATTGAAGAACGAACCGAACACTACCTGAAGGGTCACGCAAACTAATCCCTGGGGATATCACAATACCTCGGAACAATGATCTAGCAATCACTCACACGTTCTCCCAATAGCGTTGGATATCGGGAGCTATTTACTGTCTCTATACGATTTGTCGTCCTCTACCAGGACTTATCAGCAACTTATCCTAAAGAACGTCACTGGTTCACAAGGAATACAATCTCTCAAAGTAAGCGGGCACGTGCATATGACAATTATGTAACGAACTGACTAGGACATTATAAAATAGATACAGTTCCCATCACCTAGGCATGTTAATGAACATTACAATAAGAACAAACAAAGAAATAGGTAACTGCGAATCACGCAAGAGTACATGCAAATCAGTTACATATCAAGTACCGCAATTAGTAAGAACAGATAATACAAAATCCCTATTAGCAAGTATTACGCAGATAAAGAACCACTATTTACAAATACAGCAAAAAGCAACCAGATACCGAGAGAAAGTATACAATACAAACAGATAACTTGTGAGGGTCGTGCCGCTTTGGTTATATACAAAGGCAAAGCATTTTTGTTATATCATTCCGATAGGATTAAATAGCACTGAAAGCAAAAATACAAGAATGAAAAGCGATGAATGGAAGTTCAGTGAACGAGTGTGCAATCACTAATTTCACATTAACACTAAGGTGGTATTCAAAAAAATGTAAAGCATGTAATTAATCAGAGGCATTTAAAAGAAGTTTACTTACTAAGAGTTACCAAGGGGGGCTGTTATAAGTACTCTCGAGTATGTTACTAAGTTGCTCAGGAGGTTCATTTCCGAGAATCTTCCTCTCGAATGCTTCAAAATACAAAGGAAATGCTATAAGGACATTGTTCTCCTTTGTTATTGTCACTAATCACATACGTGTCAAATTACAGTGCCACAGAGTATTTGACACAGAAATAATGTGGGTAGATACAATGACTAGTATGATCCTTAGAGGACACGGATTTCTTCAAAGATTATTAATTTAATTCCTGAAGTTATAATATTAAATATAATTTTTTGAAATTGAATACGTAGAAGGCTGACAGAATATATCTCTAAGTATTAAACTATTTAAATAAGCTTACGAAATATATTATTAGAGACAATATATAAACCCGCTGATGCTTATTGAACATATTAAACATTGCACTGTCATTTAATTTAGATGTAAGATAATTTTTCTTTCTGTTAGTAATTCGAATTCGAATTTATATTTCGTATATAATTACATTAGCAACCTTTAAATGAAGAAATATTCACAAGGACTGCTACAATAACAGAAGATTTTGGTTTGCGTGGTCTATTATGGTGTTTTCCACAGTAATCTCTTGGTGAATATCCAGTCACCGCTAGACAGTTATTAATACGCTAATACCAGTTACAGCAAAAGCTATTTTGTAATGCTTCATCACATACCTTTGTCCAGGCAGTAGAATTTTATACTTAAATGATGCAATATGATGAATATCTTGTTTATACGTATCACTATTATTAATGTTATGTATCGGTTTCAAAATGCAGTTGGAAATGTCCTTTATTTCATTTCCACTCTTGTTACGCTAGTTTTTAACTTTTCCATCTTTTCTGCGCCAATGAAATTCGATCAAAGTTATTGAGTTTTGCGGTCAACAGAAATAGTCTGTCCATCATCGATATCACATTAATCATTTTCAAACGGACGTTATTAATTTTGAATCAGTTGTTTTGGAGGGTGAAATTTAGGAAACTCTTTAGCGTAAAAAAAGATTATTCCCTGGTAATCTGTGTCGAGTTGAAGTCATGGGAAGTTTAGATATAGTCTCCATATCGTCGTGGATTGATATTTTTTCAGCGCATTTCTTGCATCACTTTGATTTGGATGAAATCATTCGTCACCTATTTCTACATCGTAGTGCCGAGAGGTTGACTGGCTTGAACATACCTATTTATATGATTGTTTTGAATTGAAGGACTGTTTGTTTATTTATAAAATATCTAACAGAATAATAGCTGGAATTAATTCATCAGAATCTCTACAGATTTAAATCTAAATAGAAAATTGAAATATGTTTATCTTCTACAATTTTAATTTCAAAAAAATTTTTATTTAAAAACTTTTAGAATTAAATTTATGTGCACACAAGCACCGCTTAAATTTAATAAACGTATGTTTTCAAAAGGCAATTGGTGTTCTTAAAGGTAAGACCAGAAACAAAATTTTGTCTCCTTTAAATATTTATTTATTAATTTTAATTACTTTCGTATATCTGTTGGGTTATTTATTCCATTTGACATTATATATTGAGTTTTGATTATATACGTCTATTAAATGTAAGCGGTGCTTGTGTAGACATAAATTTAATTCTAAATGTTTTTTGAATAAAAATTTTTTTGAAATTAATATTGTAGAAGATAAACATATTTCAATTTGTTTTAATATTCAAATTTTGTTATATTTCTTCTATCCAGTAAAAGGCCTGTCTATTTCACTAAATAGATCTAATGGAAACATTTGGAAGTAAATTTTAAAACAATGTCCTAAATACACTGTATCACTCAATAGGCATATATATTATTATCAAATGTGGTGGAAATTAACTAAAAAAGAATCAAAAGAAATATAAAATAATGATAAAATTATTTAGACATCACCTTATTCATATGTATGTTTATTGGATATTAAAGAATCACAATTTCCATCACCAAAAAATGTTCAAAATATAATTCAAAAAAGGCCTTTTTTATCTTCTTTCTTGTTTTCCTTTTTTGAAGAACATATAGCACATTCTACAGAGAAAGAACCTGAAACATTAGGACCCAAAATCTCATCAGTAAGGAGTTATTTGAATAAATAAAATAATTATTTAAAAATATATAACAATACCTTCCTCAACACAACACATTTCTGCAACAACTAACCAATTTTGGGGCAGGCATGGCCTAAACAAAAATTAGGTTATATCACAGAAATATACAATGAAAGAAGGCTACGACTTAGACTGTACATTAGATAACCGCCACGCGCATGTGATATAATATAAAGAAATTTCTCAATTATTAAAGTATATAAATTGAAAATTATTACGTATTTGAATATTACAGAATAATAGCTGGAATTAATTCACCAGAATTAATCTGGTTAATAAATTCCAGCTAATATTCTGTAATATTCAAATAATTCTTTCTGGTAATTTTCAATTTATATACTTTAAAAATTTAGAAATTTCTTTATATTACATCATTACATTACATTAGGCCATTAGCGGTTTCGGGAAAATTGGTTGAATATGTTAATTTAAATTAAAATTGCTAGAAAGAAGGGAGAAAACATAGGATGTTATAATTAAAACAAATTGTAGAAATGCTATGTTTTACTACCAATAAAAATATATTTTACACATTTTCTTGTGACTCGAGTTTCGGGAAATGAACTATCCCATCATCAGATAACTGAAAACCTAACAGTGGTACAGAGGTATTTAAGCAAAAGTTATAAATATTTTGAATATTTCAATAGATTCTAACACCTAATAGTGGTACAGAGGTTTACAAGCGGAACGTGATAAAAACCCGGTTAAAAAAAGAGGGGCCTTCTAACAGATATCGGAATGTCGGCAATCGACAAAGAAGGTTGTTAAACAGATGGTACCCATTTAAATATCTCAAATAATTTTTGGGTTGCATAGCTTCGTACAGTCACTCATTATTTTTACGTTATTTTGTTGTACATCTCAAGTATTTGGATTTACATAGCTTCATACAGTCATTCATTATTTTTTAAATTATTTTTATTGTGAACGAATTTGAAAATTTCAATAATCAAGTTTCTTTTCATTTGAATCTACATGTCAAATTTTCTTAAGATTTTCTTTTGTCGAAAGGAATTACTGTTTTCTAAAGAATGAGTGGCAAAAGTTGAATTTTTGTTTATTTTTCATTAAATTCATTTTATGTTCGTTGAAAAAGGATTGAAACAGATGTTACTTTTTGAATATCTCAAATATTTTCGATTCGCATGGCTCCATACAGTCATTCATTGTTTTAACATTATTGTTATTATTGTTGTTTAAAACCTTTTTCAGTAACATAAGATATATGGCAAACTGCTCAATTGTAGCAATATATTATATGATATATGTAAAGCAGTTGAAAAATATTTCAGGTTTTTTCATAAAACTATTAATATTTTTATCCAAAAACTGACACATTTTTATATCGTATTCTTATCGGTAAAACACAAAGAAATATGCCCATATGTGTTTTTGAAAATTTTGATGACCATTTATATGGTGATGACCCGGTAGATAGCCATTCGATGGAACTGATCAAAATGATTTTGAAAAATTATTTCAAACTGAAAATTCACCATAAAGCCATGGAAAATTTGATCAAAATAGGACAGCATTATTTACAAAACTGATTTTATTCAGAGATGAAAATTGGTTTTAAGATCAACTATAGACGATCCTTTTTTTGTGGCGTCTTCAACATACTACTCTGTCAAGAAAGTACCGGGAATTTTCAATTAAAACAACATTTTTACATTTAATCGTCAAAATTTATTGGGTCGCCTTCAAAATAGGCTCCATTTGCTCCAATACATCTATGCCAACGGCACTTCCAATTATCGAAACATTTTTTATAGGCGCTTTCCGGGATGGACTTTAGCTCTCGCGCCGAATTTCCTTTTATGGCTTCAATCGACTCAAAACGGGTGCCACGAAGGGGCATTTTTAGTTTTGGGAAGAGGAAAAAGTCGCAGGGAGCCAAATCCGCCGAATACGGTGGTTGCTGAAGCACGTTTGTTGAGTTTTTGGCGAGAAAGTCAGTCACAATCGTAGCTCGGTGAGAAGGCGCGTTATCGTCATGCAAAATCCATGAGTTATTCGCCCACAAATTTGGCCGCTTCTTACGGATACGCTCACGCAAACGTTTCATAACGCCTAGGTAATACTCCTTGTTTACCGTCTGACCCTCTGGAACGAATTCGTAGTGCACCAGGCCACGGATATCGAAGAAAACATGAGCATCACCTTCATTTTCGAGCGGCTTTGGCGTGGTTTTTTCGGTTTCGGCTCATTTTTTGCCACCCATTCCGTTGATTGCTGGCTTGTTTGCATATCGTACTCGTAGACCCAGGTCTCATCACCAGTTATAATGCGTTCCATGCATGTAGAATCGGAATTACAGCGATCCAGCATGTCTGAAGCAACCTGTTCGCGATGACGTTTTTGAAGAAAATTCAGGTCTTTCGGTACGAGTCGTGCGGCCACCTTTCTCATGCCCAAAATATCAATCAAAATCGTACGTGCGGACTCGTGGGATATCTTAAGATCATGTGCTATCTCTCTCAAGCTGGTACGACGGTTTTCCAGCACCCTTTCCTTAATTTTATCGACGTTATCTTCGATCGAAGCCGTCGATGGGCGACCACTTCACGACCGTCCTTGAAGGCTCTGTACCACTGATATGCACGAGTTTTCGATAGAGCATTATCACCAAAGGCCTTTTGCAACATTTTCAATGCATCGGCACACGAAAATTCATTTGCAACACAAAACTTTAAACAAATTCTTTGCTCAACGTAATCACCCATAGTAAAAATCGGCACGCACTCTGACATCGACTGACTTAATCAGCTGTTGCAAACACACTAGTTGACAGATCCCGCTCAAGCTTGGCACAGTAATTAAGGACAGTGGTACCAACCTAGGAAAAAAAAATTTACCTGCCTCATTGCCCCGCCAGATTTAAATCGATAATTCCCGGTACTTTCTTGACAGAATGTATATGATCATTTTCTCATTGAACTTCCTAAGAGAACAGTCGTCGATATATATCTCCATGTATTTGTAATATATGACAAGATTTAGTGAAGTATACTGAAACAAGGTCTTCATCTAGGCGAATGGCTTCTATTTATTGTTTAATCTTATGTATACATTATTGCCTACATTTATACTGACCTTGTTATAATAAACTTGTCATAGTAAAAGTTCTCTATGGAATGTTGATTGAAATTTTTTTAGTCTAAATATTTTTAGATTAGAACTGATGTATTTGAGTACAGTATGTGAAATAATTAATTTTGTGAAAAAATGAAGTTGATGGTGTTATTAAATTTTTTCTATATGGAAAAGTGTATTTGCCATCAATCATCATAGACGATATCATTGTCAGAAAAATGCTATTAAAAAATTATTAAATGCTATTTAAAAATATATCGAGTGACCTATTCAAAAATAAAAACTATCATTACCAGAAAACTATGAAAATGCTATTTAGAAATATACTGATTAACGTATTCCCCATCAAAAATAGACGGTATCATTGCCAGAAAACAGTGTAAAAATGCTATTTTACATTCCAACTCAAAAACTGACAAAAAATTCAATTCCCTCTCGGTTACTATGGTATACCATCTGTGCAAAATAAATTATGTTATCAGGTGTTTTCCAATTATCATGTGATATTTGTCTAAAAACTTATAATGGACAAACCAGAAGGTCCTTCAGTAATAGAATAAATAAACTTGAGCGATTTATCCTCAATAATAAGTTGGAAACTATCTATGCAGAACATTTAATGACAGAAAAGCATGATTTTGATGAGTGTTGTAGGATTTTTGCATAAGGAAAATAAAGGCCTGGAGCTGAAAGCTTAGAAATAAACGGATTAAGAAATTTTGAACTGACCAGAGAAAGTAACTAAGTTCACCTGTATTGGATCTATTCTCGTAGAAATCTGACGGTTTGTCCAAAAGTAGTAAAAATTTTATTATACCCATATATCCAAACTCTGAATTAATTTAAATATTATATAATACCAATTTTTTGTCTAATTGTTTGAAAGCATTTTAAGTAGCTTTACGTTATATTTGAATTCTGGCGAATTACTAATAGATACTATTAAATGGGTATTGGAAAGAAAGAATGTTTTGTTCTGAACTCGATCAACTCCAAAATAGAAAATCGCACGCCTATGGTATTATGAGTTTGAAGATTATTTTGTTCCTTACAAAATGCCAGTGTAAAAGTATCAGATTTGTTCATCCTTGTCGCACTCGTTAGTTCTTCTATATTCGTCTTTATTGAAACAATCCCAATATTGGCTTCACAGCAAATAAGATTTCAATATAGGGATGTTCCGTCCCCTTAGGATAATAATTCTAAGGGATTTTGTTTGGAATTGAATTTTTGTAGCTATTTCTTTGATTGTATGCAGTTTCTTTGTCAGCGTTATATTATTTAAGGGAATTGAAATTGCTCTATTTATCATTGTAAGCAGGAAGTTCATAAGTGTTCAGATGGTTTGCAAATTTGGGTATGGTTTTATCTGTTGTGGGTTTTCTGCATATATCAAAGGAAATTTCATTATTATTTCATTTTCTTTGGCGCAATTGAAGTTCAGTCCAGAAAATTAATTTTATTATCACATTGTTGATTCATAATGAATTTTACCTTATGGTGCAAAACCTTAAGATATTTCAGTCTGTTTTCTAGTTCTCATTGTGTTCCACAGAAGCTTTGCCTGTAAGAATTTTCGATTTTTACTGGAAGGACATAACGAATTCAGCGAGGAGTGGGCTGAGGTGTGAGCCTTTTGCTTGTACATCTTCCTGTTTGTAAATGTTATTATTTCATATTTCATTTTTATTATTTCATATTTCATTTTTATTGTTTCATATTTCAATTATTCCTCACTCAAAGTTCGAAAAAGTTTAGAATTTCGTTAATTATGAATGCATTGGTGCTATTTTTTATTGGGATATTTTTGATTATACTCAGACATTCAGACATTTTGTATTTGGTGTAATCGGATATATATATATATATATTGTTATGGTATTATATTAATGAAATTTAGTGAATGAATTCTTATTAGATCACCCTTGTATGTAAGTGATGTATTCTATGATTCCGGCTAGCTCTTAATATTATAATTTTGAATAATTGAAATTAAAATATCATTAAATCTGATTTGATATTTGAGGGAGGGTTCAATTTGAATTTTCTAAAAGATTGAATTTTTAAATTATATTTTATAAAAGTAATTTGTAATGTTATAATCAGTGATCAATAACCTAAATCTAATTCTATTTTAACCTAACCTCATCTGAATATCCTAACGTAATTCTAATGTAAACAATGATTATTATTTCTAAAGTTCTTTGTGGAAATATTAACAGGATCGAATTTTTAATACCTTTGGTAAGTTTGTTCTTCAATTTATGTTTGTTCCTTTTTTTACTGTCCCTTCTAAGTTTCAGGAATAAAACTGGTTTCGGTGGAAACAACACTTCTAGAACGTTCTGAAATTCACAGGCTACTTTGTTGATTTTCTTCAATCTATCCAACTCGTTTGAAACTTGATTTCTATGTGATATTTTTCCATTCACATTCAGGTAATGTATTTTCTGGATTCAATTTCCATTCACAATAACCAAATAATCTTCTTTTTTCAGATGATGATACTTTTTTGGCACTTTTTTTAATTATGAACCGACATGGATTCTAGTCTGCATATAATTGGAGACTGCCGACTTTTTCTGTGTCTGCCCTATTTATAGTTTTCAAGAAAAGTTGAATATCAAAGCTTACTAGCTTCTGTCAAAATTATATAAAAATGATGCTTTTGATGATTTTACAAAATTTACAATATCTCCTGGTTTGAAATTACTTTTGAAAATTAGCTTATTTTTGTAACTACATTTTGATGTATGTTTCATGTTAAACAGAACAGTGAAAGTCTTGCTTTTCCTTCGTAAAGTATTTCAAGTGTCAAAATTTAACAAATTTTAACTTCTAATGCTTATAACTTATAAAATACTTAATATTACTTATGAAATTGATTAAATTTCTTTAGCTTAGATGCTATTACAATTCTTTTGATGCCTAAACATTTTCAAGGATATCTCTTACATTAATCATTTGAAAATATCTGACGTAGATGCTATCTTTCATTTAATTAAGTGAATTTTGATCAAATGTGTCCTATTTACATCATTCTGGTGAGTTATATTTAATTTAGCTTATTCTTTGTCAATAATTTCACTAAAGTTTATATGTGATTCATTATAATAACAAATCTTTTCAACAAATTCTTCATCAATTTAAAATTGGATATCTAAATTCAAATTACTTCTATTTATTGCAACTTTGGCTAGTTTTATATTGAATAATTGTAAATTGAAATCTCCCTGTGAATTCTATTTATAAACTGTCAACAAGATTACTGTTTTTTTATTACCGTTCAAAGAATTTTAATTTGACTAGTCGTTATGTATCCTGAATATGCTTTTTCTTCATAATTTTTAGCTTGTGAGTATTTTAATGAATTGAATTATCAATATTTGTATTAGAATGGATATTATTTAATGAATTTTGCTCTAGTTATACTCTAACGAGTCAACTTATATACAAAGGTGAGTCTTTTCCTTAATATATTTATGTAATTATTTATTTTAACTGTAAATACCATGACAATATATATATATATATATATATATATATATATATATATAAATCCAGCGTACAAGGCTGCATCCCCCATGTAAAATTACCGGTATAGATGGCATCCGAGGTAAGGTGGCATCCAATATACGGATGCCAACTTACCAACACGAAGTGACATCGGTAAATGATATAAGGGAACATCCTTTATCGTTTGCGCTAATTTTCAGCAGGATGCCAACTTGACCCTTTTTGGACCTATCTCGACTGCCGTGGATACTTTAGGTTCACCGAGTTTTATCATGGTGGCGCTCGGGTCGATTTCGTGTATACTTTGTATATCATGGGGCTATCTAAACAACGGTTCACTTGGCATCCAGTACATTTGACAACGTGGATTTGTTTACTTTGCAATTATCTTGCATTCGTTCTTGGAATTCATAAGAGTAGAAGGTGAAGATGGTTTTTTTCCGTTCGATCGATACGTAAGCAGACTGTGGACAGCTGTGGATTCCTGAAAGAGCGAATTGTTATTTAGCGCTCTGTTGGACATTAATTCGTATTGATGTTAAGGATTATTATTTTATTATGGATTTTTTTGCGTGCATGTTCTAGGTAATATCTTGCTATCTTTGAATTTTCAAGGTAGGTTTGGAGTCAAAATATTTTTACTGGATTCATTAATCAGCAATTTAGTTCTCTTGATTTCGAAGTTATTGATATTCGAAATTTTTTCTTATTTTTTACAATATTTTCGAAACTGCAGATATTTTCGAATTGGAATGTGGAATAAAATAGTAAAATTATAACGCATACGTTTGTGAAAAATTTCGTCGTGTCACATAATCTGAAAATTCAAAAAAATATATTCAAATCAAGGTTTTCCCCTAATATTTAATATCAGTTCATATCGATTTTTTGTAACTGATTATACATTTTCGTTGATTTCGTTGAAAGGTTTATGCGTTTTTGCAGTTCAGTAATTGAAACTTTAGGAATAATCCACTCGGCTGATACGTAAACTTTTGGGATTGGAGCGGTATTCGAATTAGAAATATATTGAATTGCGTTAAATTCATGAAGTTTTTTTTTTCTCATTCATCGTTTGAATAAAAACAAGCGTCTTGTATCGGTTTTATAGAATACATCATTTTTTTCTGTAAAATGGTGGTTTAACGTGATTCGGATGACTTCAAGTCAAGTGGAAGATAATAATTATCGCTGTTATCGAAAGTTTTATTCGTTCATGCAGCTCGGCGATTGAATTTGATTGAATAAACTGATTCTATCAATGCTATATTACGTCTCACCTTCGAAGTTAAGGAGTATTTTTCACCAAAGGTACTTTATTTATTTAACAATTCATTATTAAGATTTTTCTTTATTCCGCAGACTCCTAATATCTTTTTCTGAAGAAAAAAGTTTCTCTCGAATAGTACCAACTTGGTAATGACTATTATTCGCCACAACTATAGAATTTGATTCGAACATTAGTAAGCTATATTTCAAGTTTGAACAAACATTCATTTCTACAAAGAAATCCTCTTTTCGTTCCAATTTTCATGTGTCACCATGAATCTCATAGCCAATCCTTGCACATAGTTTTTTTGTGTATCCCAATTCTATGAGCTTTTTGTTTGAGTAAATTTGAGTAAATGAATTCATATATATCTTTTCTCCGTAATATTCTTGCCAGCGCCTGGCCTAATGGACTCATACCGTAACGTTGAAAGTTCGAACCCAGGGCCAGGAAAGAAATTTTCTGGTTTCGGGGGACCGTCTGACCATTCGCTATTGGGTAAACAATTAAGGGCGCAGTTCCTAAAGTGGTATAAAGAAAACAGTAACGAAAATATAGAACACACGCTATCTCCTAACTCGCACAATCAAATGGAAAAATAAAAATACAAAAAAAAATATTTCCTCGAATAATAAATAATATTGGTAGATTAATCAAAAGAAAAGAAAAAGTAAAAATGAATTCAATGGAAAGAACAAGAGTAGTAAGTTTCCATTGTAATATTTGCCTCCTGTTATCTGATTTAATTTATTTCATTTCCATACAATGTGATAATGATGAAAAGTAAAAGTTAACCAGAGGAGATAAATGATCACATCATTTTTTCTGACTACTCATAATATAATCTATAACTACATCAAAAAAGTATTTTCAACTCGCTCAATATCTGCTATTAAATGTTTGAATAATTTCCAAAAATATTTGCAGATTTTGCATTGCCCATTTAGACTTGAAATCTACGTGAAAATTTAAAATCTCTGAGCTAATTCCTAATAATATTAATATTTATTCACTTAGTTATCTATATACATCCGATAAAAATGCCTTCAAGCACTGCCATCTTCCAACGACTGTTTCATTGAATTAACACGAAGGAAAATATTGTCAATCATAGAAAAAATAAAAATCTACAATTTTGAAATTTTTTAATTCCTGTAAAAATTCAGTGGTTATCAGAAAAAATCGTCATTTTGTCAATAGTCATTATCACATATTTCAATTAGATTATCTCCTAATACAATCTGAACGAATCATCCAACCTTTGTGCAATCAATAATGTTTCACATATGATATCGAATGTCCTTTCTGATTCGGCGTCAAAATAAAAAGGGCTGAACATATTTTTTTTTTAAAAAGCACTGACGTGAGATAACTAGCTTCCATGCACTTGTTCATCCATGAAGAAATTCGTAAACGGCGGGTAAACGGCTGGTGTAATTTTTCCAATATCTCAAAAAACAGAGTTCCACTCAAATTAAAGTTTGACAAGAAGTTAAAGAATGACGGCTTTTCCAAAATTTTTTTCATGTTATGATCCACATGAAATTCTGCATAAAATTTTACATTTACTCAACTAAAATGGCTTACTCAAAATGTTTTTGCGCGCATGTTTCAGGGAACAATGTTGTGTTCAAATATCTGGAATTTTGGAATGTTCAGCTGAAGAGAGTCTCAAACGGCTAGGTTGGACGTACCCATGAAAATATTAGTGGTTAATTGATCATGTCCTGCCGAATGTAAAGACAGCAACTTAAGAATGCAAAAACCCAGATTTTTAAAATTTCAAAGCATAAATATGTATCTCGGCTGAGTTCGTTGGGCAACACCCGTCGAATAGGTTAGGAGTTATTGACATTTGAAACTTTACTTTTCCCGTATTTTCAAAACTATGATCCGGTCGATGTGATATGGGGTAAAGATGAATTTCGTGAGAATCGTATAATTATGAAATAAAAAAATAAATATTATGTTAGTAGAGCAACGTTAGTAGAGAAAATCGAATGCTACCAGAACCTTCAAGGATGAGGGTACGTCAGCGCCTTCGAATTGAAATTTCGTATTTGGATATAAAATACATAAAAACAAGTTATTAGGAATTACTGTTTTACTACCAATAAATTGATATTTTACACATTTTTTGTAACTCAAGTTTCGAGAATTAAATATTCCTTCTTCAGACAACTGAAAACTTAACAAGCAGGACAGAGTATTCATGCTTGTACAGGTGAAACAGGTGATGAGAAGAGGTTAAAAAGAAAACAAACCCTTAACAACTATTGTTATGTCAACACGCAAAGAAGATTCGCCAACAGATGTGACTTATTTGAATTCATCTTTTTTCGAGAATATTTTTTCGTCAGAATTCGAAATTTAACAACGTTTGAACGAAAAAGTAACAAGTTCTGTGACGTTGGAAACCGCGAAAAAATTTAATTCCAAATTGTAATTACTTAACAGCGGTTTCGGAAATCTACCAGAAATCATAATCTTCTAGCGATATCGATATCGCTTAGTCTGCGATTCGAAGTGCATCGAAACCACGCACCGGACATATCTCATACAGAGTAGACTACTTTGGACAACAACGGCCAAGTCTGAGATTTGATGTGCGAGGTTACGCATCGAACATTCTCACTAGTTTTCGATTACTTCATCAGATTTCTGCGGAAACTCAATAAGAAAAACTGCTGGTTATTCATTTTCGGACCCTCTCAAATAAAAGACATCTAAATTTTAACTGAAAAATCTAAAATGAAACGTAATTTCTAATTTGAAATATTGTGAACCAGCTCTCTTGTAAATAACAACGAATTACACTTAGCTCGTATTCAGGAATTCTGGAGAAAAATTCTAGTAAGCACTGATGTGACTTTAGGAGCTTTTGACCGCTTTCTTATTCATATGTCGATTTACACTTCAAATCTACTCTAACAATTTCAAATCTGTCAGTAACTTCTTGAAAAAGGCTCATATGATTAACAGTGCCATCTCCCACCAACTGATCTCATCCAAACCTGAAATATATCATAAAGTGAAAAAACCTTTGAGTCGACAGGAATGTCAAGGAATCGAATTGAAACTTAACCTTGTATTTTTTTTTCATGTGATTCTCCGTTTTTTCAGAAAAACATTTCTAAATTTGCAAAAATGTTAATCATCGAAAAACATCTAATTAGAAGTTTCAATTCCGATTTTTCTATACCGATATCCGTGCAATTATTCGCTTTTGGGTAAACAATCAACGCTGTTTCTGAAGTGGCGCAAGGAAACAGTAACAAGACCCACACAGACTACAACCGATCTCCTAACCATTTCACCTAGAGCCAACCGCAAACTCCATTCATCTCATTAATAGTTTATTTCATTATCAGTCCTAAAAGTGAGCTTTTCCCGTGCGCGATCGATCAAGTCTACTAACCATGGGTGAAGCCTTTCTGAACAATATTTTTCGTTATATCATTCATATTTAAAATTCATTTAACAAGGAAAAACAGTAATAATCAATCACTTAATTTACAAGATTTTGTTGATCACAAAACCTTGTCGAGTTTATTTGAGTATAGAATTGTTATACAGATGTATGTTACACTGTCTCGATTTCTAGAACTTTCTATTACCATTATTCATGCCCCTTATTAACAATGAAAATTAGAGGAAATAAAGGGTTTTCTTTAAATCATATTCAATGTTTCTGGTAGCTTATTTCAAAACCTAATTACAATTAATTATTTAATTTTCGGTTATTATTTGCAATAACGGTGATAGAAATGTTAATAAGACTTCGTTCTAATTTTAAAATTGCTTTTGGGTCATATATTTCTCGTAGTCATGCTCATTGAAATCATTTTTGAGGCAATTGAAAAGAACGGACCACAAGAACGAAATTAGATACTTTCGATGAGATATAATGAAAAAAATAATAAGAAATCTGTGTTTTCCATATTACAGGTGGTCGATTTTATAGCCATTAGCATATAAATGACATTAACTTATCGTTGAATTCTAATAAAAGATACATAAAATTTTTTTTTGAATTTATAACGATTTGATGCTTATGGTTAAAGTTTACTAATTGAAATATGACATTTCAGGAAAATGACCAATTTTTCAGTATGATGTATTAGTGTTTCTCCAAGAAAACATAAATTTTAATTCCTATACTCGAAATTTTTGTAGAACGTTTTTATCACGTGATAAATGATATTTTTCTTCATAGTCTACGCACAGGTTCCCCATTACGCAAAAAATTTAACCTATGAAACAGTAAGTGACAATAGCATACTGTGGTATAGGTACTTTTATGATGATCCCGAAATTCTGCTAGAATAAACGACTCGTTCATTTGATAAGTGGAAGTGGATTTCAAAATCTCAGTTTCATCAGATCGGTATTTCCCTCTTATACTTGTATATTCATATACCTACAAACCTTTTCCGTTAAAACGTACCCTTAAAATTTCCACTATTCAATTTCTTCCGTTCGAGTTTTTTATTGCTCGTGCACCAACACGACAGGTTTTTATTTGACCAAGGATTATTCATCTTCGTCTTGTGTTTATAATCTTCTAATCGTTTGAGACCGTCTATCCGATACTCGCGATATATAGACATTTGGCGCCTTGGAAGGCGCCTGCTAAACTATGTAATATTTAACACGTATGGAATGATACTTATTCGCTACTAGGACAATCATTTCATAATGGATTCACAAAATAAAAATTAGTTCTTTCCAATTACTCAAAAATATTCATATTATTGTAGATCGGTATAATATATATTTTTATTCCTGCAATAAAAATGATTGTTCGGGCGATCCAAAGTTATTTCAAACATCCGTTTTATTGGAATTCGAAATGGAATATTTTTCAAATGTGGAGGGATTAAACACAACGCAACAAACTTGCGGAATAGGATTGTGAACAAAATATCAATATAATTTGAAATATTCTTTAACTTTTTCTCTTTTATCTTTTTCTACATTGAATGATGTTAAGCTTCCAATTCTGCAATGAAAAATTAAAGTTTCCATTAGGATGGTATCGGTATTTCAATTCGAACACGGAAATATTCAGGATTTATACACAACCTAACACAAAAAACCTTTGAAGTCGACTGAAAATAAGAAAGTTAAATTCTGAGGAGAATCTTTCATTTTTGATCAGTGTTACATTCATCTTGTCGTTACGAAAAAACTTTTCACTTCCTCAATAATGAAAGATATGTTTAAAAACTAATCTCCTATTGGAAATATTGTTCATTTTGGAGAAGGATCAACAAAAAATTTATCATCAGTAGATTTAACTTGAAAACACGTAATTTTTGGCAATTCTTGAACTCTTCTTGTAATGAAACATAAAATCTCAACAAAATAAAGAATCCACACTTAAAAGGCTCCACTTTTCCGCCTCTAATCAATACATATTGACAAGACATACTGAAAAAAGAATATATTGAACTAAACTTTATACATATACTTTTTGCCAAAATCCGATGAGAAAAAAAAGCCATTTTCTCTTCATGGAAGTGTCTTCTGGACTACATGTTGCAAATCATTTCATTAATATCCTCTAAATCCACAAACAATTTGAGCAACTTCCGGTAAGTAATTTTCGAAATATTGATTTTTCAAAAAAAATATTTTTTTTACCTCTGGTGTGCAGTTCAGCAGTTCTGCTGAATCATCGAAATCGAGTGAGACATTTAGACTATAAAACTATCTGCAAGTTTGAAGTCACGAGGTCTTTTTTTTAGAAAGTTATCGTGCTCGAGAGCAGCCGCCAGACAGAATTGAATTCGAACACGAATTCTTTCGGTAGGTCCAACTCAGTCGTTTGAGGCCAGTCTCGGCTCAAAATTATAAAATTACAGGTATTTCGACGAATCGACAACGCGTTATATTCATAGAATAAGAGAGGAAAAAATATTGAAATTTATTCAAACAGAGAGAGTTTTGAATATGAGAATATGGAAAAACATATAAGGAAATAGATTAGATTAAACTATGTGATAAAATTCTAAAAAATATTAATTCTTCAATTATATTCACGAGAAATTCAACTGATTCATCAATTCAATAATTCACAATAATGAACCATCAAAACTCGCGTACCGTGTGACTTATCCGAAGCAACAGAATAACAGCGAACTCTGAATAAATCCCCTTCATGCTAGCAATCGTTCTGTGTAATATTTACCGCTTGAATATTACCATTCATCACACCAGACAAATACAGCAGTATGGCAACATTTCAGTGTGCCACCTTGGCTGGTACTAAATTATACGGCAGCCAACTTGTACCATTATAGGTAAAAAAGTATACGGATGCCAACTCGACCGCTATCTATACCGGAAGTCATCTTGTGCGGAAAAAAAACTCCTAATATACACGAAGTATACACGAGGATGCAGGCCGATACCCTTTTTGTACGGATGCCAGCTAGTTCGGCAGATGTATATATATATATATATATATATATATGCTATAATTAGGGACAAGGGTGAGTTCTATAAGATATTGACGATCTTCACTCGAGTTATTTTCGACCACAGTAGTAGGGTGAATTAATTTATTTCATCAAGAGAAAAAAGAGAGAACACAGCGAAATTGATTAGAAATGATAATTGTGGTTTGTTGGCTTACAATACAATGGATTATTTTTGGTTACAATTCTCTAAGAATATGAGTTTTGGGATGGAACATTTCGAAGATGAGGAGGAAGTGAAAAATTATTCACAATGCTGTCGCGTTGAATATATCACTAAGCACTAAGTATATCAAGAGTTTGCAAGTTTTTTCATATTTTCTGAGGACCATAAACAGATGTTAAAATGAACAGTTGTCCTATGTTGTCCGGTGATCAAGACGTGACTCTTGTGCTCCTGCTTGGTTGCTGATTTTTGGGTGATCTACTATACATTAATTTTTAAATGGGTGAGTTGCATGGTAGCTTGAGTTTCGTTTTTTCGATCTATATCCTTCATTGCGATTGTTTGCAGTTATCCAAATCATTAACTATTGATGTTTGGTTATTACATTCTGAAATTTCCAATTTATTCATTTAAAAATTCGCAATATCTACACTTGTTTACTTGAGATAATCGATTATATTCATTTGTCTGGACCTGTTATTGCCTTCCTACTACATATTTTTGCTCCACAGTCCCGTATAGTTCAGTGCTACGGTGTTGCCACTTTCATATATTATTCCTACGATTCAATTCTTCAATGACAAGTTTACCAGGTTCGAAGAAAAAATTTTCAATTCGTCTTAATCTGAGTTCAAAGAATTAAAATTCGCTATTACTAATATACAGGATGAAATTGGAAGACTGCGCTCGGCATCCGGCTAATGCTTCTATAATCGAAGGTGTTTGCCATGAGATGTCCGAGAGGGAGAAGAGAAAATCCAATTTAATTGTGTTCGGTCTAGTTGAAAGTAATTAAGCATCCACTCGGGAACGAATATCCGCTGATAGATTTGACGTTATCGGCATGTATAAACTGGCGTTTCCTTCCTTGTATTTTTTTTAGAGTGATAGAACTTTCGATAGGGATAACTGTGATTTGACAGAAGGAAGAAGCCATGTCGTTTTGAAATTTTTGTTCAGTAAGCAGTCGCAAATTATCATGGGAAGACTCATGCCGCAACAATGTTTACAAATTGTTGAAATTTATTTTCAAAACCAGTGTTCTATTCGCCAAACTTATACTTACATAACTATCGATAGATTTCAGACAACATTTTCTCTACTCGATGCAACAACAACAAGACAAAGAACTGTACGTACAGAAGCAAACATCGCTGCTGTAAGTCATAGTGTTAATAATGATCCAGATTTGTCGTTTGTTTGCTGACTGGGCCCTAGAACAGCTTGAGGTTGATCCACTTTTTTATCGTAAAATTGTGTTTAGTGATGAAGTTCATTTCTAGTTGAATGAATATGTGAACAAAAAATGCCGTATATGGAGTTGAATCAATTCTCAAGAAGTTCTGCAGGTTCCATTGCATCCTGAAAAATGTACTGTATGGTGTGCTTTACACACTGGAGGCATCATCGGTCCATATTTCTTTAAAAACGATGCTGAAACTACTGTAACAGTGAATGGTGCTCGTTACAGATCTATGATCAATCATTATTTGTTTCCAAATTTCTTCAAACACGATGCTAATGTTACAATGTTATTTGTTTCAAAATTTGAATGGTATCGACCCAGAAGTGTTTTAGTTCCAACCAGATGGTGTTACACCTCATGCTGCTACCGTAACAATTGATTTATTGAAAGAAAGATTTGGCGATAACATTATTTCGAGGAATGGTCCAATAAATTGGCCTCCAAGATCATGCGACATAACTCCACTAGATTATTACCTTTGGGGTTATGTCAAGTCATTGGTCTATGCTGATGAAACCATAAACAATAGAAGCCAACATAACTTGTGTTATTGATGAAATACGGTCTGAATTACTCTAAAAAGTAGTCCAAATTGATCTGGTCGAATGCGGTTCCTCAGAGCCAGTCGTGGTGGACATATGCCGGAAATTATTTTTAAAACATTAATATCATGAAATTGTCTTTCAATTCTTAATTTAAATGTGTTTTATTCCCATTTAAATTTCTATAACTCTAAAAAAACACCCTATACTTCGGTTGGGGAGACGCACCGAGGATAAGAATTAGCCGGTTTAGATAGTCATGAATTCTCTAGATGATGTACTACAATCGTAGCTCGGTGAGAAGGCGCGTTATTGTCATGCAAAATCCATGAGTTGTTCGCCCACAAATTTGGCCGCTTCTTACGGATACGCTCACGCAAACGTTTCATAACGCCTAGGTAATACTCCTTGTTTACCGTCTGACCCTCTGGAACGAATTCGTAGTGCACCACCCCACGGATATCGAAGAAAACAATGAGCATCACCTTCATTTTCGAGCGGCTTTGGCGTGGTTTTTTCGGTTTCGGCTCATTTTTTGCCACCCATTCCGATGATTGCTGGCTTGTTTGCATATCGTACTCGTAGACCCAGGTCTCATCACCAGTTATAATGCGTTCCATGAATGTAGAATCGGAATTACAGCGATCCAACATGTCTGAAGCAACCTGTTCGCGATGACGTGCGGACTCGTGGGATATCTTAAGATCATGTGCTATCTCTCTCAAGCTGGTACGACGGTTTTCCAGCACCCTCTCCTTAATTTTATCGACGTTATCTTCGATCGAAGCCGTCGATGGGCGTCCGGAACGAGGCAAGTCTTCGACCACTTCACGACCGTCCTTGAAGGCTCTGTACCACTGATATGCACGAGTTTTCGATAGAGCATTATCACCTGTTGCCTTTTGCAACATTTTCAATGCATCGGCACACGAAAATTCATTTGCAACACAAAATTTCAAACAAATTCTTTGCTCAACGAATCGCCCATAGTAAAAATCGGCACGCACTCTGACATCAACTGACTTAATCAGCTGTTGCAAACACACTAGTTGACAGATCCCGCTCAAGCTTGGGATAGTAATTAAGGACAGTGGTACCAACCTAGGAAAAAAAATGTTACCTGCCTCATTTCCCCGCCAGATTTAAATCGATAATTCCCGGTACTTTCTTGACAGAATGTATGTGCTATATAGAGAAGAGTCAAGGACATTAAAGCCACTGAACGTTTCAAAAGTGTCTCTCTATTTTGTGATAGAACTCCTATACAGGTTGAATATTATAGAGAACTGAAAACATTACTAAATGAAAGACTCAGTAAAGGTGACAAAATAAATTAATTCGGCTAATCTGTACCAAAAATTATTAATTAGGAGTATGAGCTATTGTAATTGAAAGTTCTAGAAATCAAGACAGTGTAACATACATCTGTATAACAATTATATACCTAATTCTAGAAATCGATTTCTAGAACTTTCTACAGCTCATACTCCTTATTAATAAGGTGATAAAAATTTAATTATTAAGTATATGAATGGTAGCCCTACCACTAGCCCCACCCAATTATTGTAAAAGAAATTTTGAGGCATATTATCAGAATGTTCGTGGCCTTAACTCCAGGGTCACTATATTTTTTAACAGCAATTCGCTGTATGAATGCGACATCATATGTTTAACTGAATCTTGACTTTCTGATAGTATATGCAGTTCAGAACTATTCTCTTCTTAATATATGTTATTTAGATGTGATCGCGATTTGACTCTGACAAAATTATTTAAGGGTGGTTTCCTTATTGTTGTAAAAAGTAGCTTACAACCACTCTTATCGATGTCAAATTAATGAGAGACTTGTTTCTCATCATAGATATTGTAGTATGTAAAACAAGTTATTTTAGTATAAAATAATAAGGAACGGTTTTTTACTTGATAGAAGGATTATTACAAAATTTGAATATCAAAACAGATTTAATCTGTTAGTCTAGTACAATTTTAATTTCAAAAAATTTAATTAAGAAACTTTAAGAATTAAATTAATGTCTTAATAAGCACTGCTCATATTTGATAGACGTATAAAATCGAAATTCATCATACAATATCAAATGAAATTAAGAAAAACCAACGAATATAAATTGTCAATTAGAATTAAAAAATAAATAAACAAACAAACATTATTTTGTTTCGTTCCAGGCATGCGTACTGAACTCTTCAGACAAACGTACGAAGCCCTGTTTGTTACAAAATGTATTGTTTTCTGATCCTATATTCATGAAAAATAACTCTTTCTCAAAAATATAAAACATAATTTTAAGAACTTCTGAAAAACTAATTTATTTGAAATATTCAATATATTTAAATAAATTACTTCAAAAAATCTCAAAACATGTAGCACATCCTCAAAAAATAATTAAAATTACGATAAGATCAGTTCAATAATTTGAAATAAGGTTATTCTGATTTTCACAAATTTTTATTGTTAAACTCACAACAATTGTTTCGCTATCACAGTAGCATCATCAGGTAAGATCACATTTTGAATAACTAAGCTTGTTTCCGAAATCCGTGGCTATTTATATTACAGTAACTACAATAAATTTTTATTAGGCACTAAAACCCAAAAAAGGGTCCCTGCAAATTCCAGCTTATCTGAATATATTTAACAGAGGTGAGCTATTTAAATCTATTTGTTCGTTAAGTAATATTCCAATTTTATTATGTTTATTTATCTCTAGGGATTCTAACAGATTTAAGGCATAACTTTTGCTTTCTATATGTAGAATTTCAAAGTTATGGTTGAAATTATGTCCTGTTTCTAACAAATGGTTGGAATATGTGGAATTGCTTTTATTGTTGAGGAAACTCTTCAAATGTTCACACATCCTATGACGGAACGTTCTTCCAGTTTGACCTATGTAAATTTTAGGGCAATCACCGCAGGTTAACTTATAAACCCCAGATTTATCATCCTTATGTGTGTAGTCTTTATTATTTTTGATAAATTTACTCAAGTTTAAATTAGTTTTGAATGAAGTTCTCAAATTATATTTATTTTTGAGGTATTTAGCAATTTTCTCAGAAATACCTTTAGTGTAATTTAAGGAAATGTATTTAAAATTTTCTTTTATATTAGGAAACACCATATTTGAAGCTATTTTATTATTTTTCTTCATCAATAATTTGTCTATCAACTTTGGATCATATTCATTATTAAAAGCTATTTGTTTAATTATGTTAAGTTCTGAAATATAATTTTCTCGATTCATGGGAATATTAACTAATCTATGGATCATACAATTAAATGCTGATAATTTTTGATTTAGAGGATGATTTGATTTATTGTGTATAATAGAATCCGTATAGGTTGGTTTGTGGAATATTGAAAAATCATGTGAACTATTTATTCGAGTAACAGTTAAATCAAGAAAATTAATAGAGTTATTAAGTTCGGTTTCCATAGTGAATTTAATTGAAGGATGTATTTCATTGATGAATAAAAAGAATTTTTTCAAAAGTCTGTCTGTACCTGTGAAGCAACAGAAAATATCGTCTACATATCTATACCAATATAAAAAATATTTCATAAGGGGATTTTGGTGAATTTTAGTTTCAATATTGTCCATGAATATTTCTGCTAATAAAGGACTTGAGGGATTTCCCATAATCAAACCGTTTTCGGATTTATAAATTTTATTTTTAAATTGAAAATAATTTTGTCTAGTGCAAATATCTAGACATTCTAAAATATCTTCTTTGATAATTGTATTGCATCTATTGTTGATTAATAGATTATCTACTAGTTTAATTGTTTCGTTTGGTGGTATACTTGGAAATAAATTTTGTACGTCAAATGAAATGAATTTAGCATTATGAGGTAAGTGGATATTCTTTATTTTGTTTATTAGCTGTAGTGAATTTTTTATCGAGTATTTAGCTTGGAATTTAGTTTCTTTTAAAATAATCTGAATAAGTTCTTTCGAAAGTTTAAATGAAGGTGCACTAACGAACGAAACAACCGGTCTAATAGGATAATCTTCCTTGTGTAATTTAATCAAAGATGCAATACAATTATCAAAGAAGATATTTTAGAATGTCTAGATATTTGCACTAGACAAAATTATTTTCAATTTAAAAATAAAATTTATAAATCCGAAAACGGTTTGATTATGGGAAATCCCTTAAGTCCTTTATTAGCAGAAATATTCATGGACAATATTGAAACTAAAATTCACCAAAATCCCCTTATGAAATATTTTTTATATTGGTATAGATATGTAGACGATATTTTCTGTTGCTTCACAGGTACAGACAGACTTTTGAAAAAATTCTTTTTATTCATCAATGAAATACATCCTTCAATTAAATTCACTATGGAAACCGAACTTAATAACTCTATTAATTTTCTTGATTTAACTGTTACTCGAATAAATAGTTCACATGATTTTTCAATATTCCACAAACCAACCTATACGGATTCTATTATATACAATAAATCAAATCATCCTCTAAATCAAAAATTATCAGCATTTAATTGTATGATCCATAGATTAGTTAATATTCCCATGAATCGAGAAAATTATATTTCAGAACTTAACATAATTAAACAAATAGCTTTTAATAATGAATATGATCCAAAGTTGATAGACAAATTATTGATGAAGAAAAATAATAAAATAGCTTTAAATATGGTGTTTTCTAATATAAAAGAAAATTTTAAATACATTTCCTTAAATTACACTAAAGGTATTTCTGAGAAAATTGCTAAATACCTCAAAAATAAATATAATTTGAGAACTTCATTCAAAACTAATTTAAACTTGAGTAAATTTATCAAAAATAATAAAGACTACACACATAAGGATGATAAATCTGGGGTTTATAAGTTAACCTGCGGTGATTGCCCTAAAATTTACATAGGTCAAACTGGAAGAACGTTCCGTCATAGGATGTGTGAACATTTGAAGAGTTTCCTCAACAATAAAAGCAATTCCACATATTCCAACCATTTGTTAGAAACAGGACATAATTTCAACCATAACTTTTAAATTCTACATATAGAAAGCAAAAGTTATGCCTTAAATCTGTTAGAATCCCTAGAGATAAATAAACATAATAAAATTGGAATATTACTTAACGAACAAATAGATTTAAATAGCTCACCTCTGTTAAATATATTCAGATAAGCTGGAATTTGCAGGGACCCTTTTTTGGGTTTTAGTGCCTAATAAAAATTTATTGTAGTTACTGTAATATAAATAGCCACGGATTTCGGAAACAAGCTTAGTTATTCAAAATGTGATCTTACCTGATGATGCTACTGTGATAGCGAAACAATTGTTGTGAGTTTAACAATAAAAATTTGTGAAAATCAGAATAACCTTATTTCAAATTATTTAATATGGATTTTCACCAAGTAAGGACTGATACAATTCAATAGATCAGTTCAACTTTACATATAAAAAATAATGAAATCAATTAACAATAATAGACTTACCGAATGCAATCTTCAGAAATATGTGATCTTCAGAAACATTCACATAGGTACATCTAATATCCAAGGTCCTCTATGTTCTCTGCTCACAAAAAATCACACAAAGCTTATGAGGCACTTTAATGGTCTTAGTTAAAAACATTCAACACTGTATAATGAATTTCTTTATTTAAGAACCTGATATAATTATATATTATATATAGAATAAAATAATAACGAACGGTTTTTTACTTGATAGAAGGATTATTACAAAATTTGAATATCAAAACAGATTTAATCTGTTAGTCTTCTACAATTTTAATTTAAAAAAATTTACTCAAGAAACTTTAAGAATTAAATTAATGTCTTAATAAGCAGTGCTCATATTTAATAGACGTATAAAATCGAAATTCATCATACAATATCAAATGGAATTAAGAAAAACCAACGAATATAAATTGTCAATTAAAATTAAAAAATAAATAAACAAACATTTTTTGTTTCGTTCCAGGCATGCGTACTGAACTCTTCAGACAAACGTACGAAGCCCTGTTTGTTACAAAATGTATTGTTTTCTGATCCTGTATTTATGAAAAATAACTCTTTCTCAAAAATATAAAACATAATTTTAAGAACTTCTCAAAAACGAATTTATTTGAAGGGTCGTACTTGTGGTAGAGGGTTTTGGCAGCTTGCTGTAATAGCTTAAGCCTGAAGCACAGTTCTTGATGTATTATAGCAGCTACTTGGTTGTAGCAGTAAAGATAGTCGGTTTGGCTCAGTAGGCTGCATGCTGCTGTTATATGTTGAATGGTTTCTGGCTTCTCCCTGCACTTTCTACACCTGTCATCTGATATCTGAGGGTCCTTAACTTCACGTAGTTCTTAGTATTGACTACCTGTCCCTGGATGGCTATCATGAAACCCTCCGTTTCTGGAAAGAGCCCCCTACTCAACCATGCGTTCGACGCGGACTTGTCGAGAAGGGGTTGGTCCAGGTCATGGAAATACCTTCCATGGGGCCTTGCTTCGCCATTCTCGAAGTTCCTCCTCATTGCTGTAGATCAACTCGTTAGTTTTTTCAACTTCATTTGCCAGCTTGAGGGGCGTGTATGCGCGATCGACTAGGCAGGTACTTGTGGAAATATACTTTTCAGAGATTATTAATATTATCATTATTATTGTTATTATTATTATTATTTTTATTATCATTATTGTTATTATTATTATTATAACTATTATTATTACTATTATAACTTTTATTATTATTATCATCATCATTATTATTTTTATAATTATTACTATTATTATTATTATAAGCCAAGCGTTCAAAAGCAATAAAAATCCAAAGTTCAAATAACACAGATTAGAAACTCGAAGGTTGAAAATATCAACACGAAATAATTTAAGTGTTTACGGCCACCTACGATGAAAAAATAAATATGTTCTATTGCAGACAGGGCCGTCCCTAAATGAAAACCAATCATGAAAATCTCCAAGTAGTTCTCCCATGAAAAATCTCAATCGAACAAGGTGTTTGAAGCTTTTCAAGTTGAACTATTACTGAAACTACTCCCACAGAAAACGAACGTAAACAATATAGTTTGAAATAAAATCTGAATTGCGCATACTAATGAAAAATCTTGTTCAAATGGGGCCAACTGACAATTTCAAGCACAATTTGCGAAATTGAAAGTAGTATTCGAGTAGAAATAAAAGAACAAAAAAACGTTTCGACGGATCTAGGTTAAATCAGAGGACCGAATTCCATAGAAAGAAAACAAACGATATGAAATAAAATCTGAATCACTGATGCAGACAAAGAATTTTCTCCTAAGAAACCAACAGACAATTTAAATATTTCAATGATTCGAAAATTATGAAGTGTCGACCCTCAAGTCAAGAATACTTTTCCGTTTAAATAATTATAAATTTATCAATTTTATTTCATTAAGTATATCTAATCTCTTTTAATAATAGGAGTCGTGAAATATAAAACGAAGTAGAAGTTACGGTAATACAGAGCTCTTCAAAACGGGGCTGCTTAACCTGCAGCTCTGTAACAGATCAGAATTCAGATTTACCTAAAAGAATTTCATTGAAAGTCGAGACATGGGCAGCAGATATGATCATGCTTCGAAGTTTATATACGAACTGACAAAGAAACTGCAACACCCAGCAGGAGCTGTTTAAATTTTAATTTTTTTTTTTTTTTTGGTAGAAATTGATAGTATAGCAATGAGTAAATGATTGAAATTTGAAGAAAAAAACGAAGGGTTTACAATTTCTTTTAATAAATTTGTTAACAATGTGTTTGTCCACCGCGATTATTTATACACTCCCCATCACGTCTTGGCAATGATGCAACAAGATTGTGTATTTCTTTTTGAGGGATACTATCCCGAGCTACCTGTAGTTTATGTCTCAGAGCAGCCAAAGTCCTTGGGGGCTGGGGTAAATTTCCAAGCCTTTTACCCATGATGACCCAAACATGCTCTATGCGGCCATGGCAAAAGATTTACATGGGTCGCTTCAAAAAAAGTTTAAACTAACTCTGGCAACATGATTTCGATTATTATTTTGCTGAAATATTCTCGTAAGGTAAGGAAGAACATATGGCTCCACTATTTCTTGTTATGTTACCTCGAATAAAGACTAAAGGTGACCCACTTGCATGTGCAATAGCACCCCATACCATAACGCCTACTGTCCGGTGTACATGACGCTCAATATCAAACTGAGGTTCACGTCCTTCTCCCCGACGTCGTCAAACCCTTCTTCGGCCATAATGTGCACCCAAGGAGAATCGAGATTCATCAGAAAAGAGGACCTGATGCCATTTCACATTCCACTGTTGACATTCTCTGCACCACTGTAATCGTTGCCGGCGATGCTCAACCGTCAGAGGTAACACAAGATGGGGTCGATAATGCTACAGTCCAGTCCAAAAGACCTTATCCGGCGGTAAACCGACCGGACAGTTACAGGATGGCCTTGTTCTCCTAACCACTCATCAGATAAAGATCGAGTTGTTGCAAATCGGTCTCTAATAGCCATAAGTCTTAGACGTCGATCTTGAACTTCATTTGTGCCCCTTCGACGTCCGGTACCTACTCTTCTTCGAATTTGGGCATTATCAAACCACGCTTGACAATATCTCATAACAGTAGTTGGATTTCTGTTCGTACGGTTTTGCGATTTCTCGAAATGACAACCCCGCCTTTCGTAGACCAATAATTTGACCTCTTTCAAATTCACTTAGCTGCCGATAAATTTCGCGTACACGTGCTCTATGCATTTTAACAACAACTTAACATCGACTTTGGATCTCCTCGAACAGCTGGTTTGTTGTGAAATTTAAAAAATTTGCTAAATACGACTACATATTTAATTAACAACAAATGTTAACATGAAAACATCTTCACGATTTTTTCCCCGCATTTACATCATTTACTCTTTGCTATACTATCTATGTTTTATCAAAAAAAAAATTGAAATTTAGACAGCTCCTTCTGGGTGTTGCAGTTTCTTTCTCAGTTAGTATAGTTTCGTCATCAGTGTCAGCTCTATTGCCCAACGAATGTAACGCAGCCACAAATCTCCAGAACAGGCACTGACTCGGAAAATTTCCAAGTAGAATAGGTCATTCTCCTCATCAAATCAGGAAAAATAACAGATATTAATTAATTAATTCGAATCACAAAAATTTTAGAAGTTGAAATTTTGCACAAACTGAATTAAAGCAAAAACAATGGTTCCAGAAAGTATCTGGAATTCTTGAAAAACCTAGGCTACGTTAAGGTTTCAATTAGTGCATCCATAAGAGTATACACAGGATCTGAATTTTCATTCGAATTGCGTTTAGAAAAAAAATTGAAAGAATTGCCTTTTTTTGCATCAATAGTTTAATGATAAAATGCTCTTCAATGGATTATTTCAGCTGATAACAAGATTCTTCGTTTTCTTATTCATGATGCATACATGAATTTCTTGAATAATCCCGGCTATTTAAATGAATCAACCTTGGTGGAAGGTGGAATAGAAATTTTCAATTTATAATCCAAATGTGAATTGGAAATAAGCCGAGAATATGAGTCCTAGTGAGGATTTAATGGACATCTTTCGTAATGTACGGATTTTCAGCTTCCTAGTGAGACCCTTTTGCTTGAAGGAAGTCGTACTCCTGAAGGTTACATACTGTAGTCTCCCGAAACCTAAAGGAAGGGTGCGGGGGTTTTCAAGATGAGCTGAGTCGATGCGCATAAATGTAAAAAATTGTGAAAACCACTGAGATCAAGTCAAAGACTTTCTCGCGCTTGTTCGGCAGTCCGTCTACCCTGAATCAGATGACAAAAATAATTAAAACAAATTGTAGAAAGTACTATGTTTTACTACCAATAAAAATATATTTTACACATTTTCTTGTGACTCGAGTTTCGGGAAATGAACTATCCCATCATCAGACAACTGAAGACCTAACAGTGGTACAGAGGTATTTAAACAAAAGTGATAAATATTTTGAATATTTCAATAGATAACACCTAATAGTGGTACAGAGGTTTACAAGCGGAACGTGATAAAAACCCGGTTAAAAAAGAGGGGCCTTCTAACAGATATCGGAATGTCTGCAATCGACAAAGAAGGTTATTAAACAGATGTTACCCACATATCTCAAATAATTTTTTGGGGTTACATGGCTCCGTACAGTTATTCATTATTTTTACGTTATTTTGTTGTACATCTCAAATATTTGGATTTACATAGCTCCATACAGTCATTCGTTATTTTTTAAATTATTTTTATATTAATTTTGCGTGAAATATATTTTTATGGTAGTAAAACATAGTAATTTCTACAATTTGTTCTAATTATGATCAACTACCAAATAGTAACGGCTGAAACAGTTCAGTAACAGACAAAAATAATGTTAACTCATTCTTTCGATGAGTACTTCGAATTTCTTTTCATTTTTTTATTAACCGTAATTCTGTCAATCCCTGAAACAAATAAACTTTCAATAATAGAGCAACAAAAAACTCAATTTTTTTAAAATATATGTATATAGAGTGTTTCAGGCTAGAATAATAAGATTTCAAAGAAGTAATTTATTCAAAATAACATAAGACACAATGTTTGAAAAAGTATTAGAGTAAAGAAAAACCAAAATTCGGAAAATTTCAGAAAGTCATTTCTATATGCACCTTCAATACGAAATATAACCACCACGTGCATCAATAACTGCTTGCCATCTTTTTGGCTGTGATTTGTGGGTATCAAGGGTTCCTTGTAATTGATCCCAAGTGTGCTCGATTGGATTAAGGTCAGGAGATCTTGAAGATAATGCTAAATGTAGAATGCCTTGGTTTGCTCTAGCAGTAATCAACAGCTGGAATCTGTGTGTCAGTGCTTTATCATCCGGAAAAAAAACATTTTCGCCAATAGCTACGTGAAATTGTGGAACTACTCCACAATTCCAACGCTACTGTGAGGCTGTATTGCATCGCAATTTCATCATTGCAATGAAGATATTCCAAAAAGCGTTGGAACATGCTTATGCCTGACAATCAATAAAACATAATGGATGTATTTGAGTGAATGGCACTGTCCCGATCCGAAACATTGTCTGTTTACCATAGTTTATACTTCTTGTCATATTTTGGAATGAATATCTGCTGCATTAATCAGAAAGGATGGATATGTCGCAATCGAATCTATTTTCCCAGTCACTTGCGAGAATAGTTTTGGTACTTCAAGCTCTGAAGATAATGATTTCGAATCTTGAAGACTAGGTAGATATACTCCAAAAGCATTTCAAAATGTTACTGATAGCTTTATGTTTTACAATGATCATTAAGAAAAAAATGTTTACATATAAAAGAAAACTATTAATGTTGTAACGAAACGGGTTACTTTTCATACGGACCTTATACACGTTATTCATTTTACGCCTCGAAAATGTTAAATTCGAATCGACTTAATCGGTGTTTTTAGCGAGCATCTAATTGTGAAAGGATTCGCAAAAATTTCAACTTCTGCAGATATGACAATTTTATCTACAGTTCTTTCACCATGTTTCGCTTCAGCAAACGAAGGGAAAAAAGGCCGCGACATTAATGGTGAGGCCGATATAAGGAGTTCTTTTCGTCGCGTACCAGAAGAAAATGACGCCAAGTTTCACCAATCAGCAGGCAAACTTAGCCCCTACTGTAAGACGCCACGAATTTTTCATCACGTGACCACGTCACTTTTACCGTTAATTTAGATTTCTTTTCTATATAATTAAACCTAAATTCTTAGACCGATCGTTTGACGGTTTTTTTCGTGGCATTCAGACCATCCATTTTAATCGTAATATTCAGACCGTTCATTTAGATAAGTTCTCCGAGTATTCAGATCGTGCATTTGTGAGAATCTTTTTCGTACTATTCAGACCGTGCATGTGAATCTTATTCTAGTATTCAGACCGTTCATGTTTTGATATTTTTTTAAGTATTTCGACCGTCAATTTTCCGACTTTCCATTAAGTTTTTTTTGGGAGAGAAAATTAATATCTTGGTTCCACTCTGAACACGAAAAGAAATTGTGACTAGGAAGTAAAGATTAAAATTAGGATGGCCAGGAATGCTTTTACGAAGTTTATCAACTATCTTATACGCATAGATTTGGGACTACAAGTAATTAATTGTTATATATGGCAAATACTCTACGGAACCGAGCCATGGTCATTGAAGATAAGGTTGCTTTATCGGATTGAGGCTTCCGAAAGGTGGACCCTACGAATACTACCTAGAAGCTCCTGGACAGAACATATATCAAAAACAGAGTTCCTACGTAGAGCCGATAGGCGGAAAAAACTCAATACTATAAAAAAGGCAGGTTGCCTATTCACATCATATCATTAGAGGTCCAAAATATCACACGCATACATTGCACACACGAAAACCAATCAGTTTGAAACGTGCGCATGTCCGCAATTTACCTCTGTGATTTACACAACCTTGTCGAGTTTGTTTGAGTATAAAACTTTTTATACAGATGTACTACTCTGTCAAGAAAGTAGCGGGAATTTTCAATTAAAACAACATTTTTACATTCAATCGTCAAAATTTATTGGGTCGCCTTCAAAATAGGCTCCATTTGCTCCAATACATCTATGCCAATGGCACTTCCAATTATCGAAACATTTCTTATAGGCGCTTTCCGGGATGGACTTTAGCTCTCGCGCCGAATTTTGTTTTATGGCTTCAATCGACTCAAAACGGGTGCCACGAAGGGGCAATTTTAGTTTTGGGAAGAGGAAAAAGTCGCAGGGAGCCAAATCCGGCGACTACGGTGGTTGCTGAAGCACGTTTGTTGAGTTTTGGCGAGAAAGTCAGTCACAATCGTAGCTCGGTGAGAAGGCGCGTTATCGTCATGCAAAATCCATGAGTTGTTCGCCCACAAATTTGGCCGCTTCTTACGGATACGCTCACGCAAACGTTTCATAACGCCTAGGTAATACTCCTTGTTTACCGTCTGACCCTCTGGAACGAATTCGTAGTGCACCACGCCACGGATATCGAAGAAAACAATGAGCATCACCTTCATGTTCGAGCGGCTTTGGCGTGGTTTTTTCGGTTTAGGCTCATTTTTTGCCACCCATTCCGATGATTGCTGGCTTGTTTGCATATCGTACTCGTAGACCCAGGTCTCATCACCAGTTATATTGCGTTCCATGAATGTAGAATCGGAATTACAGCGATCCAGCATGTCTGAAGCAACCTGTTCGCGATGACGTTTTTGAAGAAAATTCAGGTCTTTCGGTACGAGTCGTGCGGCCACCTTTCCCATGCCCAAAATATCAATCAAAATCGTACGTGCGGACTCGTGGGATATCTTAATATCATGTGCTATCTCCCTCAAGCTGGTACGACGGTTTTCCAGCACCCTTTCCTTAATTTTATCGACGTTATCTTCGATCGAAGCCGTCGATGGGCGACCACTTCACGACCGTCCTTGAAGGCTCTGTACCACTGATATGCACGAGTTTTCGATAGAGCATTATCACCAAAGGCCTTTTGCAACATTTTCAATGCATCGGCACACGAAAATTCATTTGCAACACAAAACTTCAAACAAATTCTTTGCTCAACGTAATCACCCATAGTAAAAATCGGCACGCACTCTGACATCGACTGACTTAATCAGCTGTTGCAAACACACTAATTGACAGATCTCGCTGAAGCTTGGCATAGTAATCAAGGACAGTGGTACCAACTTAGGAAAAAAAATTTTTACCTGCCTCATTGCCCCGCCAGATTTAAATCGATAATTCCCGGTACTTTCTTGACAGAATGTATGTTGCACTGTCTCGATTTCTAGAACTTTCTATTACCATAGCCCATACTCCTTATTAACTTTCGGTGGGCCTAGCCAGACAAAATAAGTTTTGACCGTTTAAGACTATTTTCACCCCAAAATTCGTAAATAAGATAGGACGCTCTTATAATACTATCATTATTCAGCTCCTGGGTTCGAAGCCACAGCATAAAATCCATTGCATTACCAAGGACCACAATCTTACTACGTCTTTACTTGCACGACAGTTTTACTAACGACAGTTAGTAGCTTTGTTTCCCTCTATAATAATTTATCCTGTAATTCCTTCCATAATAATATATTATTCGAAGATTTTAAGCTTTTGTAGATTTGAAAGTTGAAAAAATTTTCGAAATTTTTCCCTAGAAAGCATTGCATAATTTTTCGTGTTGTTATTTTACATCGAAATACAAAATTTAAACTAGATTGTTGTCCCAATCAGCGGGTCAAGAAATCCTTTGTAAGATTCATCTTTGTTATTCGAAAGTTTAAACCGGTACAAATCTTGACAATAATTAATAAATGTAAGTTGAAAATTACTATGAAGAAGTATTTGCAAATTACAGAATAATAGCTGGAATTAATTCTCTAGAACCTCTATCGGTTTTAATCTAAATAAATCTCATGAAAACATTTGAAATTAATGGAATGAAATAAAAAATTACTTCGTTTTGTATGACTTTTTATTATTACTGATATACAGTGACTTGAGTTTCGTAGTGTTTACTATATTTTCGAACTGAATGAACAAATTAGATCTCAACTATTATATATGCTGATTGTAGGCTTCGGCAGAGCTTCGAAGAGAGGGGTTTTTCAAAGTTCCGTCTGCTCGTTTAGTAGTTTTATTATTATTAAAGAAAAATTCTTAAATCCACACACGCAAAGCATATCACTTTTTGGTACAGGTATGTAAACGATATATTGGCTTGCTTCAGCGGAACACATTCAGAATTAAATTAAACATTAGAATATCTCAGTAGTTTGCACAATAAGGTCAAATTCACCATGGAAACACAATTTAATAATAAAATAAAGTTTCTGGACATAACTTTAATTAACAGTAATAATGAAATTTCCTTTGATATATATATATATATTGTCATGGTATTTACAGTTAAAATAAATAATTACATAAAAATATTAAGGAAAAGACTCACCTTTGTATATAAGTTGACTGGTTAGAGTATAACTAGAGCAAAATTCATTAAATAATAACCTTTCTAATACAAATATTAATAATTCAACTCATTAAAATACTCACAAGCTAAAAATTATGAAGAAAAAGCATATTCAGGATACATAACGACTACTCAAATTAAAATTCTTTGAACGATAATCAAAACACAGTAATTTTGTTGACAGTTTATAAATAGAATTCACAGGGAGATTTCAATTCACAATTATTCAATATAAAACCAGTCAAAGTTGCAATAAATAGAAGTAATTTGAATTTAGATATCCAATTTGAAATTGATGAAGAATTTGTTGAAAAGATTTGTTATTATTATGAATCACATATAAACTTTAGTGAAATTATTAACAAAGAACAAGCTAAATTAAATATAACTCACCAGAATGATGTAAATAGGACAAATTTGATCAAAATTCACTTAATTCAATGAGAGATAGCATCTACGTCAGATATTTTCAAATGATTAATGTAAGAGATATCCGTGAAAATGTTTAGGCATCAATAGTATTGTAATAGCATCTAAGCTAAAAAAATTTAATCAATTTCATAAGTAATATTAAGTATTTTATAAGTTATAAGCATTAGAAGTTAAAATTTGTTAAATTTTGACACTTGAAATACTTTACGAAGGAAAAGCAAGACTTTCACTGTTCTGTTTAACATGAAACATACATCAAAATGTAGTTTAAAAAATAAGCTAATTTTCAAAAGTAATTTCAAACCAGGAAATATTGTGAATTTTGTAAAATCATCAAAAGCATCATTTTTATATAATTTTGACAGAAGCGAGAAAGCTTTGAAATTCAACTTTTCTTGAAAACTATAAATAGGGCAGACACAGAAAAAGTCGGCAGTCTCCAATTATATGCAGAGAAGAATCCTTGTCGGTCCGTAATTAAAAAAGTGCCAAAAAAGTAACATCATCTGAAAAAAGAAGATTATTTGGTTATTGTGAATGGAAATTGAATCCAGAAAATACATTACCTGAATGTGAATGGAAAAATCCCACATAGAAATCAAGTTTCAAACGAATTGGATATATTGAAGAAAATCAACAAAGTAGCCTGTGAATTTCAGAACGTTCTAGAAGTGTTGTTTACAACGAAACCAGTGTTGTTCCTGAAACGAAAAGGGCCAAGTAAAACAAACAATCTTAACTTGAAGAACAAACTTACCAAAGGTATTAATAAAATTCAATCCTGTTAATCTTTCCACAAGAAGTTTAAAAATAATAATCCCTGTTTACATTAGAATTACGTTAGGTTATTTAGATAAGGTTAGGTTAACATAGAATTAGATTTAGGTTATGGATCACTGATTATAATATTTCCAATTACTTTCATATAATATAATTTAAAAATTCAACTTTTAAAAATTCAAATTAAACCCTCCCTCAAATATTAATCAGATTTAATAATATTTTAATTTCAATTATTCAAAATTATAATCTTAAGAGCTAGCCGGAAACAGAATACATCACATACATACAAGGGTGATCTAATTAGTATTCATACTAAAAATTTCTTTAATATAATACCATAACAATATATATATATATATATATAGAAAACCCACATCAACTGATACAACAATACCCAATTTTTCAAACCATCCGATCAATCATAAACAAGCTGCTTATAGATCAATGGTACATAGAGCATTTTCAATTCCTTCAGATAATATTACTTCAAAGAGAGAATTGGATGCAATCAGACAAATAGCCACAAAAAATCAGTTCGAAACAAAAACTATAAATTCCATCATAAACGAAAAACAAAAGCACCTAATTCGTGAACAAATTTATCCCATTTCCAAATCAGATCATAATAACAATAAATTCATAAAACTAACATATTTTGAACCAATTTCACAAAAATAGCTCAAATTTTGTCAAAAATTAACATAGTAACAGCTTTCACACCCTCCCATGAAATTTCTAATCTCTTTTTTAATCCGAAAGACAAAGAGAACCGACTGAATAATTCTGGAGTCTATGAACTAAGTTGTCAACAGTGTTATAGTGTGTATATAGGACAAACGGGCCGACCTTTCCATAAAAGGTACAAAGAACATCAATCCTCTTTTAGGAACCGGAAGAATAATTCCAATTTTGCGAACCATTTCTTCAATACAGATCACACGTTCCCAGAATTGAACAACCTTGTTATCTTGCACGTGGAAGCGAAAGGGAAAAAACTTGACATCCTAGAATCCATAGAAATTGAAAAATATAAGAAGCACGTACCAATAATCACAAAGTAACGGACTACTCCATTTAACATTTGAAATTAAATTTTAAAATATGTCCTAAATACACTGTATCACTTCATAGACATAAATATTATCATCACATGTGGTGGAAATTGATTAATTAATAATTCAAAGAAATATAAAATGATGACCAAATTATTTAGACATCACCTTATGCATATATGTTTCGATTGGATGTTGAACAGTCACCAGTTCCATCCCCAAAAAATGTTCAAACTATATCAAAAAGGCCTTTTTTATTTTTTTTAAGAATATATAGCACATTCTCCAGAGAAAGAACCTGATAAAGCATGTGCATGACTGGACCCCGCCTTTTTTCACAACTGGGTTATAGTTAATTACGTTTGATATTATTCCATGTAATTGTTATTATTGTGAAAATAAAGTCATTATTATTATTATTAGTATTATAAATTCAGACCCAAAATCTCTTAAGTGAAGAGTTATTTGAATAAATAAAATAATCATTCAAAAATATATGAAAATAACCTTTTTATCAACAACTAACCAATTTTGGGATAACCATGGCCTCCACGAAAATTATCACATGAATATACCTTGAAAGGAGATAAGAATTGGACCCTGCATTAGATAACCTCCATTTGCATGTGATGTAATATAAAGAAATTTCTCAATTATTAATATATCTAAATTAAAAATTTCTATGACGAAGTATTTGCATATTACATAATAATAGCTGGAATTCATTCTCCAGAACCTCCCCAGATTTTAATCTAAATAAATCTCATGGAAACATTTAGAACTAAATTTTAATATACTACTCTGTCAAGAAAGTACCGGGAATTTTTAAGTTTAATAACTTGCATGTTTTTTTTTTAATTTTGAACTTGTATCATCGCTATTAGAAAACCCTTTACATAAACATCCTAGAGTGTACAAAAGCAAGTATACTACTCTGTCAAGAAAGTACCCGGAATTTTCAATTAAAACAACATTTTAACATTTAATCGTCAAAATTTATTGGGTCGCCTTCAAAATAGGCTCCATTTGCTCCAATACATCTATGCCAACGGCACTTCCAATTATCGAAACATTTTTTATAGGCGCTTTCCGGGATGGACTTTAGCTCTCGCGCCGAATTTTGTTTTATGGCTTCAATCGACTCAAAACGGGTGCCACGAAGGGGCAATTTTAGTTTTGGGAAGAGGAAAAAGTCGCAGGGAGCCAAATCCGGCGAATACGGTGGTTGCTGAAGCACGTTTGTTGAGTTTTTGGCGAGAAAGTCAGTCACAATCGTAGCTCGGTGAGGAGGCGCGTTATCGTCATGCAAAATCCATGAGTTGTTCGCCCACAAATTTGGCCGCTTTTTACGGATACGCTCACGCAAACGTTTCATAACGGCTAGGTAATACTCCTTGTTTACCGTCTGATCCTCTGGAACGAATTCGTAGTGCACCACGCCACGGATATCGAAGAAAACAATGAGCATCACCTTCATTTTCGAGCGGCTTTGGCGTGGTTTTTTCGGTTTCGGCTCATTTTTTGCCACCCATTCCGATGATTGCTGGCTTGTTTGCATATCGTACTCGTAGACCCAGGTCTCATCACCAGTTATAATGCGTTCCATGAATGTAGAATCGGAATTACAGCGATCCAGCATGTCTGAAGCAACCTGTTCGCGATGACGTTTTTGAAGAAAATTCAGGTCTTTCCGTACGAGTCGTGCGGCCACCTTTCTCATGCCCAAAATATCAATCAAAATCGTACGTGCGGACTCTTGGGATATCTTAAGATCATGTGCTGTCTCTCTCAAGCTGGTACGACGGTTTTCCAGCACCCTTTCCTTAATTTTATCGACGTTATCTTCGATCGAAGCCGTCGATGAGCGACCACTTCACGACCGTCCTTGAAGGCTCTGTACCACTGATATGCACGAGTTTTCGATAGAGCATTATCACCAAAGACCTTTTGCAATATTTTAAATGCATCGGCACACGAAAATTCATTTGCAACACGAAACTTTAAACAAATTCTTTGCTCAACGTAATCACCCATAGTAAAAATCGGCACGCACTCTGACATCGACTGACTTAATCAGCTGTTGCAAACACACTAGTTGACAGATCCCGCTCAAGCTTGGCATAGTAATTAAGTACAGTGGTACCAACCTAGTAAAAAAAAAATAACCTGCCTCATTGCCCCGCCAGATTTAAATCGATAATTCCCGGTACTTTCTTGACAGAATGTATAGGTGTAAGGTGATGTCTAAATAATCTAGTCATTATTTTATGATACTTTTGATTGTTTATTAGTTAATTTCCACCACATGTGATGATAATATATATGATACATTCTATTTGGGCCCTGTTTAAATCCTAATTCTAAATGTTTTCATTAGATTTATTTAGATTGAAATCTACAGAGGTTCTGGAGAATTAATTCCAGTTATTTATTTGTAACATTATTTTCACATGTCTTAAATGAATATATTATGCGCATAACCTAAATAAAAGCATTTTATCACAATTCTACTGCTTCAAATTACATTACTTTTGGTAATAAAATTATCCGAATGATCGAGTTTTGAAATATAATCTTTAGAAGTACAACCACGAATATTATATGATTTGATCTCTGAATGAGTATTTCTAGTTTCAGTTAAGTATCACATATTCCTGTTAAACATCTCAGTGATTGAAAATTTCATCAAAATCCTTATTTTCAACTTCGTTCTTGACGTTGAATTCAGTCCAATCTTATCATTCCTTCAGATTTTAATTGAAGAAAAACTGTTCTTGTAAATATCCCTTTTCCAACAGTTCCTTTTTTTCTCACATAAACTTTTAACTTTCCATCTCCTAATCTTTTCAATATTAACCCAGGTGACCGACTTGTATTAGTTGTAGCTGAACCCACATTTTTGTGTTAGGGGCTCATTGTCTTTTTCGAAAAAAATTTACATTTCTATAATAATCTGAAGGGTGAGCTCTTTAGCGTTTGCATTTTGAAGTAGTGGTTATTTTTAGTCTATCAACACTTTTGTGATTTCCGTTTAAATAAAAAGTTAGTTTAATATTCGATTTGCGCTTAAATAAAACTTATACATATAAAAACTTATTTCCAAGGTGGTGAATGTTCTACCCAAACTGTTAGAAATTTACGTGGAAAATTCAATAGAAACGAAATGCTCTCACAACAATTTTTGGATCAATTTGTGAAACGAGTTCGTGAAACTAAATCGTTATTTAATGAAGTAACCCTTTCATGTTCTCGTCCAGTGAGCATATCTGAAAATATTGCTGCTCTAGCCCAGAATATAACTGAACATCCATCAATATTAACTCCGAGGAAAATTTTTCATTGGGACCTCGATTTGAAGGCTCACAAAGTCCAGCTAGTGCAAGTAGAGGGGATTTATGACTGTTCGACGCATTTTCACTTCAATCAATGGGCGTTATCACTTCAATCATGGCCGAAGATGAGCATATTCCCAGAAAAATTATGTTTAAAAGCTCATTTTTACCTTGGAATATGTGTATGAGCACACATATGGGGATCAGAGAATCCTCACTTCATTGTGGAATAGTCGATGCACCTACAATGAGTAACTGTTTAGTATGATTTTTAGTCCGGTAGCATCATTGGGCCACTTTTTTTCAAAAATCAGCACGAAGACGCCGTTAAGGACAGTGGAAAACGTTACCAATTTCTGTTTCCAAAATATTAAAAGAACGGTATGAAAGACCTTTGGTTTCAACAGGATGGGGCAACTTGCCACACACCCAACGAAACCATCAATATTTTACGCGCTATTTTTGAAAATCGAATAATGAGTTGAATTGCTGATATCAGTTGTCCGCTTTGGAGCTGTAATCTGATACCGTTGGACTATTTTTTGTGGGAATGCGTTAAGGATAAATTTTACGCTGTTGAGGTTCAACCCTGCAAATAAACTCATGACTGTGAAAATAATTCTTTAGTTTTTTTTAATTATAGCCGATCAAAAATGCAAATTTCAAATGACCGACCCCTTATAAAGGTACTGCTTTCAGAAATTCTTCATAAACTGCACCCGGTTGAATTTGACTTATTATTCGATACAACCAGACATACTATCTCCATTATACAAATCTTATTAATCAATCAAAAAACTGAAGAACATAATATCAAAACAAATAACGTTAAACAAGAACCAATTCCAAACACTGCACCACATAATGGGTGCTTGAATTATTCTATAATAATACTATTTTTTGTGAAAAAAATTGGTTTTTTGAAACAGATCCAAATTATGATCGCCATACACCCTCAAAAAATTTCTTCAAAGATTAATTTGACAAAAGGAATTGGCATTATTGGCAATATGGCAAAAATTACTATTAACCCAAAACAAAATTTTTAGAATTAAATTAATGTCTTATTGGCACAGCTTATATTTAATAGACGTATAAAATCAAACCTCAATATAAAATATCAAATGAAATAAATAACCCAACAAATATAAATTGTCAACAAAAATTAAAAAATGAATATTTGAAGGAGACAAAAATTTGTTTCTGATCTTACAATTATAAAAACTAGTTCCTTTTCAATTTGATCAAAAAATCTCATTATGAAGTATCAAGTGGTTTAAAGAATACCATATAATATCTTACAGCTTTCTGCGATTTTTGTGACGAACATAGAATATCATGGATTTTAATGTTGGTGTTTAAACAGGGATAACAAGAAAGCTGTAGGTAAGGTGTATTTGTTGTTGATTGATTTTATTTTTTGAATGTGAAGTTGGACTGATGAAGACCTTATCGGAATCATAATTGTTTTTTGAAGATATAATACATGTTTTGAGGAACTTTTGAAGTAACTTATTTAAATATATTAAATATTTCAAATGAATTATATTTTATGAAAAGTCCTTAAAATTATGTTTTGGATTTTCTGAAAGGAATTGGTTTTTATAATTGTAAGATCAGAAACGAATTTTTGTTTCGTTCAAATATTTATTTTTTGATTTTAATTGACAATTTATATTTGTTGGGTTATTTATTCCATTCGATATTTTATATTGAGGTTTGATTTTATTCGTCTATTAAATATAAGCTGCGCTTATAAGACATTAATTTGATTCTAAAAATCAAAAAAAAATTTTTTGAAATTAAAATTGTAGGAGACTAACAGATTGAATCTGATTTGATATTCAAATTTTGTAATATTCCTTCTATCAAGTGAAAAAACTCTTCCTATTATTGAAAATCAATAATAATATCAAATCAAAATTCTAAATGATAATTGGATAATGAATAAAGCTGTCAAAAGATATTCTATTGTTACTCTAAAATAATATGACCAATATATTAACAATTTTCAGAGAAATAGAAATCAATCAAAACTGATATTTACTCCCAAAGACATTCAAATAATTCTAACAAATTATGATAAAATCAAACATGCCAATATGAATCCCATTCCCCCTAAATTATATGGCCTTATTGAAATTCATAGAGAAGTCACCAATACGTCATGTTTATTTATTTATTTTATCATATTTAGGGACAACAACAGGAAAAAAATCCCAAAACAATATCCATAAATTGTTTAAACATCATGAAATAATAAATCATGTACATATAACTTACAACCCATAATCATATAATATTAGGAGTACAAATTAGTTTCCGCCGTTTCATTGTAGATGGCGCAGCACGGAGTTTCGGTTAGCTTTCGCAGATGATAACCGGCTTAAAAAATAGTTTGGACATTCAAGAACAACATAACCTATTAATATCATTGATATTATATTGGTAAAATGTAATTTTTTATAAGTTGAAAATGTCAAAATTTGAGCCAAGTAAACGTCATTTGCGGGAAATATTAGTTTACTTCTTTAATTTAAGGAAATCTGCTGCTGAGGCGCATCAATTGCTCGTAGAAGCATATGGTGAGGGTGCTTTGAGTGAGAGAACGTGTCGAGAGTGGTTTCAAAAGTTTAAAAACGGTGATTTCGACGTAGAAGACAAAGATCGCAGTGGAAGGCCAAAAATTTACGAATTGAGAATTAAGAATTGAAGGAATTATTGGAGGAAGATTCATCTCAAACACAAAAAGAACTTGCTCCAACATTAGAAGTCACTCAGCAAGCAGTCTCACATCGTTTAAAATCATTAGGAATGATTCATATTTAATTTGTGTTAAAAAACAGCGGAAACTTATTTGTACTCCTAATATAAGGAGATACAATAACAAATTGCAAAAAAATATATAATTTTGTACAGTTAAGGACCCAAGTGAAAATCACATATCATGAGATGAGGTAATCCAAAAGAAAATTAATTTTCGAAAATTTTTCCAACGTATTTTTTGACTGAAAACAATGATACAGAAAAAGGGTCAAAATAAACACAATATCCATTGTAATGTTCACATATTCTTTTGATAATATATAATTATTTGGTTTCCTTAACATTATTTATACAGATAGTCCTTGTGCTATAACAGAGGCCGTTAAATTGTCTTTCAATCTTTTAGATCAAGGGTAAACCACAGAAATATTTGCATATTGTTAACCGTCACACTACATTTGAAGATTTTTCACTTTACCAGAAGCTTTCTTCACGCTTGAAAGGTGAGTAAATATTTGTTGTTGATTGATGTTATATTTATTGAATATGAATTATTTGAATACTGACGAAGCAAAGTCTCTCTTAAAACTTGTTTTTCAGTAATGTTCTTACATATCTTGATTTTTTATATAAAGTAACTTAGTTAGGTATCCAATAATATTGAATATTCGAAGTAAGACAGTTTTATTATGAAATTCTTGAGATTATGTTAGACATTTTTGAAATATATTTGTTTTCATAAGATTGATCAGCAGAAACAAAATTTTGTCTATTCAAAATATTTAATTTATAGGATTTTGGTTAACAATTATTATTTATTGGATTTTGTTATACCACTCGGATGTCTTATAATGAATGTTTATTTTATAAGTCATTTGATATAAGTGGTACTTATATGACATTATTTTAATTTATTTTTAGAAGTTATAATCATTAAATAAAATGTTTTGAAATTAAATATGTAGAAGGCTAATATTGAAATATTTAAATAATTTTTTATACCTTCTATATAATTAACCTCTATTTATACAATCGATATAAAATTTAACAGGAGAATTATATGAATAAGGATATACCAAAAATACATCATATAATTTCAAGTTCATTAAATGCACTCCTGAAGCAAAGAACAGATCAAGTACTTTACCATCTACATTTCTAAGTGATATATTCCCTGAAATCTTTACATACACAATAAATTCTAACCTGGAGAACAAAAAACTTCCTGAAAATTATTACAAAAATAATTGTAACAAGTGTCTAACATATACTGTGAAACAGAGACAATAAAAATGGATTGAATCTGAATTCACATTTTCTTCATATACACAATATAGTCTAACGTGAAGTGATCTTAAAAAACAGAAGAAAACTTCACGAAATGAGTACTTGTTTCTTTGAAAAACAATTTAAATTAAATTTAAAAATATATATACAATTACAAATTTCGTCAAAAAATAAAGTTAAAAAATTATGTTGTTTATAACACGACATTTCGGTCAGTAAAGTATCTCTGACCGTTATCAAGTGTCAACTGAAAATGGTCGTGGCTATGCGTCTTTATATATCCCTAGTTTGATGATGATGGAGGGGGTGGGGGTATTCTCACGTTCTGCATTAGATCGAGTAGAGGGAGCCATATGGGAGGAACTTCTACGCTTGGGTGGCTGTAGACATTTGGATTTTGTTTGATGAAGATTGCTTCTTGGAACTTGCGCTTCCTATAGTGTTGTTCCCGGTGAATAATCTTCAGCTAACCCACTACAGCAAAGTCTATGATAAAAATATAAGAGGAAATGAAATTAAAATGCCTCAGATTGCGCTAGCGATTTTGTTTGTCCACACATGAAATATCCTACTTCGTAAAATGCCTCATAGTGCGTCAATGAAAGGATAAAATACCACTTGTCTTTCCTGAATAAATCTCAAATTGTCAGCCTGATAGTGAAAATGCAAACTCTTACCCCTTATCCATTTATGTCAACTTTATAATTGAAAAAGTGACTCTTATTAACAATATAATGAAGTTTTACAGTTGGCTTGAGTCCGAGATGTTCATAAGGACTTTTCTTTGAGGTTTTCGTGGAATATTGTTTTCCAAGGTGTCGAAGTGATGGTGCTTTCTCCAAGGATAGTTACTATTCTTCATATAATCAGTAGTTCTTCAGTTTCAGTTTGTTCCAAATTATGAGTAGAGCATCCAGAACTAAGATGGTTCGATAATAATATACTCTCCAGCAAGATTGTTCAGTTCAAAGATCATCTGGAACTAAGATCTCTGGTACTAAGAGCCTTCTGATTAGAATAAGAATTCAATATTCCACGAGTTTCATAGATTAGGTACGTTAATTCGATAAAAATACCAGAATGTGTATACATTCTATCAAGAAAGTACCGGGAATTATCGGAAATGAGTTATTCCGTGAAATTGAATTTATAATTATTGTATGTATCCATATGCAGGCCTAGATATTCCAGCGTATTTATTTACGACAGGTAATTGAAAAACAAAATTAAAAACAAAACCTGACGCGTTGGTTCAACGGTCGTGTCGAAATAAACAGAAAAAAATATTTAAATTTACAAAAAAAAAAATAAAATTAAGAATATTAAGTGTTGCATTAACATTTCTTTATACATGGTATTCGATCTCCCAGTTTTAGATTTTTCGAGAATTATTATCGTTGTTATGTACTACTCTGTCAAGAAAGTACCGGGAATTTTCAATTAAAACAACATTTTTACAATTAATCGTCAAAATTTATTGGGTCGCCTTCAAAATAGGCTCCATTTGCTTCAATACATCTATGCCAACGGCACTTCCAATTATCGAAACATTTTTTATAGGCGCTTTCCGGGATGGACTTTAGCTCTCGCGCCGAATTTTGTCTTATGGTTTCAATCAACTCAAAACGGTTGCCACGAAGGGGCAATTTTAGTTTTGGGAAGAGGAAAAAGTCACAGGGAGCCAAATCTGGCGAATACGGTGGTTGCTGAAGCACGTTTGTTGAGTTTTTGTCGAGAAAGTCAGTCACAATCGTAGCTCGGTGGGAAGGCGCATTATCGTCATGCAAAATCCATGAGTTGTTCGCCCACAAATTTGGCCGCTTCTTACGGATACGCTCACGCAAACGTTTCATAACGCCTAGGTAATACTCCTTGTTTATCGTCTGACCCTCTGGAACGAATTCGTAGTGCAGCACGCCACGGATATCGAAGAAAACAATGAGCATCACCTTCATTTTCGAGCGGCTTTGGCGTGGTTTTTTCGGTTTCGGCTCATTTTTTACCACCCATTCCGATGATTGCTGGCTTGTTTGCATATCGTACTCGTAGAACCAGGTCTCATCACCAGTTATAATGCGTTCCATGAATGTAGAATCGGAATTACAGCGATCCAGCATGTCTGAAGCAACCTGTTCGCGATGACGTTTTTGAGGAAAATTCAGGTCTTTCGGTACGAGTCGTGCGGCCACCTTTCTCATGCCCAAAATATCAATCAAAATCGTACGTGCGGACTCGTGGGATATCTTAAGATCATGTGCTATCTCTCTCAAGCTGGTACGACGGTTTTCCAGCACCCTTTCCTTAATTTTATCGACGTTATCTTCGATCGAAGCCGTCGATGGGCGACCACTTCACGACTGTCCTTGAAGGCTCTGTACCACTGATATGCACGAGTTTTCGATAGAGCATTATCACCAAAGGCCTTTTGCAACATTTTCAATGCATCGGCACACGAAAATTCATTTGCAACACAAAACTTTAAACAAATTCTTTGCTCAACGTAATCACCCATAGTAAAAATCGGCACGCACTCTGACATCGACTGACTTAATCAGCTGTTGCAAACACACTAGTTGACAGATCCCGCTCAAGCTTGGCATAGTAATTAAGGACAGTGATACCAACCTAGGAAAAAAAAATTACCTGCCTCATTGCCCCGCCAGATTTAAATCGATAATTCCCGGTACTTTCTTGACAGAATGTAATAATCTTTTTTGTTGCTAATCTATCTTATTTATTTATGCATCTAGAGGAATAGGAAAATTATTAGTATTATTATTTGTCGCTAAGTTGTTGCACAGAATGATCTATATTTGCATTTTCTTTGTGAATATGACCTCAGCTAATGCAGTGATTCGACCCCCTTTTACGGTATTTATCCATACTGTTATGTTGACTTCTCAGAAAAATACTAGAAAATGGTAAGAAGGTGAAAGTAATGTTATTCGTTCTACTTCCATTTCAAGGAATGCTCATTTTAATTCGAAAGGTTAGCAGGAATTCCACGTTCTGTAACCGAATCTTTGAACTTGTTTTCGGTTGCAAATGGAGCACTAGATGCATAATCGATTCTCACGAACCAATTGAGAAATGGGATCAATTTCGGAGAAGATTCTTCTCTAATCTAATTATTGATCAAAGTGTAGATAGAGGCTGAAGTTTGAGGCTCTTCGTTCATTTGAGAAATGATGATAGATTAAGTATTATGTAAATTATAGAAACGTTGTATAATTAAATATGGAACCGAATTCTCTTAAGGAATTGATAAAATTCTGAATACTTTCTGAGATATCAGAAATAGCATAAATTTTTTTTAAATTTTTTCACATTGTTGTAAACTTCCTTAAGTAAATTTACCAATATGAATAATAATTTATCATGCTTATTTTCTTTTTCATACAAAATGGGGTTATCAAATTTGAAATACGACATTTCTTACTCTAGAAACCCTCATCATTTCACTTTTTTCAAATCACATACGGATTTTTCATTACAATTTCTTCTTTCCAAGAGTCAAAATCAATTGTTTCACCAACTTTTGAATTTTTCCTTCAGAATCATTTTCAAACTGATTGAAAATACTGAAAAGAGAGGCGCAGTAAAAACACTTTGTTCGTTTAAAAGATAATTTTTGTACTTATGTCTATTCACTTCATATATATTCCATCAAAGCAACTTCAGATTTCTATTTTCAGTGCCTAAAATATCAATATCATTAAAAAAAAATTCGAAGAATATTGATATTTTTCACCTTGAAAATAAAGGTCAAATCAATCAATTTGTGAAGGATATATAAAATTAAAAGACACACCACCTGTCAATACTTTGAGAAATTACTTTCCGAATGAAATTCTGAAAGGAAAATTTGGAAATTCGTGAAACAATTAATAGAATATCTATATTTCTTTTTCCTTCGTAAAAAAACTATTCATCTATTATTTGAGTTATCCAAACACTTTCTAGTTCATAGATACATTGGAATTGAACTTATCTACACTATTCTGAAACGTAAGAAATTCTATAGAGACAGATGAACTGATAAAAAGATTCAACTTTCAATTTTAGTCGGAACAACGTTGTTTCATTTGGAAAATTTTTAACCCTCAACTCTTTCAGCTGTGCTGTTTATAAATTCAATTTGAATATAAGCCTTTAGCACATATGAACTTAATAAAATAATTTTTATTTATTTACATAGTAAATCTCTATACTTGAAAGTTATTCAGCTTTGTACAATTTTTTGAGATAAAGGATGGGCCATCTAGACTTTGCCTTTTATAAAGATCGAAAATGGTTGAGATTTAATTTTTTATGACAGAATTGATGTTATTTTTTGTAAGGATATATTCGATTATATTCATACATTCAGAAGTTGGTATATTCAGGAACATATTAACTACATCAAACGATACTAGAATACTGTTAATGGAAGGGGTAAAATTTTTCACTTTTTTCGTGAGCTCAATTGAACTTTTTATTGAATAGGGTGAGTTCAAGTGTGCTAGTTCTTTGAAAATTTTATTTAATTTGGAGGCAAGTTTCGCAAGGTGGCTATTAATGTATGATACAACAGTGCGTATTATATGATACGATAGGGCGTATTAATTAGTGAATTCTTTTTATGGACTTCAATAAGGTATATAGTTTGGGAGGGGTAGGATTCATATTATGAAATAGAAAAAGGCTTTTTACTTGATAGAAGAAATATAACATAATTTGAATATCAAAACAGATTTAATCTGTTAGTCTTCTACAGTTTTAATTTCAAAAAAAATTTTTATTCAAAAATTTTAACTAATTTGAAATAAGGTTATTCTGATTTTCACAAATTTTTATTGTTAAACTCACAACAATTGTTTCGCTATCACAGTAGCATCATCAGGCAAGATCACATTTTGTATAACTGTTGTGTATTCAAAATGTGATCTTGCCTGATGATGCTACTGTGATAGCGAAACAATTGTTGTGAGTTTAACAATAAAAATTTGTGAAAATCAGAATAACCTTATTTCAAATTATTTAATATGGCTTTTCACCAAGTAAGGACTGATACAATTCAATATAAAAATTTTAACAATTAAATTAATGTCTAAAATAAGCACCGCCTATATTTAATAGACGTATATATTCAAAACTCAATATACAATGTCAAATGGAATAAATAAACCAATATAAAAAGGCAATTAAAATTAATAAATAGATATTTGAAAGAGACAAAATTTTGTTTCTGATCTTACCATAGTGAAACCAATTCCTTTTCAAAAACATGAAACACAACTTAAGGATTTCTCAAAAAATATAATTTATTTGAAATATTTAATATATTTGAATATTCAAATAAGTTAATTCAAAAATCTCTCAAAACATGCAATATATCTTCAAAAAACAATTAGAATACGGATAATCTCTTCATCGGCCCTAGATAACATTCAAAATATCAAAATCAACACCTTAGAATGTAAACACGGAACTTGTTTGAAATAGACTTACTTTAAAAATCCAGGTAGTCAGTTCGTCACAAAATCACAGAAAACTGTAAGAACTTAGAAGACTAACAGATTAAATCTGTTTTGATATTCAAATTTTGTTATATTTCTTCTATCAAGTAAAAAGCCTTTTTCTATTTTATTTTATACATAATATATAATTATATTTAGGCTTGAATAATTCTCATTATGGAATGTCAATGGTTCAAAGAAAACCATAGAATGCCTTACAGTTTTCTGTGATTTTGTGACGAACTGACTATCTGGATTTTTAAAGTTAGTCTATTTCAAACAAGTTCCGTGTTTACATTCTAAGGTATGATATATTGATGGTTAATTGATTTTGATATTTTAAATGTTATCTAGGGCCGATGAAGAAATTATCCGTATTCTAATTGTTTTTTGAAGATATATTGCATGTTTTGAGAGATTTTTTAATTAGCTCATTTGAATATTTAAATATATGAAATATTACAAATAAATTATATTTTTCGAGAAATCCTTAAGTTGTGTTTAATGTTTTTGAAAAGGAATTGGTTTCACTATGGTAAGATCAGAAACAAAATTTTGTCCCTTTCAAATATTTATTTATTAATTTTAATTGCCTTTTTATATTGGTTGGTTTATTTATTCCATTTGACATTGTATATTGAGTTTTGAATATACTACTCTATCGAAAAAGTACCGGGAATTTTCAATTAAAACAACATTTTTACATTTAATCTTCAAAATTTTTTGGGTCGCCTTCAAAATAGGCTCCATTTGCTCCAATACATCTATGCCAACGGCATTTCCAATTATCGAAACATTTTTTATAGGCGCTTTCCGGGATGGACTTTAGCTCTCGCGCCGAATTTTGTTTTATGGCTTCAATCGACTCAAAACGGGTGCCACGAAGGGGCAATTTTAGTTTTGGGAAGAGGAAAAAGTCGCAGGGAGCCAAATCCGGCGAGTACGGTGGTTGCTGAAGCACGTTTGTTGAGTTTTTGGCGAGAAAGTCAGTCACAATCGTAGCTCGGTGAGAAGGCGCGTTATCGTCATGCAAAATACATGAGTTGTTTGCCCACAAATTTGGCCGCTTCTTACGGATACGCTCACGCAAACGTTTCATAACGCCTAGATAATACTCCTTGTTTACCGTCTGACCCTCTGGAACGAATTCGTAGTGCACCACGCAACGGATATTGAAGAAAACAATGAGCATCACCTTCATTTTCGAGCGGCTTTGGCGTGGTTTTTTCGGTTTCGGCTCATTTTTTGCCACCCATTCCGATGATTGCTGGCTTGTTTACATATCGTACTCGTAGACCTAGGTCTCATCACCAGTTATAATGCGTTCCATGAATGTAGAATCGGAATTACAGCGATCCAGCATGTCTGAAGCAACCTGTTCGCGATGACGTTTTTGAAGAAAATTCAGGTCTTTCGGTACGAGTCGTGCGGCTACCTTTCTCATGCCCAAAATATCAATCAAAATCGTACGTGCGGACTCGTGGGATATCTTATGATCATGTGCTATCTCTCTCAAGCTGGTACGACGGTTTTCTAGCACCCTTTCCTTAATTTTATCGACGTTATCTTCGATCGAAGCCGTCGATGGGCGACCACTTCACGACCGTCCTTGAAGACTCTGTACCACTGATATGCACGAGTTTTCGATAGAGCATTATCACCAAAGGCCTTTTGCAACATTCTCAATGCATCGGCACACGAAAATTCATTTGCAACAGAAAACTTTAAACAAATTCTTTGCTCAACGTAATCACCCATAGTAAAAATCGGCACGCACTCTGACATCGACTGACTCAATCAAACACACTAGTTGACAGATCCCGCTCAAGCTTGGCATAGTAATTAAGGACAGTGGTACCAACCTAGGAAAAAACTTTTTACCTGCCTCCTTGCCCCGCCAGATTTAAATCGATAATTCCCGGTACTTTCTTGACAGAATGTATACGTCTATTAAATATAAGCGGTGCTTATTGTAGACATTAATTTAATTCTAAAAGTTTTTTGAATAAAAAATTTTTTTGAAATTAAAATTGTAGAATGAAATAAGGAATTACTTTGTTTTCTATCACTTTTTATTATAACTGATATACAGTGACTCGAGTTTCGTAGTGTTTACTACATTTTCAAACTGAGTTTGAAAATGTAGTAAACACTACGAAACTCGAGTCACTGTATATCAGTTATAATAAAAAGTGATAGAAAACAAAGTAATTCCTTATTTCATTCCATTAAAATGAACTATCACAAAGTAACGGACTACTCCATCCAATATTTAAAATTGTAGAAGACTAACAGATTAAATCTGTTTTGATATTCAAATTTTTTTAGGATTCATATTGATATGTTTGAATTTATCATAGTATGATAAAGTGGTTATATATCTTTGAGAGTTTGCTTGTAGTTCGAATTGAATTTTAGTTGTATGGGAGATTTTTCCTCTAAAAAATAGTTTATATCTGGTCATATTCTTCTTTGGATAGAGTAACAATAGAGTTTTCTTTGGCGGCTTTAATCATTATCAAATGATCATTTCGAATTTTGTTTTGAATTGATTTTATTATTGATTTTTCTTTATGATTCTGTAATTTAGTATGGGTTAGTAGTAATGTTTCAATCTTTTCTTTGGTGAAATTTTAGTTCGGTGTTTCAATTAATGCTAATTCGGTTTCATAAGTTAGTGTTTTCATGATTGAATTAGCATTAGAGAAAACTTTTAAATTATATTTTTGATTTACATATATATATATATATATATATATATATATATATATATATATATATATATATATATATATATATATATATATATATATATCGAATCCAAACTGTTATAAATTCATATGGAAAATTCAATAGAAATTGAATGAACTCACAGTAATTTGAGGATTTATGTGTTCGTAAAAACTGGGCCGTATTTAATGAAACAACCCGTTCAGGTTCTCGTCCAGTGATCATTTATTTATTTAGTTATTTCATCAATTTGAGATACAAACAGACTTACGTCCAACATAGGATATCATGTACAATTAAGCTCAATGCAATATATCAGGTGTTACAAAATCAACTGTGAGCTACAGTAAAGTAACAAATAAGTGGCATAAAAACATAAGAAATAAGAAGTATTTCTGTATAATGAAGCAGACTAAAGAAAGTAGCTTTTGAGCAGATTTTTCAACTGAGTGAAAGATAAGAGAAGTATGTCGAGGATCATAATATTCATTTGTAGTCTTGATTATCCTCACCAATGGCGACTTCTGTGAGCAACGTGTATTTCCAAATGGTTGGTGAAGCAATCGAACATTCCTAACATTGGGGACGTTGATGGAGAACCTTCCGAGTATTATATGATGGCTAATTTTATTGTTGACGACTTTATGAACAAAAAGTAGATCTGACATAGTCCTTCTATCTTGAAGAGATGCAACTCGAAAGTACGACCTGACATCTGCAATACTACCACCATTATACTGATAATTCGACTTCATACATAAGTATTTTATTAATTCAATTTAATTTAATTTATTTATTTTGGATATTCTCCAGTCGGTTAATGTAGACCTAGTACTGCGGGCACCAAATCACGCTTGCAAAACAGAGGCGACTCAATATGTAAGCATTGAATAAGCATCTTATAGGTTCCATAGGTACAATACTACGGAATATTTTAGACCGCCGGAAAATAAAGCCCAACATTCTAGAGCAAGAATTAACTGTTGATTCAATATGGGCGTCAAAGATCAATTTAGAATCAATCAAAAATAAATTAATTCGGCCGATCTGTACCAAAAATTATTAATTAAGCGTATGAGCTATGGCCATAGAAACTTATAGAAATCGAGACATTCTAACATGCATCTTGTATAACGATTCTATACTCATTCTATACTCAAACAAAATTGACAAGGTTTTGTTGATCACAGAGGTAAATTGCAGACATGCGCACGTGTAGAACTGATTGGTTTTCTTCAGTGCAATGGTGGTGACTCTAAATCTGAAGAAACCATATTCTCTATACACAGAGGCTCTAAGGTATTGATAATACACTAGCGCCATATAGAGCATGCAAAAAACATACAAGACATACCATTGCGAGTTATTTCAAGTAAAGAAATGTATTCTCGATATTTTCACGTTTCCAACGCAGAACTAACTTTCCTTATGCTTTTATCAGATCATAATTTGCCATAATACTCATAATTAGCATGCTCATATTCAAATAAATTAATTCGGCTGATCTGTATCAAAAATTATTAATAAGGAGTATGAGCTCATAGACAGTTATAGAACTTGAGACAGTGTAACATATATTTGTATAACAATTTTATACTCAAACAAACTCGACAAGGTTTTGTTGATCAGCCGAATTAGTTTATTTAAATATGAATATGCTAGTTATGAGTATTAGAGCAAATCACGGTCTGATTAGAGCATGAGGAAACTTTATTCTGCGTTAGTAACTGTAACGAGAATACATTTCTTTACTTGAATTAACTGGCAAAAGTATGTCTTATGTATTTTGCATACTCTAGATGGCGGTAGTGTATTATTAATACCATAGAGCCTCTGAGTATGGCGAATATAGATACTTGACAGATTTACACTTGAATTAACTCACAATGGTATGTCTTGTGTATATTTTGCATATTCAATTGACTGTACTGAAAAAAATTGTACTACATCAGTTTGGCAAGTTACTTCAAAAGTTAGCACATTCATTAAGGATTCTAAATTGCTATAACACTAACTACATTCTTGTTTAGATTGGATAAACAAGATTTTTTTTTAAGAAATTCAGTTTCGTTTTATGACAAGATTTAACGAATTTACAAAATATGTTCAAATTGCCCTCCTTTAGCCGCAATGCACGACATCTCCTCAAAAACGATCGGGATATCAGACGGGCGAATCTTTCGTTATTGACGAATTGCATTGCTTCCCTAATTCTCTCCCGAAGCTCAGCCTAATTATCGATTTCATTTGAACAAATTTTTTTCTTCACTGCTCCCCAGTAAAAGAATTTAAAGGATTCAGATCAGATGAACGGGCTGGCCACGAGATTGTTCCAGATCGCCCTATCCATCTGCCCGGATATTCTTCATTTAGATATTGTCTAACTGAGAGGGCAGCCATCTTGCTTAAACCATATTTCTCTGAAAATACTGAGTGGCATGTCTTCAAGTAAATTTAGCAACTGATTTCGTGAAAAATCTACATAAATTTCAATTTAAAAAATGTATATGAGACAGTAATTTATTTCCACAGAAATGTTTGTACTACTACAACAATTGTTTCACCACGATGTGGCTTCTTCAGGTATTACATTGTACTGTCTCATGGTATTCAGTGTCACCAAGTTTAAATACATTTTTAGGTACGTGACCAAATAATGGAAGCACAAGTCATAAAAACTCTAGGTGTTTATTGGAGTTTGCCGCTAAAAATGCCATTTAGGAAAAATATGCAGTAATGGAGAATGATCGACATGTGTTTGTTCGTTCAAAAAGATTTTTCGGGCATTATACCTGTTGATTTCAAGAAATTCTAAAAGTGTTAATCTAGAACTTTTGCTTTCAACGTGGATAATTTCATAATTATTGTTGAAATCATGCCTGAATTCCTTAAGATGATTAGCATATGTCGAATGTACATAATTGGATATATAACCCCTTTGGTGTTCTTGGACACGTTTCTTGAATGATCTACCAGTCTGTCCAATGTATACTAAAGGGCAATCTTTGCAAGTCAACTTGTAGACTCCGGATTTATTTTCTTTATTTGTACGATCTTTATTGTTTTTTATGTAGGTACTAAGGTTATTAATTGTCTTAAAAGCCGCGTTATAATTGAAACAAATTTTGAAATATTTAGCAATATTTTCAGATAATCCATTGACATAAGATAACGAAAAATATTTCTATGTATTGTCCTCTTTTATGATTGGGTACACGAGATTTAATGCCATTTTCTTTTGTTTATTGGATACCATTTTGTCTATAAGAAAGGGATTGTAACCGTTGTTTGACGCTATTTGTTTAATAATATTTAATTTTTTCATAGTTCAAGTTTTCTGAATTTAAAGGGACATTCAATAATCTATGAATAAAACTATTATATGCTGACATCTTTTGGTTGGTGGGGTAGTTTGAAGTTTTATGTATTGTGATGTATGTATGTGTTGGTTTGTGAAAAATACTAAAATCATGTAAATTATTTAATCTTGTTATAGTAAGGTCAAGAAAATTAATACTTTGATTCTTTTCTTCTTCGATTGTGAATTTGATTTTTGGGTGGAGTTTATTAATGAAATTCGTGAAGATATGTAGTTGTCGGTCGGTGCCCTTGAAATAACAAAAACTGTCATCTACATATCTGTAGCAATACCAATACCAGGTGTATTTTTGATTCCAGATCGTCCATGAATATTTCAGCTAAAATTGAACTGAGTGGATTTCCACTCAGTTCTATATTTAGTATAATTCCGTGACGAATGCTTATTTTTGTGAATTTTGAAATCAACAGACATGGCAGTTGATACTGAATTGTTTCAGCCGTTACTATTTGGTAGTTGATCATAATTAAAACAAATTGTAGAAATTACCAGGTCTTACTACCAATGAAAAGATAGTGGTATAGTGGTATTTAAACAAAAGTAATAAATATTTTGAATATTTCAATAGATTCTAGGTAATACCTTATAGAATGTGATAAAAAACCGGGTTAAAAAAGAGGGGCCTTCTAACAGATATCGGAATGTCGGCAATCGACAAAGAAGGTTGTTAAACAGATGGTACCCATTTAAATATCTCAAATAATTTTTGGGGTTACATAGCTCCGTACAGTCGTTCATTATGTTTACATTATTTTGTTGTATATCTCAAATATTTGGATTTGCAAAGCTCCATACAGTCATTTATTATTTTTACATTATTTTTATTTTGAATGAATTTGAAAATTTCAATAATCAAGTTTCTTTTCTTTTGAATCTACATGTAAAATTTGTGGATTTCCAATCAGTTCAATTTTAGCTGAAATATTCATGGACGATCTGGAATCAAAAATACACCTGAATCCTATAAGCAAATATTTTCTTTATTGGTACAGATATGTAGATGACATTTTTTGTTGTTTCAAGGGCACCGACCGACAACTACATATCTTCACGAATTTCATTAATAAACTCCACCCAAAAATCAAATTCACAATCGAAGAAGAAAAGAATCAAAGTATTAATTTTCTTGACCTCACTATAACAAGATTAAATAATTTACATGATTTTAGTATTTTTCACAAACCAACACATACAGACATCACAATACATAAAACTTCAAACCACCCCACCAACCAAAAGATGTCAGCATATAATAGTTTTATTCATAGATTATTGAATGTCCCTTTAAATTCAGAAAACTTTATGAAAGAATTAAATATTATTAAACAAATAGCGTCAAACAACGGTTACAATCCCTTTCTTATAGACAAAATGATATCCAATAAACAAAATAAAATGGCATTAAATCTCGTGTACCCAATCATAAAGGAGGACAATACACAGAAATATTTTTCCCTATCTTATGCCAATGGATTATCTGAAAATATTGCTAAATATTTCAAAAGTTGTTTCAATTATAACGCGGCTTTTAAGACAATTAATAACCTTAGTACCTACATAAAAAAACAATAAAGATCGTACGAATAAAGAAAATAAATCCGGAGTCTACAAGTTGACTTGCAAAGATTACCCTTTAGTATACATTGGACAGACTGGTAGATCATTCAAGAAACGTGTCCAAGAACACCAAAGGGGTTATATATCCAATTCTGTACATTCGACATATGCTAATCATCTTAAGGAATTCAGGCATGATTTCAACAATAATTATGAAATTATCCACGTTGAAAGCAAAAGTTCTAGATTAACACTTTTAGAATTTCTTGAAATCGACAGGTATAATGCCCGAAAAATCCTTTTGAACGAACAAACAGATGTTGATCATTCTCCATTACTGAATATTTTTCCTTAATGGCATTTTTAGCGGCAAACTCCAATAAACACCTAGAGTTTTTATGACTTGTCTTTCCATTATTTGGTCACGTACCTAAAAATGTATTTAAACTCGGTTACACTGAATACCATCCGACAGTACAATGTTATTCCTGAAGAAGCCACATCGTGGTGAAACAATTGTTATTGTAGTACAAACATTTTTGTGGAAATAAATTATTGTCTTATATACATTTTTTTAATTAAAATGAGTTTTCACCAAGTAAAGATCGAATCTATCAAATATGCATAAATTTCAGCATTTAAAACCTCTGGCAACTCAAAAGGTCCTCTGACGCTTTCGTTCAAAATTCTAGTTCTAATGTTCACTTTAAAACGAAATTGAGATCTTTTTTTGAATACTTCCATATAAACAGATATATTCTGTTAGCCTTCTACATATTTAATTTCAAAAAATCGTATTTAATATTATAACTTTAGGAATTAAATTAATGTCATCTAAGCACCGCTTATATGAAACGACATATCAAATAAACATTCATTATAAGACATCCAAATGAGCTAACAAAATCCAATAAATATAAATTGTTAACAAAAATCCCACAAATTAAATATTTTGAGTAGACAAGATTTTGTTTCTGCTCATCCCTCTTATGAAAACTTTGAAATCTTTCAAAAATTTTTAACATAATCCTGAGAATTTCATCATAAAACTATCGTACTTGGAATGTTCAATATTATTGAATATCTAACTAAGTTACTTTTTAGAAGCCAAGATGTTTCTAGATTGTTAAGGTGAGTAAATATTTTTTGTTGATAGGTGTTTTTTAAATGTGATTGGGTACTGATGAGCAAAGTCTTTCTTAAAACGTGTTTTTAGTAATATTTTTACATATCTTGAGATTTTCTAAAAAGTAACTTAGATATTTCAATAATATTGAGTATTCTAAGTAAGATAATTTTATGATGAAATTCTTAGGATTATGTTGAACATTTCTGAAAGATATGTGTTTTCATAAGAGGGATGAGCAGAAACAAAATTTTGTATCCACAAAATATTTAATTTATAGGATTTTTGTTAACAATTTATATTTATTGGATTTTGTTATCTCATTTGGATGTCTTATAATGAATGTTTATTTTATTTGTCGTTTTATATAAGCGGTGCTTATTAAATTAATGAAGTTATAATATTAAGTATAATTTTTTTAAATTAAATATGTAGAAGGCTAACAGAATATATCTGTTAATAACAATAGAAAAAAGTTAATGGACACAACCCTCATAACTTTTTCTATTGTTCCAAGCAATTCCCTCCTTATCCCTTTTTGTATATCTGTTAATATTAAAATTTTCAAAAATTTTATATATATATATATATATATATATATCAAGTATAAACCTCTATATATTTTATGATATTGAGATCTATCTTGTCTCGTTAAATTCGGATTTTCTACGTGCCAGTCGTGTAAATTGAGTAGGTTGATGTAATCATCTTTTTTAAATGTTGATTCATCCGAACACAAAATTTTTTCTGAGAATTGTGGGTCTTGCCGGTTCTTTTGTAGCATGGTTCAGCAAAACGCAACCGGAGGTTAATAATCTCGAGGTAAGAGAGCTTGTACTCGCTGTACATGATATGGGTGGAACTTCTGTGTTTTCAATAGTCGGTGAGTTGCACTTTTGGGCTCTCATGTACTTCACTGAATTTCACGTATAGTCTAGTCAACAAGTGCCTTTTGGGTCAACTTTTTTCAGCAGCCTCCGAAAATTATAATCAAGGTGTCATTCGATTCGGAATGGCATCTAGATGATTAAAAAAAAAATTAAGTTTCGCTTGCAAAAATTGCGACAGTTATTAACAATTAACTAAAAAAAAGAGGGTTTAGTTTTTTGTGCATATCTCCAAAACGAATGAAGATTTTTGAAATAAAAAAAAGATTCAAAAAGAGAGGGAAATTTCCTAAAAAAAAGGTGGACTCCCGGAATTGTAGTCACAATATTAATAATTTTCCTAGAGGGATGAAAATACGGCCGAAAACGGGTACTCTGGCTTTCGTAAGGACACTTTATTAATAAAAATTATTTTAACAGATTGAATATAAAATTTAATAAATGAAAAAATTCAGAGGCATACTGGAATCAACAATAATCCACCAAAAAAAAATTTTTATCTCAATTTTTCAATTAGTTATGTAATAGTTAATTAATAATTTTTTTCTGCTTGGATATGAACATTGCAAGTGTGATAATTGTTGAACAATTAGTTTGAGATTTTTTTCCTCTCTTGGAGCAATTTTTGGAAGAATTCAGAATAGATTCCCGTTGAAAAAATTTTAAAATGTTAATTTTTCATTTTTTTATTAACAATTTTCGTTGTTGCAAAATTAAAAACTTAGATTAATTATCGAAAAAGTGTTTTTTTTTTCAGACTATTATTAATGGTTCGTTTTCATGTTGTAGGAAGCTACATAGAAATATTTTTTTTAAATATAAAAAAAAAATTGAATGTTCAAAAAATTGTTATAAACAAATGCGTTGTTTAGAAAATAATTGAAAATTTTTTAAAGGAATATCAATCTTTGATGAAAATAATTATTTAAAAAAAAAATTTTTTCTTTAAAAAAAATTTTTTAATGCTTAAAAACGCATTTATTAATTAACAATCATTTTCTCCCACTTCTATATTAAGGAACCATTTTTTTTTAAATCATGCTTTACCCTTCTTTACCATATAAAAAAAATTTCTTTTTGTTTAATTTTTCATTGTTTATATAATAAACAATTTATTATAAACAAATACGTTTTTACTTTATATTTTTTTCCCTATTCGTCTTGCTGCCACAAATACAGACATGATTTTTTTTTCAATTAATTTTTCTTTATTCTTAAATATAAGTTCTCTTTAATTTCGAAATCCTTACCTGGTTTTTCATCTTTGAGATTATTATAATTTATAAACTAATGGAGATACGATAAAAAAAATTGAGACCTATTTATTCTCCCTCAGTTAAAGAATAAATTTAGCTAAAAAGTTCAGTTGTTATTGATTTATTTATTAAATTCATAGCGATTATTTATGAAAAATACTTCGGCAAAAATTTTTTCTTGCTCTAATGCATAAAAATCATGACTGTATTTGTGGCAGTAAAAAGAATAGGGAAAAAATATAGAGTGAAAATTTATATGTTTATTACAAATTTTTTATTATATAAACAATGAGAAATTAAATAAAACGAAATTTTTTTTATATGAAAAAAAGTAAATCATGATTTTAAAGAAAGAAGTGGGAGAAAACGATTGTTAATTAACAAATGCGTTTTTAAGCAATAAAAAATTTTTTTTAAGGAAAAATTTTTTTTTTCAAATCATTATTTGCATCAAAGAAATTCCTTTAAAAATTTTCAATTATTTTATAAACAACGCATTTGTTTATAGCAATTTTTTAAACAATAAGAGATAAAAATTTAGGAAAAAATATTTCTATGTAGCTTCCTACAACATTAAAACGGACCATTAATAATATTTTGAAAAAAAAAAATTTTTCGATAATAAATCTAAGTTTTTAATTTCGCAACGACGGAAATTATTTATAAAGAACTGAAAAATAAACATTTTTAAATTTTTCCAACGGGGATCTATTCTGAAGTCTTCCAAAAATTGCTCCAAGAGAGGAAAAAAATCTCAAGTTAATAGTTTAACAATTAACACACTTTCAATGTTCATGTCCAAGCAGAAAAAAGTTATCAATTAACTATTGCATAACTAAGTGTAAAATTGAGATAAATATTTTTTTTTGCGGATTATTGTTCATTCATTCCAGTATGCTCCTGAATTTTTTCATTTATTAAATTTCATATTTAATCTGTTAAAATAATTTTTATTAATAAAGTGTCCAAAGTAGGCGTGGCTTACGAAAGCCAGAGTACCCGTTTTCGGCCGTATTTTCATCCCTCTGGTAAAATTATTAATGTTGGGACTACAATTCCGGGAGTCGACTCTTTCTTTAGGAAATTTCCTCCTCTTTTTGAATCTTTTTTTTTTATTTAAAAAATCTTTATTAGTTTTTGAGATATTTACAAAAAACTAAACCCCCTTTTTTTTAGTTAATTTTTAAAAATTTTTGAAATTTTTTGCAAGCGGCACTTCATTTTTGTCAAAAATCATCTAGATGTCATTCCGAATCGAATGACACCTTAATCATAATTTTCGGAGACTGCTGAAAAAAATTGACCCAAAAGGCACTTGTTGACTAGACCAGTAGAGAAGTACTTGGATCTTTCTCAACTGTTTGAAGCACAATATCTTCATAAGGTAAGGAAATTCTTCTTTCACCATGCACTTTGTTTGGAAGTCGGCCCGCTGTGAAGAGTAGACGGTGCACATTCGTAAAAACTCGATGATCTGGATAACGATCAGCATTAGGGTATCTCTCGCGATACATTCTCGGCATTCTCCATAAATTAGGTGCATGTTGGCATATTACTGTGTGGTATACACAGACATGATGGCAATACACAATCACAGGTTAGCCCAGTTAAAATCAAAGTTCGTCGTAAAGATATAATAACATAATATAATATAATAACATATTTCAATAAATTGAAATATGTTTATCTTCTACAATTTTAATTTCAAAAGAAATTTTTATTCAAAATACTTTTAGAAATAAATTTATGTCTACACAAGCACCGCTTACAATTAATAGATGTATATAATCAAAACTCAATATATAATGTCAAATGGAATAAATAACCCAACAGATATACGAAAGTAATTAAAATTAATAAATAAATATTTAAAGGAGACAAAATTTTGTTTCTGATCTTACCTTTAAGAACACCAGTTGCCTTTTAAAAACATGAACACACTTGAAGGACTTCTCAAAGAATATAATTTATTTGAAATATTTAATATATTTAAATATTCGAATAAATTATTTCAAAATTCTCTAAAAATGTGCACTATATCTTCAAAAAACAAATATAATTCTAGACAATCCCTTCAGTCTTCAGTCCTCATTTAATATTCCAAATATCAAAATCAAAAACTTAACCTATATCTCTCACGTGTTAAAAGACTTAAGCTTCGAAATACAGATCAACTATATAATTCAAGATTGATCTATGTTCTAACAAAATCAAAGAACAGTGTGAGTTATTTTAAGGTTTATTTAAATTCATTGACATAAATGAGATTTATTGAAGCCAAAATATAATTATATATTATATATAAAATAAAATAGAAAGGCCTTTTACTTGATTAAAGAAATATAACAAAATTTGAATATTAAAACAAATTGAAATATATTTATCTTCTACAATTATAGTTATATTTATATTTATATTTCTTCTATCAAGTAAAAGGCCTTTCTATTTTATTTAATTTCAAAAGTACACGACTCAGATTTTCTTAAATATTTTTCTGTTGACTACTATGACTCGGCTTGTTACTAGATTCCGGCTTGACGTTGACTTCTGGGGCAACCTGTATAGACGTTATATTGTTAAACCGTGTGAGCGTTACCGATTTTTGCCAAATGCGGTGCCAACAATATGGCCTCAATAACATAATAGCAGTGTAGAGGCCTCTTGAAGCTGTTCAGAAGTAAAATACCAATGTTTCAAAAATGTTCTTTCACTGCAACAAAGTGAAATTTTTGAATGTGAGTGAAGTTAAATAATAATATGAGAGATAAATTAGAACTTTTGCGAAACATTAGACATTAGAGGACTGAGAAAGTATGGTGTTCTCCTTGAATTCTAAGAATTGGATCATTTCAGTATCAACTGTTATAATTAAAACAAATTGTAAAAAGTACTATGTTTTACTACCAATAAAAATCTATATTACACATTTTCTTGTGACTCGATTTTCGGGAAATGAACTATCCCATCATCAGACAACTGAAGACCTAACAGCGGTACAGAGTATTTAAACAAAAGTGATAAATATTTTGAATATTTTAATAATAATAATAATAATAATAATACGTTTATTGCAATTTTATAAGAGCTACAAAGCAGATATCCACTGCCTACAAAAAAGAAAAAAACAATTTTTATATTGCAAATGGTCTCACATCAGCATAGCTGTTATTACTGTGACACCGAAAAATGTAAAAAAAAAAAAAAATTACCAAAATTTCACCCACGTTCCACACACCGCGCCAACAAAAACATATCATGGATTGAGCACACCCTGAGGAGAAACAATTACAATCACACGCCAGATTGTAAGTACGTAGTCTTAAAGTCCATACTACACACTTGAAGAGAGGAGCAGTTTTCGATAATTGGACTTAAGCACCTCTGGTTTGCAGCACTTGAGATGAGCAGGTAAGCGATTATACAGAGAATATACAGAAAAAGAAAATGAACGTCGAAATAATGCAGTCCTGAAAACTGGTGGAGAAATCATACCCCTGAACCTTACATTTACATTGTGAACATCTGACCTGAAACGTATTTTATTATACAAATAGGGTGGTGATTCAAAGCATATAATTGAACGAAATAATACTGCAGAGTGAAGCTCACGTCTTTGATCCATACTCAACCAACTACAGCATTTCAACTTATGAATGACTGGTTCATACTTTCTAACTCCATAAATAAAGCGAAGACAGGCACGTTGAACCCGTTGGATTCTCACTTTGTCGTCAAGACGCAAACAGGGACCATACAACACGTCACAAAAGTTAAAATGGCTTAGGACAAGTGAATCAGTAAGCAATATCTTAAGCTTCTGCGGAAGGAAATGCCTATGGGGATAAAGACTTCTTAATGCGGTGTAGGCTCTCTGAAGACATAATGATATATGCTCAGTGAACCGAAGCTCAACGTCTAGAATGACTCCCAAGTTCCTAGCCGACTCAACGGCTGCAATCTCACTTCCATTGACTCTCAATTTCAGCCCTTTAACGACCTCAGCAGCCTTACCACCAAAGACAAGAACCTTTGTTTTATCCGGATTCAGTAATAAATCGTGCTTCAGGGAGTCGGCTGACAAGCGATCAAGATCTGAATTTATCTCCTGATTTGCTCTAATAATATCCGAAGCCAAAAAAGAGTACAGGAGTTGCGTGTCATCTGCGTACCGAAAGTCAGTACAAAACTTAAGGCCATCAGTAATGAAGACAGTGTATATACAGAAGAGAATAGGTGCCAGTACCGAGCCCTGTGGGACCCCAGACTCCACACTGCCTGTCTGCGATCTTCCCGACGAGGTCTCCACATACTGACGTCGATCTCGCAGGTACTCCCTCACTAACTGAATGGCAGACAAAGAGAATCCTATATGCTTCAACACTGCAATGAGTATTTGATGGTTTACTCTATCGAACGCCTTAGAATAATCCAATAGTGTCAAAACGCAAACTTCACCCCGATCCACTGCAGCGATTATAGAGTCTACAACATCAAGAAGAGCCGTGCAACAACCAAACCCCCTCCTGAAACCTGACTGTCGAGCTGGTAAGACATTAAATTTCTCCAGGTGAGACTTCACTCTATTCGCTAATATTCTTTCAAAAATCTTTGCACACGGAGATATTATGGATATCGGACGAACCTCGTTGAAATTACTGGGATTAGCCACCTTTGGGAGCGGTAACACTCTCGAAATTTTCCACTCCCTAGGGAATCTCGAGTCCAGAATGCAGCTGTTAAAAATGTTGGTCAGAAACTTGAGTATATATGGGCTACAACGTATCAACATTTCTATATTAAGTCCATCCGGCCCAATTGCATTGGAGTGAATTGATCCCAGAATTTCAGAAACCTCCTCCTCCTTTGTCAGCTCAAAAACAAGCTTTTCGCTGAACAACGTGAAGTCTTTGGAGTTGTAATAATCAACAACTGACTCAACACTTGCACCCCCACCAGGAACAACATTTAAAAACCATTTGTTCAATTGTTCCGGCTGATCTAAGTCTGACGGCAACTTTTTTTTGGATGACCTATTGTGCACATTGAGTTCCGCAATTTTTTTCCACAGGGACCTGGGATTTCTTTCGTTTCCTATTGAATATTGTAGATAAGCCTTTTTCTCTCGATTCACGGCGGCCGACGTCTCATTCCGAATTTTCCTATAATATTCCCAATTTTCCGATGTTTTATCCCGTTGAAATTTGTGAAGTGCCCTATGTTTGAGGCGAGTCATACTCTGTATTGTGGACGTGAACCAAGGCTTGTAGTTCCTTCTACACTTAATAGTTCTAATGGGCGCCAATTCATCAAAAAGATCTATCATTAAATGATTGAAGTGATCCACTTTACCATCAATATCACCTATGTATATTATATTTTCGAACGGAGTATTCATCAAGTAATCTTTAAAAACGTCCTGTTCTATCCGACGCAAACACCTGATCTTAACAGTTCCCTCATCCGAGTCCGCCTCCCCATCAATAGCCTCACCAAAAACCAACCAGTGATCCGAAATCATATCCATGTTTATGCTGTCGAAATGATATCTCTCTTGTAGATTTTTTTCAACGATTATCACATCTAGTAAACTAGCCGAACCAGGTCCAAAACATGTAGGGCTATCCATAACCTGTACTAAGTCAAACAGAGCAATTGAACGTTCAAAACCCTTAACTCTACTATCACCATCACTCAAAAAATTAACGTTTACATCCCCACCGCATATCAACTCATCACACTCCGCTATAACAGAAGAAACAGTTTCTTCAAACGATTCTAAAAATTTGGGAAAACTTCCCCTGGGTGGTCTGTAAAGCGTTCCTATGATGAAAACTCTCTTATTATACTTGAACCTTACCCAAACCTGCTCTAAGTGCACTGAACAGTCACTTACAATTACTTCATACGTTATTTTATCTGAAAGAAATATTACAATTCCGCCCCCCCTTGAGCCCCGATCCAACCTCACGCAGCGATAGCCATTAATACTTATTGAATCGGTAGGAATGGAATCATTCAGCCAAGATTCACAGAGACCTACAAAATCAAAACTTTTACTCAACAAGAGAGATTTAAAATCGGTCAAATGGGGAAACAAAGATCTGACATTGAAAAAACAAAAAGAAAACTGACCCATTCTCACTCACCCGTGCTCAATTCCATATATCCCATAATAATTATTTCATCAGTACGCAGCAGTTTAATGTGGAAACAAGGATAAAACACTTTAAGACAATCTATATCCTAAAACAAAAATACAAAAATACAGTTCACCTATAATAATCAGAGAACAACGTAATAAAGTAGCCAAAAAAAAATATATAACCAAATTATGCTCCCTAATTTACTTCACAAGTTCATTTAAATCTTATTAATTACATGTCCTCTCCCGGACAATTCCACAAAAATTCGACCCATCTTCGACCATGCCTTCCTCATGCCCACCTTCTTCTTTGCCTTGATGAGAAGATCATAACTGTTCTTGGTTAACCCTTCCGTTAGAGTCAATTTCGTTCCTTTCAACTTCTTCTTGCTATAGAAGAGTTCATTCCTGGAATTCATCGAATTAAAATGAATTACTATAGGCCTATTCGATTTTCCACTTTTCGGACCCACTCTGTAGCACTTTTCAATTTGAAAATCGCGTTCCCCAAACCTTTGACCAAAAATATTCTCAATCCGCTCATTCAGGTTTTCGCCTCTTATTTCCTCCAGGCCACAAAGACGCAACTGTTTCAATCTATTTTCCCGCTCCAAATTTTCAATTTTATTCTTCAAGATATCAACTTCAGCTGTCTTTTCATTGCATTGTTTTTGGACCTCCCTTAATTTCTCGTCGATGTTATCGAGCCGGTCATTTATCACCTGGGTAATAACATCTGCCACCTTGTTGGTCAATGCCGATAAGAATTCCTTATCAGACAAAAATTCCATGATGCACTGTTTGATTTAATAGATTCTAGGTAACACCTAATAGTGGTACAGAGGTTTACAATCGGAACGTGATGAAAAACCGGGTTAAAAAGAGGGGCCTTCTAACAGATATCGGAATGTCGGCAATGGACAAAGAAGGTTGTTCAGCATAATAATAATTTAATAATAATAATTTTCTTTTAATAATTTTTATTTTGAACTAATTTGAAAGTTTCAATAATTAAGTTTCTTTTTTTTTGAATCTACATGTAAAATTTTCTCAGAATTTTCTTTTGTCGAAAGGAATTATTGTTTTCTAAAGAATGAGTGGCAAAAGTTCAATTTTTGTTTAGTTTTCATTAAATTCATTTTATGTTCGTTGAAAAAGGTTTTAAACATATGTTAATTTTAAAATATCTTAAATATTTTCGATTTACATAGCTCCGTACAGTCATTCATTATTTTTACATTATTGTTATTGTGAACTAATTTGAAAATTTTAACAGATTCTAGATAATCGAGTATCTTCGCTTTTGATTCTTCATGTAGAATTTTAAGATTATCTATTGTGGGAAAGGAATGACCGTTTTCTAGACAATGAGTGGCAAAAGTAGAATTTTGTTTATTTTTCATGAAACTCATTTTATGTTCGTTGAACTTCGTCTTGAAGAAACGTCCTGTTTGTCCTATATATTTATTACTGCAGGAACGTTCCTTCAAGACGAGGTTCAACGAACATTGAATGAATTTCATGAAAAATAAACAAAATTCTACTTTTGCCACTCATTGTCTAGAAAACGGTCATTCCTTTCCCACAATAGATAATCTTAAAATTCTACATGAAGAATCAAAAGGAAAGAAACTCGATTATCTAGAATCTGTTGAAATTGTCAAATTAGTTCACAATAACAATTATGTAAAAATAATGAATGACTGTACGGAGCTATGTAAATCGAAAATATTTGAGATATTTGAAAATTAACATCTGTTTAAAACCTCTTTCAACGAACATAAAATGAATTTAATGAAAAGTAAACAAAAATTCAACTTTTGCCACTCATTCTTTAGAAAACAGTAATTCCTTTCGACAAAAGAAAATCTTAAGAAATTTTCACATGTAGATTCAAAAGAAAATAAACTTGATTATTGAAATTTTCAAATTCGTTCAGAATAAAAATAATGTGAAAAATAATAAATGACTGTATGGAGCTTTGTAAATCCAAATGTTTGAGATATACAACAAAATAATGTAAAATTAATGAATGACTGTACGGAGCTATGTAACCCTAAAAATTATTTGAGATATTCAAATGGGTACCATCTGTTTAACAACCTTCTTTGTCGATTGCCGACATTCCGATATCTGTTAGAAGGCCCCTCTTTTTTAACCCGGTTTCTTATTACATTCTTTAAGATGTTACTTAGAATCTATTGAAATATTCTAAATATTTATCACTTTTGTTTAAATACCACTATACCACTGTTAGGTCTTCAGTTGTCTGATGATGGAATAGTTCATTTCCCGAAACTCGAGTCACAAGAAAATGTGTAATATATCTTTTTTATTAGTAGTGAAACATGCTAATTTCTACAATTTGTTTTAGTTATGATCAACTACCAAATAGTAACGGCTGAAACAATTCAGTATCAACTGCTATGTCTGTTGATTTCAAAATTCACAAAAATAAGCATTCGTCACGGAATTATACTAAATATAGAAAACATACAAATTCGACTCACAATCTTGAGATTCATCTGTTCACAATATTATAATCACCGATCACGATCGTCTACAATGAGTTCTAAGACAAAGTGAAATTTATAGGGATGGAGAATATGTTTCATGTAGATCATCTGAATACTTGTTCGTGGAGTTCCTGAAATTTCTAACAACTTTCTGGTAGTTGACGAAGAAGCCACTTCGATATGTCCGAGAAGTATCACTTCGGCAGTTTGTCAGTAACACTGTGATACTTTTCACGTTTTTTGTTAACAACGGATTCGGTGTTAAGGAATTTTGAAATTGAGGTAATCACAACGAATTATCAAAATTCCCGACATTTCTTTATTTGAAAATTATCTACGCTTGTCTGACATTTTCATTATTTGAAAAATGAGGCAACGTTTTCTTCATTACTTGCAGACATGTGAATCATGATGACTTAAATTGTTCGAGAAGAGTAGTAAATAACAAATAAAAAATTATAAACATTTTCAATATCAGATGGGTATGGTATACGAGTGGAGAAAACCTATAAAATCTCAAGAAATTATCAAGAATTCGTTTATATAAAAGACTTCTAAGAGTTGATAAGTTTCTTGTTATTGTTTTTCCTTTGATCCCAACTGAAGTGTCCTAAAACTTCGAGGAAAATATTGAGTAATAATTCGATTCCTGCCTTCAAGCAAATGCTGAAGCCATAAAAAGTATTGTAAAACCTTCGAAATGATGTGTCCCTCGACCTCTATGGTCACCCCGCTTAGGGAGTTGATGGCGCAGCCACATTTTCCTAATAAAAGACATCTCGCTTCGAATAAAGATTGACCCATAGCGGTGTTTTCTGCAAAAACTCATAATTAATATGAGGGTGGCCTGTTCAACGTGTGCCACGTAATATTGAATGTGATGAATCTATATGTTCAATATATCAGTAAGATTAGATCTATAAATCGTGAGAAACAGAACTGTTGAGAAGCGAGTTTGCATTTTGTAGGGGTTATTTCGAGTCTGGAAATACTTCTATTATTAAATAAAATAATATAAAAAGGCTTTTCACTTAATAGAAGGAATATAACAAAATTTGAATATCAAAACAGATTTAATCTGTCACTCTTCTACAATCTTAACTTGAAAAAAAATTATTCAAAAACTTTTTAGAATTAAATTTATGAGAAAAAAGAAGACCTTATAAAACCTTGAGGATTTCTGTGATTTTTGTTGCGAACATAGGATATCTTGGATTTTGAAGTTAGTTGTTCAAAGCGATGATACCAAGGACTTTTAGGTGAGTTATATTTATTCTTGGTTGATTTTATTTTTTGAATATGAAGTAGAACCGATGATCACCTTATCGAAATTCTAATTATTTTTTGAAGATATAATGTATGTTTTGAGAAATTCTTGAATTAACTTATTCAAATTTATTGAATATTTCTGAGTGTCTCGGTTTTTACTTGACGGAAATTTATCTTCAATATAAGAAAAACAAATGTTAACTTCCGCTATTGTATTGATTTACACGACAACTGTTTCATCATACCATGACTTCATCAGGTTAGTATTTAAACTGAGGTATGCAATGCAAAAAATGACCTTAAATACACAGCTCTGGTACAAAAAATAGAGGGGTGGAAAGAGATGGTTTGCAATTAATGAAAAATATTAATTAAGGGGGATCCGTTTATATCTATTTGATCATTCAACAAAATTTGTCTTTTATTATATCTATTGATCTCTAAAGTTTCTAACAGATTTAGTTTCTGTCTTTTGTTTCCGATATGTAATATTTCATAGTTCATATTAAAATTATGACCAGTCTCTAACAAATGGTTGGCATAAGTTGAATTCGGTTTATTATTAATATAATATTTTTCATGTTCTCGTATCCTTGTTTGGAATGAACGGCCTGTCTGTCCCACATATACACATGGGCAATCACTACATGTTAACTTGTAAACTCCTGATTTTTTGTTTTTAGGAATGACGTCGTTATTATTTTTCATTAAGCTGCCTAAAGAATTAATGGTTTTGAAAGAGATGTTATATTTTTCTTTAAATATTGCTGAAAGATTGCTTAAAGATTACTAGATATTTAAGGAAAAAAGAAAAATGTAACATCTCTTTTAAAACCGTTAATTTTTTAGGCAGCTTCATAAAAAATAATAAAGACGTCAATCCTAAAAACAAAAAATCAGGAGTTCACAAGTTAACATGTAGTGATTGCCCATCTGTATATGTGGGACAGACAGGCCTTTCATTCCAAACAAGGATATGAGAACATGAAAAATGTTACATTAATAATAAACCGAATTCAACTTATGCCAACCATTCGTTAGAGACTGGCCATAATTTTAATATGAACTATGAAATATTACATATCGAAAACAAAAGTCAGAAACTAAATCTGTTAAAAACTTTAGAGATCAATAGATATAATGAAAGACAAATTTTATTGAATGATCAAATAGATTTAAACAGATTCCCCTACTTAATATTTTTCCTTAATTGTAAACCATCTCTTTCCACCCCTCAATTTTTTGTACCAGAGCTGTGTATTTAAGGTCATGTTTTGCATTGTATACCTCAGTTTAAATACTCGCCTGATGAAGTCATAGTATAACGAAACAATTGTCGTGTAAATCAATAAAATAGCGGAAGTTAACATTTGTTTTTCCTATATTATATTAATTATTTCAAAAAATTAATAATTTCTGAGAAGTCCTTAAATTATGTTTTGTATTTTTGAAGAGAAATTAGTTTTCATAATTGTATGATCAGAAACAAAATTTTGTCCCCTTCAAAATTTCAAAAATTTATAAATAAATATATTTATAAATTTCAATTGACAATTTATATTTGGTTTATTTATTCCTTTCGGTATTGTATAATGAGTTTTGATTTTATGCGTCTATTAAATATAAGCTGTGCTTATAAGACATCAATTTAAGTTATAATTTTATAATTTTTTTGAATAATTTTTTTTTTTAATTAAGATTGTAGAAAACTGACAGATTGAATCTGTTTAGTTATTCAAATTTTACTTGTATTATTCATGTATTGACAGAAAGTTAGTTTAATATTTGGCAGTAACGGAACGGGTTGATTAACTCTTGAACGAAACTAGGAAATATCAAAAATTCATTTTCAAAATGGTTAATCTTGTATCCGAACTATTACGTGGAAAATTTAATCGAAATGAAATGCCCTGACGGCATCTTGTGTAGCAATTCGTTAAACAAGTTCGTGAAACTGGATCGTTGTTTAATGAAACAACCCGTTCACGTTTTTATCCTATGAGCACACCTGAAAACATTGTAGCTTTAGCCCAGAATATCACTGAACATCCATCAACATCATCGTGGTCAAGAACTGAACAATTTTCGCACATTTCTGAGGAGAAATTTGCACAGAAACCTCGGTTTGAAGGCTAGCGAAGTTCAATTAGTTCAAGAAGTGAACCCTCGTAACCATGAGATGCGTTTACACTTTGCACAATAGGTTAATGAATGGCCGAAGTTGAGCAGAAAAATCATCTTTAGCGTGAAGCTTATTTTCACCTCGGTGTACTACTTTTTGGGGGGAATCCGTTGAGGATAATTGTTACATCTACAAACGATTGATACCTTGACACACGAAATCGAAGTTGCCATTCATGAGATTGATCCCCAAGCAATCGACAATATACTGCAGAATTAGGTCGATCGGATTTGCTACTGCACATCCGCGGTGGTCATTTGAATGATATTGTTTTCTATTCGTAGATGTCAAGTTTGAACCTTTCTAATAAACTTATAACCTTGGAAAATATTTATTAGTTTTTTATTTATAGACAGTGAATGTAAATTTCAAATGGCCCACTCGCCATATTCAAAATTTGAAATTTGTGTGTCTGCCAGAATCATCTTACAATTTCGATGGTTGTTTTAAGTCAGCGACAAAATCGAAGAATAGCACTAATGATACCAATGTACTGAAGTACAAGGTGAAACTGATATTTTGGAGATATAGCAAGTTCTAACATGTCTCCTTTGTCCATAACAAAGTTTTAGAGTAAGATCCTAGGGCCACCAGACGTCTTTTATTTTCTGACGAACGAAATGTGGACGATTGAGTAGTATCAGTATGTACTAAGAACGCATGCCTACCTGCTAGCATGCTTAGATGGCCAGTTCTAAGGTATCATATAATCAAGGTACATAAAAACATTACTTACCTCACGTACATTCTCCAAGATGCTTTTGACGTATATTTCATGCAATTTCCTCAAAAATAACTCGCCAATACTCCCAAACACTTTCTTTCGGCCGTATTACTTTGCAGACGCTTTAAAGCTCCCAAAGTAATAACTTAACATCACGTAAATTCTGATGCTCCATTTTTATATATGTCTACCAGACAATTATTTTTAAGGCATTAGTCTGGCCTGGGAGGGGCAACTGGCGAATATCTAAAAATATAGTCACAGCACAAGCAGTCAGAGACGCAATAAGGTCTTTTAAAAATTTTCAAAACACCGGGGGTAGACGGAATCTTTCCAGCCCTTCTTCAAAAGGGCATGGATGTGTTGATTCCGTATCTGATAATATTATTTATAACAAGTCTGGCTTGGGGGTTATCCCTACAAGCTGGATACTAACTAAAGTGGTATATACATTCTGTCAAGAAAGTACCGGGAATTATGGATTTAAATCTGGCGGGGCAATGAGGCAGATTAAAATTTTTTTTCCTAGGTTGGTACCACTGTCCTTAATTACTATGCCAAGCTTGAGCGGGATCTGTCAACTAGTGTGTTTGCAACAGCTGATTAAGTCATTCGATGTCAGAGTGCGTGCCGATTTTTACTATGGGTTATTACGTTGAGCAAAGAATTTGTTTAAAGTTTTGTGTTGCAAATGAATTTTCGTGTGCCGATGCATTGAAAATGTTGCAAAAGGCCTTTGGTGATAATGCTCTATCGAAAACTCGTGAATATCTGTGATACAGAGCCTTCAAGGACAGTCGTGAAGTGGTCGAAGACCGGACGCCCATCGACGGCTTCGATCGAAGATAACGTCGATAAAATTAAGGAGAGGGTGCTGGAAAACCGTCGTACCAGCTTGAGAGAGTTAGCACATGATCTTAAGATATCCCACGAGTCCGCACGTACGATTTTGATTGATATTTTGGGCATGAGAAAGGTGGCTGCACGACTCGTACCGAAGGACCTGAATTTTCTTCAAAAACGTCATCGCGAACAGGTTGCTTCAGACATGCTGGATCGCTGTAATTCCGATTCTACATTCATGGAACGCATTATAACTGGTGATGAGACCTGGGTCTACGAGTACGATATCCAAAAAAGCCAGTAATCATCGGAATGGGTGGCAAAAAATGAGCCGAAACCGAAAAAACCACGCCAAAGCCGCTCGAAAATGAAGGTGATGCTCATTGTTTTCTTCGATATCCGTGGCGTGGTACACTACGAATTCGTTCCAGAGGGTCAGACGGTAAACAAGGAGTATTACCTAGGCGTTATGAAACGTTTGCGTGAGCGTATCCGTAAGAAGCGGCCAAATTTGTGGGCGAACAACTCATGGATTTTGCATGACGATAACGCGCCTTCTCACCGAGCTACGATTGTGACTGACTTTCTCGCCAAAAACTCAACAAACGTGCTTCAGCAACCACCGTATTCGCCGGATTTGGCTCCCTGCGACTTTTTCCTCTTTCCAAAACTAAAATTGCCCCTTCGTGGCACCCGTTTTGAGTCGATTGAAGCCATAAAACAAAATTCGGCGCGAGAGCTGAAGTCCATCCCGGAAAGCGCCTATAAAAAATGTTTCGATAATTGGAAGTGCCGTTGGCATAGATGTATTGGAGCAAATGGAGCCTATTTTGAAGGCGACCCAATAAATTTTGACGATTAAATGTAAAAATGTTGTTTTAATTGAAAATTCCCGGTACTTTCTTGACAGAGTAGTATACCAACGGTGGGACGAAAAGAATCGGAACCCTCTTCGTTTAGACCAATAAGCTTGACATCGTTCTTGCTGAAAGTCTGGAAAAGGTGATTGATGTCCATATCAGGGGGAAGGTGCTAATTGACAGTCCCCCTAGCCCTCATCAATACGCCTACCAGGCTGGCAAATCGGCAGAACTTGCATTGCATAATCTGATCGGAAAATTAAACTAATCTCTTGATAATCTAGAGATAGCACTAACAACGTTTCTGGACATTGAAGGTGCATTTAACAATACGCTGCCGGCTTCTCTCCCTGGGGCTACCGCTGCGAGAGGAATCGACCCACTATTCTGTAGATGGATACAGGGAATGTTGTGCGGCAGAACAATAACGACCTCATACCAGGATGAGGTCTTTTAGTTCAAGGCTGCGAAGGTCTGTCCGCAGGGAGGTATCCTCTCACCCTTACTGTAGATCCTTCTCGTTGATAACCTGCTAGCGATCATTTCGCTGTGGGGAGTCGACGTTCAAGCATTTGCTGATGACCTGGCAATCATAGTGAAAGGTAAATAGGAGGTGACGATATCGGCCGTCCTTCAAGAGATACTGAACACTATTGACAAATGGTGTATAAGGGAAGACTTGTCTCTTAACCCGCAAAAGGTAGTTATAGTACCATTCACTAAAAAGCGGAAGTTGAATGGTTTAGAAGCGCCGACTATCCATGGTGAAATACCTGGGAATAGTCCTGGACAAGACCCTTAGCTAGAGTGCACACCTAGATAAAGTGTGTCATAAAGCCAGAATGGGTTTCTGGACTTGCAGGCGGATCTGTGGTAAAACCTGGGGCCTAAAGCCCAGGCAGATGTACTGGCTATACACTATGGTAATTAGACCACGGATAGTTTATGGCGCTGTAGCGTGGTGGAAGAAAGGCTAACAAACGGTTGACGAACAAAAGCTCACCCGACTACAGAGACAGTTTTGCCTTGCAATTAGAGGTGCGTTTCGCACCACGCTCACGGCAGCCATGGAGGTCCTACTAAATCTACCACCCCTGCACCTACTCGTGCAGGGAAAGGCGGAATGGACCACATACAAACTATATCAACTGGCGATTGACAGGCCAGAGGCAATAGTGATGGGAGGCTCAGGACTGCTGGACGAGGTTTTAACGAACAGTATCCTATCAATGCCCTCGGATCTAATGTCTAAAATCACGAGCCAGAAACGGAATTTCAATATAATCGTCCCCAGTCGGGACGAATGGACCCAGCATGCTGAGGTTCTATTGAGAACCGACCTTGGCTTGTTCACAGACGGCTCGCGAACGACGAACGGAACAGGAGCGGAAGTCTATGGGAGCAAACCGAGAATTAACATCTCATTGAGTCTGGGTCAAAACGTAACCATACTGCTGATAAAACGACATATCCACCACGGTAAAATCAAAATATATACTGATAGTCAGTCAGTACTAAAAGCTCTGGAATCCAGCTGTTTTACATCCAAAACAGTCTGGAGTTACCGCACGGCTTTAAACAGGCTCGGTATGTATAACGGAGTCACTCTGGTTTGGATACCGAGCCATTCAAACTATTTGGGTAACGAGGAGGCAGATCAGCTGACATTTGCTGGAGCTGCGCTGCTTCTGATAGGACCGGAACCATTCCTGGGAATACTACAGGACGTGGCTAACGAGGCGATAACAGGCAGAATGAACTCAAGGCTAGAGTCCTTCTGGCGGAGCCATTCTGGCCTGAAACATTCGAAGTTGTTCCTTGGAACAGCTTCGAACAAAAAGATGGTGAACCTAGCGCTAACCAAGAACACTTGTCGGAATTATACAGTTCACTGCAGACTGAAAGCGCATTTGCACAAAATCGGTCTGGCTGAAGACGATGAATGCAGGCTGTGTCTTGAGGACACTGAAACAGCCATGTACATCGTCTCAGAGTGCCCAGCGGTGAGTCGCATCAAATTCGAAGTCTTTGGCCAGGCTTTTATAGCCCATAGGAAACTGAAGAAATTACCCCTGAACAAGATTCTCGGTTTTATCCAAAAACTGGATCTCGTCGGGGAGATATAAATTAGGGGTGAACCACAATAGTCCGTGCGGACGCACTGGTAGAGTGGACATAACATAATAAGCAGACCATTATTTTTAAGGCATTTCTCAAAAAGACAAACCGATCCAAGGGGCCAATCATCCCCCAAACTCAATTTTAATACCTCTGTGGGTAGGAGCGCGAGGGCATTATCCACACGCATGAGATTGAGTGAAAAAGATTGCAATGTCAAGGCCTCCTTCGGGATAACAGCTAAATTCACTCACAAGAAAAGTATTCAGTGATCTAATGTGTCGGTTGAGTGCAGCTGTGATTTCAGTAAAACGTGTGTGACAAAAATAAAAATATTTGTAGTTTTAAAAAGAATATAATGGCTTCTCCACCAAATTGTTTTTTTATAAAGTTTCTGAAGTAAATTTAATACTTTTCACAGAAAACATTGAAAAAGTGTCCAGTAGTTTCAAAACATAGAATAGAACATAAATTTAAAGACGTTGTTTTGCCGGGTGATTTATTTGAAAGCCTTCATCACAGACAATGTTATAAATCATTTAAAGGATTGAATCGAAAATACTATTTAGCAAAAATTCGATCAATCGAGACATCTACTTCAAAAGATAAATCAATAAATGTTGCTGAAAATTCACCTATAGAATTCTCAACGACAGTTGAATTAGACATACGAAGTGTTGAGCCAAAAGCATCTATGTCTCAAGATTTTAATTCAGCAACTACTGTTATAACTGACCCTACAACAATACTTAGCCCATCTATTTTATCTGAGTTGTTAATGTTATTTATGGCGAGCGGGCGTCTGTCCACCCTGCCTCTGCGTCCGCACGGACTATTGTGGTTCACCCCTAATTTATATCCCCGACGAGATCCAGTTTTTGGATAAAACCGAGAATCTTGTTCAGGGGTAATTTTTTCAGTTCGCAGTGGGCTATAAAAGCCTGGCCAAAGACCTCGAATCTGATGCGATTCACCGCTGGGCACTCTGATACGATATGCATGGCTGTTTCAGTATCCTCAAGACACAGCCTTCATTCATGGTCTTCAACCAAACCAATTTTGTGCAAATGCGCTTTCAGTCTGCAGTGCCTGTCATAATTCCGACCTAGCGCTGGGTTCGCCATCTTTTTGTTCGAAGCTGTTCCGAGGTACAACTTCGAATGTTTCAGGCCAGAATGGCTCCGCCAGAAAGACTCAAGCCTTGAGTTCATTCTGCCTGTTATCGCCTCGTTAGCCACGTCATGTGGTATTCCCAGGAATGGTTCCGGTCCTACCAGAGGCAGCGCAGCTCCAGCAAACGCTAGCCGATCTGCCTCCTCGTTACCCAAATAGTTTGGGTGGCTCAGTATCCAAACCAGAGTGACTCTGTTATACATACCGAGCCTGTTTAAAGCCGTGCGGCAACTCCAGACTGTTCTTGAAGTACAAGAGCTGGATTCCAAATAGTTTGAGTGGCTCGGTATCCAAACCAGAGTGACTCCGTTATACATACCGAGCCTGTTTAAAGCCGTGCGGCAACTCCAGACTGTTTTGGATGTAAAACAGCTGGATTCCAGAGCTTTTAGTACTGACTGACTATCAGTTAATATTTTGATTTTACCGTGGTGGATTTGCCGTTTTATCAGCAGTTCCGCCGCGGTCTAAATGGCAAATAGTTCTGCCTGGAATATGGTTGCGTTTTGACCGAGACTCAATGAGATGTTAATTCTCGGTTTGCTTCCATAGACTCCCGCTCCTGTTCCGTTCGTCGTTCGCGAGCCGTCTGTGAACAAGCCAAGGTCGGTTCTCAATAGAACCTCAGCATGCTGGGTCCATTCGTACCGGCTGGGGACGATTACATTGAAATTCCGTTCTTGGCTCGTGACTTTTGGCATTAGATCCGTGGGCATCGATAGGATACTGTTCGTTAAAAGCTCGTCCAGCCTCCCATCACTATTGCCTCTGGCCTGTAAATCGCCAGTTGATATAGTTTGTATGTGGTCCGTTCCGCCTCCCTCTGCACGAGTCTGACCTCTATACTTACCTGAGTTAGTCGAACCGGTTTTTTCAAATATAAAAGACCATATTGAGCACCTGGAAAATATTGATTTACTTTCTTACAGTAATATTGAGTTTATTGGTAAAATTGTAAATTATTCCTATCCAAAAATACATTATAAATTTGTCAATTGAATTTCTCTTATGAATCCTCATCTAACAAAAAACCCTTAAACTGATCTTCGTCAACAACATCAAGTTGCTTCTGGTGAAACATGTCCCTTTATCCAAGAAAATATAATTCAAACACTGCGGTCTTTCTTTTTGACTTATATTTTGCGGTGTAATATGGGATTATTAGAAGAAAGTGAAGAAAATAATTGTAAAGAAATTGGAGGGAACTTCACACCACACATTTTAGAATCCAAAATCAAAAAACAATTCGGTAAAAAAGTAAAATTTTCCACTATTCTGAATAAAACATTATTAGCACCAAAAAATTTAGTGGTTATTGAAGAGCAATCTTTTGAAAGTCTAAAAGATGATATTTTACGTGAAGCCGCTTCATTATTGTGAAAATCAGTCTTGCAAGCTGAAAAAAAAATTACCACATAATATAAATTTGGAAGGAGGAGAAATATATGTGCCACAAGATATAAGAGTTAATGACTGGACATTAAAAGATGGTACAAGAAAGTACCGGGAATTATCGATTTAAATCTGGCGGGGCAATGAGGCAGGTAAAATTTTTTTTTCCTAGGTTGGTACCACTGTCCTTAATTACTATGCTAAGCTTGAGCGGGATCTGTCAACTAGTGTGTTTGCAACAGCTGATTAAGTCAGTCGATGTCAGAGTGCGTGCCGATTTTTACTATGGGTGATTACGTTGAGCAAAGAATTTGTTTAAAGTTTTGTGTTGCAAATGAATTTTCGTGTGCCGATGCATTGAAAATGTTGCAAAAGGCCTTTGGTGATAATGCTCTATCGAAAACTCGTGCATATCAGTGGTACAGAGCCTTCAAGGACGGTCGTGAAGTGGTCGCCCATCGACGGCTTCGATCGAAGATAACGTCGATAAAATTAAGGAAAGGGTGCTGGAAAACCGTCGTACCAGCTTGAGAGAGTCCGCACGTACGATTTTGATTGATATTTTGGGTATGAGAAAGGTGGCCGCACGACTCGTACCGAAAGACCTGAATTTTCTTCAAAAACGTCATCGCGAACAGGTTGCTTCAGACATGCTGGATTGCTGTAATTCCGATTCTACATTCATGGAACGCATTATAACTGGTGATGAGACCTGGGTCTATGAGTACGATATGCAAACAAGCCAGCAATAATCGGAATGGGTGGCAAAAAATGAGCCGAAACCGAAAAAACCACGCCAAAACCGCTCAAAAATGAAGGTGATGCTCATTGTTTTCTTCGATATCCGTGGCGTGGTGCACTACGAATTCGTTCCAGAGGGTCAGACGGTAAACAAGGAGTATTACCTAGGCGTTATGAAACGTTTGCGTGAGCGTATCCGTAAGAAGCGGCCAAATTTGTGGGCGAACAACTCATGGATTTTGCATGACGATAACGCGCCTTCTCACCGAGCTACGATTGTGACTGACTTTCTCGGCAAAAACTCAACAAACGTGCTTCAGCAACCACCGTATTCGCCGGATTTGGCTCCCTGCGACTTTTTCCTCTTTCCAAAACTAAAATTGCCCCTTCGTGGTACCCGTTTTGAGTCGATTGAAGCCATAAAACAAAATTCGGCGCGAGAGATAAAGTCCATCCCGGAAAGCGCCTATAAAAAATGTTTCGATAATTGGAAGTGCCGTTGGCATAGATGCATTGGAGCAAATGGAGCCTGTTTTGAAGGCGACCCAATAAATTTTGACGATTAAATGTAAAAATGTTGTTTTAATTGAAAATTCCCGGTACTTTCTTGACAGAGTAGTACATATGATTTTCATTGGATCGATGGAGATCAATTACCGAGTTTTCTGAGTGATTCGCTGAAAGAACAATTAGGTAATTTAGTTCGTTTTCGTTTCCCATATTTTTTGTGTATCTTTAATTTTTCCATATTTTAATAGTTTGACTTGTTTTTTACAGTGAAAAAAATGAGGATAATGCTAATGACGACAATGACGATTCAGATATTCAATATCAAGATTGGCAGAGAAGAATTATGTGGAAATACAGACAATTTTTGAAATTATGTGAATGCAAGAAAGAACAGTATTTTAGATGTTGGGTTGTTTAAGTGTAATGGCGTAGAAATTGCTCAGGAAAAAACTGCAGAATGCCTTCGCAGATTATTTTTCTTCTGTGTACAATCCGCATAGATCTAACTACGGAATTAACTTTCCTACAGATGGAAATATATGCAATGACAGTTTTCCATTCGATATAATTACAGAATTTGACATATTTTTGGCTCTGAAAGAACAATATTTGATTTGAGTGCTATACACTCTGCTTCCAGAAATGTCTTTCTCACCATTAAATTAAACCCTTCTAACTTAGTATCAGGTGCAATTCTCGAAACAAATAGAGCATTGTTTTTAAGTTAGCGCTAAACGCTGACACGCTCACAATTTTTTTGTAACTTCTGATCATACAATCCTAATAATTTTTCGGACAAACACTCGCGTTACTTTCAAGTGTCGCATTTTAGATCGATCGAATCTGTAGTTTCGAAAATATTGGTAACATATGAAAAAATTTCGAAAGTGAATAACTGCGAAACTGTCGAACCGATTTTACCTATTAACGAACGTAGTGGAGATATTCAGACCCCAAACCTTCCCTGAAAGTTGCAATGGCTGTAGCTCGTTCCGTTCGAAAGTTAGCCAGAACGACTTGACATAATTATTTTTGACTTCGGATTCGTCAACGTTGAGTCATTTTAGATCATTTTCGGTTCAAAATTGGAAGATTACAGACATTTGGGCGAAAAGTTACAATGCGGTTCTCCGGAACTAGCCAGCAATAATAGTGAAAAGCATCTGACGTGATGCCAGAAGCTTTTGCGCGCTCTTTCATATTACCTTCGACTTTTACCTAATTTTGAATTAGCCTTCGTGTCATTTTCTATAATATCTTATCTAAATGCTACATTTAAAATCGATCGTTGGACTATAGCTGACGTTCTGGTGGCGCTCAACGCAACTTTGCTTACAAAATATATATTGTTGGATCTTCTGATTATATGACCCACACGGAATTGTGAACGGACATGACCGTCATTATTCTATATGTAAATGCTGAATTTCAGATTGATTTGAGGCGTTTTTCGTAAAATTTGGGCAGAATGAGGAAACAATTGTAAATGTAATCCGACTGTTCCATTTTTGAGGAAAAAAACGCTTACATTTTTCTTTATGAATAAGTTCAATTCTTCGTTATTTCTTGGATGCAAACTTATCATTATCTTTTTTCACCGAAATTTTGTATTTGTCTCATTGTTTTTTCCAATAAACAACCTAAAGAGAGCTTCACCTATTTTCTTCACGCATTGAATTTCTTAAAACAGTTGTAATTCATTTTATGGTAGAAAAACACAACTCGGTTTCAGATGTTGTATAGTAGCAACAATTTTTTTTATTCCATAACAGATATAAACTTTGAATATTAAAACAAATTAAATCTGTTAGTCTCTTACAATTTTAATTTTAAATAATTTCATTCAAAAACTTTTAGAATTAATATATTAAATAGATGTTCAAAATCAAAACTCATTATACAATATCAAATGAAATAAATAAAAGCCCAAAAAATATGAAATAATAATCAAAATTAATAAATAAATAAATATTTGAATGTTTCATTCCACGCATGCGCACCTGAACTCTTCAGACAGGCGGTGCCTGTGACAAAATGTTTTGTTTCTGATCTCATATTTATGAGAAAAATACACAACATAATAGAACTTCTTCAAAACTAATTCATTTGAAATATCAAATATATTCAATATATTTAAATAAGTTACCTCAAAAACTCTCAAAACATGTAGCACATCAGCAATTAGAATTCAGATAAGGTCGGTCCACCTTTATATTTGAAAGAAAATCAATTAACAATAAATAACTTACCCATACGATCTCGTGGAATCTCTGTTTGATCAACATTAAAACAAGGTATATTTAAAATACAATGTACTCTATGTTCTATGCTCACCACAAAAATCACACAAAGTTTGTAAGGCACTTTGTGGTCTTCGACAAATCACTTGGTGTTTATATAAAGATTTTTTTATTTAAAAACCTGATATAATTATATATCATATATAAAATAAAATAATAAAAAGCGGTTTTTTACTTGATAGAGGGATTATTACAAACTTTGAATATCAAAACAGATTTAATCTGTTAGTCTCCTGAAATTTTAATTTCAAAAAATTTTATTCAAAAACTTTTAATATCAAATTAATATCTTATAAGCACTGCTTATATTTAATAGGCCTATAAAATCGAAACTAATTTTATAATATCAAATGGAATAAATTAAAACCCAACAATTATAAATTGTCCATTAAAATTAATAAATCAATAAATATTTGAATGTTTTGTCTGAAAAGTTCAGGAGCGAATGCTTGGAACGAAACATTGAAATAATTATAAGACCAATTTTTTGAAATTGAAATTGTAGGAGACTAACAGATTGAATCTGGTTTGATATTCAATGTTTGTAATAATTCTTTTATCAGGTAAAAAACCGCTTCTTATAATTTCAATTCATAAAATGTATCTTTCAAATTATTTTGCACAGTGAATTTTAAGAATGGAAAAGTTCCTTTTAGATTTCAGCCGGTACTTCTTGAGATAAAGCAGATAAAGGTTTTATGTTTAATCCCGGGTAGGACATACAGGCCACATCTAAAGTGAAGCAGTTTCATATTTCGAAAAATTCCGGGAAAAAATGAAAGAATTGTTGATGACCAATAAAATAATAATTACATCATACTATCCTACCGGAGGTTTTTTTAGGGTGATAGAACTTTAAATTGAAATAAGACACATTTAAATTAAGATTGAAGCCGATTTTTCTTTATTTGAAAGATGATTTCATAACATTAATGTTTTAAAAATAATTTGCGGCATATGCCCACCACAACAAGCTTTGAGTAACCGTATTTCATCAATACCACGAGTTATGTTGGCTTCAAAGCGTCGATTGTTTCTGGTTTATCAGCATAAACCAATGACTTGACATAACCCCAAAGAAAATAATCCCGTGGAGTTATGTCGCATGATCTTGGAGGCCGATTAATTGGACCATTTCTCGAAATAATGTTATCGCCAAATCTTTCTTTCAATAAATCAATTTAGCAGCATGAGGTGTAGCACCATCTTGTTGGAATCATAACACTTCTGGGTCGATACCATTCAAATTTTGAAACGAATAATCATTGATCATCGATCTGTAACGGACAGCATTCACTGTAACATTAGCTCCAGCATCATTTTTAAAGAAATATGGACCGATGATGCCTCCATCGAGATAGCACACAATACAGTGCATTTTTCAGGATGCAATAGAACCTCCAGAACTTCTTGAGGATTATTTTCACTGTACATTCTGTCAAGAAAGTACCGGGAATTATCGATTTAAATCTGGCGGGGTAATGGGGCAGGTAAAATTTTTTTTTCCTAGGTTGGTACCACTGTCCTTAATTACTATGCCAAGCTTGAGCGGGATCTGTCAACTAGTGTGTTTGCAACAGCTGATTAAGTCAGTCGATGTCAGAGTGCGTGCCGATTTTTACTATGGGTGATTACGTTGAGCAAAGAATTTGTTTGAAGTTTTGTGTTGCAAATGAATTTTCGTGTGCCGATGCATTGAAAATGTTTCAAAAGGCCTTTGGTGATAATGCTCTATCGAAAACTCGTGCATATCAGTGGTACAGAGCCTTCAAGGACGGTCGTGAAGTGGTCGCCCATCGACGGCTTCGATCGAAGATAACGTCGATAAAATTAAGGAAAGGGTGCTGGAATACGTCGTACCAGCTTGAGAGAGATAGCACATGATCTTAAGATATCCCACTTAAGAGTCCGCACGTACGATTTTGATTGATATTTTGGGCATGAGAAAGGTGGCCGCACGACTCGTACCGAAATACCTGATTTTCTTCAAAAACGTCATCGCGAACAGGTTGCTTCAGACATGCTGGATCGCTGTAATTCCGATTCTACATTCATGGAACGCATTATAACTGGTGATGAGACCTGGGTCTACGAGTACGATATGCAAACAAGCCAGCAATCATCGGAATGGGTGGCAAAAAATGAGCCGAAACCGAAAAAACCACGCCAAAGCCGCTCGAAAATGAAGATGATGCTCATTGTTTTCTTCGATATCCGTGGCGTGGTACACTACGAATTCGTTCCAGAGGGTCAGACGGTAAACAAGGAGTATTACCTAGGCGTTATGAAACGTTTGCGTGAGCGTATCCGTAAGAAGCGGCCAAATTTGTGGGCGAACAACTCATGGATTTTGCATGACGATAACGCGCCTTCTCACCGAGCTACGATTGTGACTGACTTTCTCGCCAAAAACTCAACAAACGTGCTTCAGCAACCACCGTATTCGCCGGATTTGGCTCCCTGCGACTTTTTCCTCTTCCCAAAACTAAAATTGCCCCTTCGTAGCACCCGTTTTGAGTCGATTGAAGCCATAAAACAAAATTCGGCGCGAGAGCTAAAGTCCATCCCGGAAAGCGCCTATAAAAAATGTTTCGATAATTGGAAGTGCCGTTGGCATAGATGTATTGGAGCAAATGGAGCCTATTTTGAAGGCGACCCAATAAATTTTGACGATTAAATGTAAAAATGTTGTTTTAATTGAAAATTCCCGGTTTTTTCTTGACAGAGTAGTATATATGGCAATTTTGCTTGTATACAAAGCCGTTCAACCAGAAATGAGCTTCATCATTAAACACAATTCTACAATAAAAAAGTGGATCAACTTCAAGCTGTTCTAGGGCCCAATCAGCAAACAAACGACGCTTATTATAGTCAAGTGGCTTTAGTTGTTGAACCAGTTGGATCTTGTATGGGTGTAGACCAAGATCTTCACCCAAAATCTTTCATGTGGTGGATGCACAGATTCCAACTTGTTGTGAACGTTGACGAATAGACAAATCTGGATTATCATTAACACTATGACTTTCAGCAGTGATATTTTCTTCTGTACGTACAGTTCTTTGTCTTGTTGTTGTTGTTGCATCGAGTAGAGAAAATCTTGACCGAAATCTATCGATATTTCGACGAATAAGCTGCTCTGCTAGACAATTATGTAAACGATAAATTTCACGAAGTGCTCCATAAGTTTGGCGAATAGAACACTGATTTTAAAAATAAATTTCAACAATATGTAAATATTGTTGCGGCATGAGTCTTTCCATGATAATTTGTCAATGCCCACTGAACAGAAATGTCGAAACAACATGGCTTCTACCTTCTGTCAAATCACAGTTATCCCTATCGAAAGTTCTATCACTCTAAAAAAACACCCGTTATTACACTAATACGATTTTCCACTTCAAGGAATTTGAACGTTTCATTTTTGGTAACAAAGGTTCAGGATCTTCGTCATGAATGGATTCATTCGCTTTATCAATAATATCAGTGTAAGAACGAATTACATTTTCTTTAAAAAGATTGATTTCTTGATGTATCAAAAAGGGTTCAATTTTTACCTGTTGAAGTTGGTTAAACAGAATATCTACATGAAGTATAACATAATGAAAACAATTCATCCAAGAAACAGAAATTAAATCGTGTAGCATTGCTCTAATTCCCGATGCAGCACTGGGTACGTTTCTGTTGGCAATTTTCGATTGTATTGATTCCATGCTTTCATATGTTCAAAAACAGTATTGACAACTCATATGTTAAATTCCAACGGATGAAAACTCCATGAGAATCAGTTGGAAATTTTATCAAGTCATCGGCAAAACCGATCAAGTGCTTGATGGAGAATATTGGAAAAAACTTTCCATCGGAAAAACCTTACGGCAATGTGCGAAACCTGTTGGGTTTGAAAATCATGATGGCTTGTTAAAATTTAAGTAAATCTTCAAAGCTATTGTTGACACACTAGACGACTTGAGCACTGATGTAGATTGTGAAACGTCGTCAAAGGCCAATTTATTTCTGAGATCAGTAATTTCTAGTGACTTTGTAATAAGCTTATGTTGCTTAGGAATGTTGTTCTCATACATACTGACGCTATGCAAAATACTACAATGCGATTTGGCAGCAGCTTTACAACATGTCGATTTAGTGATAAGGACTATTGAAAATGTTCGCCAAAATATTGATTCAAAATTTGCTGAACTCTTCAAGAATGCACAGAATTTGCTTTCTAGTGTAAATGAGGAAATTAAAATTCCTCGGATAATTTCATGCCCAGAGCATAGGGCAAACTATAATACAAAGGATCCTGAAACTTTTCTTCCAATTACTACTTTTGGACGATTTCATCGATCAGATTCAGTTAAGATTCCAAAATCATAAAGCCACATTATTATCTCTCAACATTTTAATTCCGTCTGTGTTGTGCAAAGAACAAATCAATAGTGAATATCAGGAAAAATATTTTGAAATCTAGGGAAAATATTTGGAATGGGACTCTGTGAAAGCTGAATTACAAATCTGGCGAATGAAATGGCTGGAAGAATCTGAACTAAATTGTGCTCCCGAAGAATTCAATCAGCCCTCATTTTTAAATATTCATAAACTTCTACAGATTTGGCGACACTGTCTGTTTCCAAATGTACCCCTAAGAGAACTATCTCCTCTCTGAAACGCCTCAAAACTTATTCAAGAAACTCCACAAGTCAAGAATGACTAAAGGGATCCATCACAGAATTTATATCGACTTCGAGAAGGTAATTATTATTATTATTATACCATGATGAGAGTTGAGGCAAAACCTATAAACTCACAAAAAAATATACAAGATATTGAAAAACAAAAAGTGCTTCGAAGAGAAAAAAAAACAAAAAAAAGGTGTTATTTACAAGTGGTAAAAAAGTGACCGACTGCCACGATCACAACACTGCTGCCTCAACGATCCATCGTAGAAGTTTTTGAAAGCGTTCACCGAACCGGAACAAACAACACTCTCAGGCAAACCATTCCAGGAACCAAACACACGGTTAGAGAGAAAATGTTGCCTACGAACCGTCGAAAAATTCTCTTTCTTGAGTTTGAAGGAGTGATCACGTAAATGTTCGTCCCGGTTGATCACGAACAGGTGACGCATGTCAACACCGAACATTCCACGAAGGGCCCGGAATGTAACAATAAGATCCCCGCGCACTCTACGGTCAGCAAACGACGTTAGGTCCATTATCGCGAGCCTCGCGTCGTAATCGGATCGACGTATACCGTAGGGCAACCGCGTAACCTGCCTCTGCAATCTCTCAAGTACCGTAGCGTCGCGACACAACACTGGACTCCAAACTGGTCCGGCGAACTCCAAGATAGGACGAATATAAGTCTTATAGAGAGCACTACACGTAGTTGGATCGCACCCACCAAATGCCTTCTGTATTAAAAAGAGAGACCTTCTGGCCTTGCCGACAATAGACAGTATGTGCTCCGACCAGAACAAATCGTCTGTTATAACAACACCCAGATCACAATGGCTACTTGTAGAGGAAATTCCTTGGCCACAGAAATTGTACCGGAGACGAGGGTTATTGGCACCAATGTGCAAAACTGCACACTTCTCGATATTGAGAGGAAGCTGCCAGTCCTCGCACCAGAGCGCTATAGAGTCCAAGTCACGCTGCAATGTTTGATTCCCAGGAACACCGTACAACTTCGTGTCATCAGCAAACTGAGAGCAGCATGAATCAATACAGGTAGGTAAGTCGGAGATGTACAGGGGAAAAAGTAGGGATCCCAAAACGGAGCCCTGTGGTACGCCACTGGTCCCCGGTTTGGGAGACGAGATAGAGAGCTGCGAACTGAAAATGAACGATCATGAAGAAATGCTGCAATCCACGCAAGAAGGCCACCTCGAAAGCCTAGATGATCAAGCACGTGCAAAAGTCGTTTGTGGGGTACACGATCAAAAGCACGGGAAAGGTCCAAGTATATCACGTCCACAGGATCTTCCTTATCGAGTGCTTTCGACCAATAATTGACACACTTCAGAAGATTTGTTATCACTGACCGACCAGGAAGAAAACCATGTTGGCAATCGGAAATGATCTTGTTGTCTGAAGCAAATTTGAGGACGCAATCTAGGATCATCCTTCACATATTTTGGCTGCAATAGGAACTAGGCTGATGAGACGATAGTTTGACGCATCAAGCTTGTCACCTTTTTTAAATATTGGAGTTACAAGAGCATTCCGCCCGGATGTAGGTAGCGACGATGTTTCGAAAGATCCTGTGAAAATTCTAGATAGAGGAGAGGCTTAGGGACTGAGCACACTCCTTAAGTACTTTCGATGGAAGACCGTCACCTCCAGGGGCAAAATGTGCGTCGAGAGCTGAGAAATGCTTTTCCACAATGGCAGGGGGAAAAGTTATACTTCTTAAGTCAGAGTTTACGCGATTTATGCGCATTTGGGAAGGTAAACCAGTCTCGACGGTGAAATTTGCAGCGAAAGTGTCTGCCAAAACATTAGCAGACGCTTCAGGGTTTCCGCAAGGTTGGTTGTTAGAGTCAAAAACCAGTGGCGTATCGACTTTAGAATTTAGTGACGATCTAACGTACTTGAAAAAACGTTTGCGATCTTTGGACTGAAGCAATCTGGACTCAAACTCCCTCTTGGCAGCAGAAATAGTATTGGCGAGAATATTTGAGTATGTGCGATGGGCGTCGTAGTCTCGTTGTTGTCTTCGCCGAATATAGGGCTGCCATATCGACTTTTTGTGTCTGATCATCTTGAGGATGCCATGGTCGATCCAAGGTTTCGAAGCCATCGTGATGATATTTCTCAATGACGAGCATTCATTAATTAGGCTCCTCAGCACCTCCACGAAATGATCCCACATAGTCCCAACATCAACGGTGGACTCGAACATAGCATCCCAATCAACACCACCGACCCTGAGCTTCAACTGTTCATAATCAATAACTTTTATGGATTTTTTAAACTTTATACTCGGGCTGTAGAACTGGAGCTGTAGTTTTGAGAGGAGAAGGACATTGTCTGATTTTCCCAGAGGAGGATGATGCTCAACTTTGGAAACTAAGTCAGCATCGTTCACTAATATAAGATCCAACAAAGATGGTTTTTGAAGGTTTCGAAAACGTGTAGGCCCCTCCACTAACTGAAGGAGGTTAGAATCACGAATTGCGTCAACGTAAGGACCGGAAGGCGAGTTGTAGACCCTAGGAGTAAGGGGCCAATCAACATATGAGAGGTTGAAATCACCCGCAACAAAGAGGTTCCGTTTCGTCGTCGACAAATTACCCAGAAAAGTTGTCATCTCGATGTCGGACTGAGAAGGTCGATCTGTTCGCTGCAAAGAAAGCTAGAAGACTTAATTTAATTTTGTGATAAAGTGTTAATTCTGAAATGACTTTCTAATAAGTATACTGATGATAAAGAATCTAATATTATGTAATAATTAAAACAATTTTCTTTATTAGATTGGGATAATTTTATGTTTTTCAACTATTCCATCTAACCGTCTATAAATGACTGGTCAATGAATCTCAACTTAAAGCTTAATAATGAGGAAACATATATAATTCTTTTCAAAACAACAAGATCTAATATGGTGAGGCCAAATGAATTGATTGTATGTGACAGAAGCATAGAACTTTCAAAAGTTGTTAAATTTTTGGGAATTTATGTGGACCAGTTTTTGTCGTGGGATGAACATATTGAAAGTCTTTGAGGTAAACTTAATTCTGCTTGTTATTGCATTAGATATGTGAAGAAATTTATTGACATGGGAACAAAGAGGATGCTGTATTTGGCTTATTTTGAATCTAGGGTTAGATATTGTGTTATTTCATTTGGGAATACAACAAAGGTTGAAAGAGTATTTTTTAATACAGAAGAGAATTATATAAATATTTTAAAAAATTTTAAAAAAATTAGCCTTCTACATATTTAATTCCAAAAGATTATATTTAATGATTATAACTTCTGAAAATAAATTAAAATAATGTCGTATAAGTACCACTCAATCTTCTAGATCAAGGGTAAACCACAGATATATTTCTGTGTGTAGTGAATACCATATTTAAAGGTCTCATTTTAGTAGAACTTTTTATAGAGGATGAAGGGTGAGTTGAATATTTATTATAGATTGATGTTATATTTATTGAATATGAATATTTGAATACTGATGAGCAAAGTCGATCTTAAAACTTGTTTTTCAGTAATGTTTTGCATATCTTGAGTTTTTATATAAAGTACCTTGGTTAGATATCCAATAATATTGAATAGTCTAAGTAAGATAGTTTTGTGATGAAATTCTTAAGATTATGATGGATATTCTTGAAAGATATTGGTTTTCATAGGATTGATAATCAGAAACAAAATTTTGTCTATTCAAAATGTTTAATTTATAGGATTTTGGTTAATAATTTTTATTTATTGGATTTTGTTATACCATTCGGATGTCTTATAATGAATGTTTATTTTATGTCATGATATAAGTGGTACTTATACGACATTATTTTAATTTATTTTCAGAAATTATAATCATTAAATATAATCTTTTGGAATTAAATATGTAGAAGGCTAATTTTTTTAGAATTTTTTAAAAATTTTTTAAAATATTTATATAATTTTATATACCTTCTATCAAGAATTAACCTCTATTTATGTTACAGAAGAGAATAATACGAAATATTTTCTCCTTAGTTTATGAACAAAGTTGCAGAAATATTTTCAGGAAAAATGGAATGCTTATTACATTTTATGTTGGATTTCTTCAAGAATCTTTATAATTTTTTTTCAACAAAAAACCTTTATTTGAAAAAGATAGAGCCGGGAAACAATATACTACAAGGAATTTAAATTATAAATATCCCATACACATATTTTCTAAGACAAAAAAATGAGCTTATTATACCTCTATGAAATTTTTTAATCATCTACCAAATCAAATAAAGTTATTGAGTAATTTCAATATTTTCAAAATAAAAATTCATAGCTTATTAGTAGAATGGGAACCCTATTCCGTCAAGAAATATCTAGTGCAGGGATTGAGAATTTTATGAAGATAATTTCCTTATGTCCATTTGTAAATCAATAAATTATTATTATTACTGGGGAACATATCAACTTTATCAAATGATACTAGAATACTGTAAAATATTTAGGTTTTTCGTGTCCTCATTTGAATATTTTATTGAATAGGATGGTTGAAGTGTTATTGTTCTTTAGAAATTTTGTTTAAGTTAGGTGGTTAGTTTCGCAAGGTGGTATAAATTTATCATACAATAGGGCGTATTGGTGAATTCTCTTTATGGATTTTAATAAGGCCGTATATTTTAGGAGGGGTAGAATTCATATTAACTTGTTTCAATTTATCCTAATTTGTTAGAATGATATGGATGTCTTTGAGAGGTTTTTTAACCTTTAGTGGAGTTTTTGATATAGGATCTTTGTTTAGTTACATGGGGGGGTGTTTCTAAAAATATTATTTATTTTCTGATCATAGTTTTCTTTCAATAAAACAAAGATAAAATTTGCTTTGTCAGCTTTAGTTATTATCAAATTATCAAATCGACTTTTGTTTTAAATTGATTTTACTATTGATTTTTCTTTATGATTCTGTGATTCTGTATGTTTTTTTGAGTTAATAGTAATACTACAATTTTTTATGAAGTTCTAGTCCAGTGTATCTATTATTGCGAATTTGGTTTGGCAAATTAATGTTTTCTTGAAACTTTTTGAGGGTATGTGGGGATTATAATTTGGACCATTTTCAAGAAGCCTGATTTCTTCTGTAGAAAAAGTGTTATTCGAGTAATTTAAGAATCTTTTATATGGTGTAGTGTTTGGAATTGATTTCAGTTTACTGTTATTTTGTTTTGATATCAGGTTCTTTAGTTTTTTGTTGATAAATATATTTTTCGTGATTATATATCTATTTATTCTACTGCATTCATAATAACTTAATTCATGAATTCTTGATTTGTTATCGATCCGAATGTTTTACTCTTTAGCATGGAAGAATAGATCGAAACTTTTGTGGAGTAAAACCTATTTCAGGATTCTTTCTATTTATTATTTCTTCTTTTCGTTGTGAAATTGGACCGTAATATGTTAGTTCCCCAAATTTTTCATTATTGCTTTCTTTTAGCGTACTAGTTGCAGGAAGCAGCTTGCTATTGTTCCAGTATCTGTAATTTTCCAATTTCGAGCGGAAAACGACGACTAGGTTGGACCTAACCTTCGCAAAAAAAGAGCTAGAGCCTGGAAACTTTCAGAAAAGAATTGGGGTCTTACTATCATAATTATGATAATAATAAAGGAGTTTCATTTGAGCAATTTTATTCATAACGCTTAAGACGAAATGTAGCTAGTGATATTCCTCCTTAACCTTATTTCCTATTTATAAATCACTAATAATGAAAAAAGAAATATTCTACGTATCTTGACAATTTAATAAATGATCAGTAAGCTATTTATTATTATTTTATCGTACAAAAATGGAAAATTATTACAATTAAATCAAGACACAATGAGAGAAGAAGAATATACTACTCTGTCAAGAAAGTACCGGGAATTTTCAATTAAAACAACATTTTTACATTTAATCATCAAAATTTATTGGGTCGCCTTCAAAATAGGCTCCATTTGCTCCAATACATCTATGCCAACGGCACTTCCAATTATCGAAACATTTTTTATAGGCGCTTTCCGGGATGGACTTTAGCTCTCGCGCCGAATTCTGTTTTTTGGCTTCAATCGACTCAAAACGGGTGCCACGAAGGGGCAATTTTAGTTTTGGGAAGAGGAAAAAGTCGCAGGGAGCCAAATCCGGCGAATACGGTGGTTGCTGAAGCACGTTTGTTGAGTTTTTGGCGAGAAAGTCAGTCACATTCGTAGCTCGGTGAGAAGGCGCGTTATCGTCATGCAAAATCCATAAGTTGTTCGCCCACAAATTTGGCCGCTTCTTACGGATACGCTCACGCAAACGTTTCATAACGCCTAGGTAATACTCCTTGTTTACCGTCTGACCCTCTGGAACGAATTCGTAGTGCACCACGCCACGGATATCGAAGAAAACAATGAGCATCACCTTCATTTTTGAGCGACTTTGGCGTGGTTTTTTCGGTTTCGGCTCATTTTTTGCCACCCATTCCGATGATTGCAGGCTTGTTTGCATATCGTACTCGTAGACCAGGTCTCATCACCAGTTATAATGCGTTCCATGAATGTAGAATCGGAATTACAGCGATCCAGCATGTCTGAAGCAACCTGTTCGCGATGACGTTTCTGAAGAAAATTCAGGTCTTTCGGTACGAGTCGTGCGGGAAGAAAACAATGAGCATCGCATTCATTTTTGAGCGACTTTGGCGTGGTTTTTTCGGTTTCGGCTCATTTTTTGCCACCCATTCCGATGATTGCTGGCTTGTTTGCATATCGTACTCGTAGACCAGGTCTCATCACCAGTTATAATGCGTTCCATGAATGTAGAATCGAAATTACAGCGATCCAGCATGTCTGAAGCAACCTGTTCGCGATGACGTTTTTGAAGAAAATTCAGGTCTTTCGGTACGAGTCGTGCGGCCACCTTTCTCATGCCCAAAATATCAATCAAAATCGTACGTGCGGACTCGTGGGATATCTTAAGATCATGTGCTATCTCTCTCAAGCTGGTACGACGGTTTTCCAGCACCCTTTCCTTAATTTTATTGACGTTATCTTCGGTCGAAGCCGTCGATGGGCGACCACTTCACGACCGTCCTTGAAGGCTCTGTACCACTGATATGCACGAGTTTTCGATAGAGCATTATCACCAAAGGCCTTTTGCACCATTTTCAATGCATCGGCACACGAAAATTCATTTGCAACACAAAACTTTAAACAAATTCTTTGCTCAACGTAATCACCCATAGTAAAAATCGGCACGCACTCTGACATCGACTGACCTAATCGGCTGTTGGAAACACACTAGTTGACAGATCCCGCTCAAGCTTGGCATAGTAATTAAGGACAGTGGTACCAACCTAGGAAAAAATTTTTTACCTGCCTCATTGCCCCGCCAGATTTAAATCGATAATTCCCGGTACTTTCTTGACAGAATGTATATACACTAAGTTGAACTATTATAGAAGCTTCCAACTTTTTCATAGTTTTTCCATTTGAATTCAGAATAATGTGCAAAACAAAGAAAAATAAATACATTTGTACTGTTATGGATTTTTTATGAATTATTTTTATTATTATTAATTATAATATTAATTCTTAATTGGCAGAATTAATTAGCGAAGTTAATTTCTGAATGGTTAAACCTTATTATCATGGAATTTTAATTTTATAAGTTGAAGTATGAATATTTGTTTTCGGTATGAATACTAGTTAGATCACCCTTGTATCCTTTTGCGTTTATTGAGTGTGCCAGTAAGCTCTTAATATTATAATTTTGTTGTTGAATAATTGAAATTTAAATAATATTTATTTGGTTTTGATCTATTAAGAAGGGTTCAATTTCAATTTTAATATGTTTATTTTCAAAATATATATTGAATCAGAGTAATTTGAATTATACAAATCTGTAACTAATAATCTATCTAATGTCTGAGCTCTATCTATGTTCTATGTTAACCTAACCCTATCTAAATATCGTAACGTAATTCTAACGTAAACAAGCAGAGATTCACTTTTGAAATTAAATTGGAAAACTTTACATAAATAAACTTATTTCTACCTTTGGTAAGTTTAATCGTCCCTTAACAATGTTCCTTTATGTTGGCTTTGTTCGATTTCAGAATTTTGTTCTGGTTCTTGGAGAATGTTTCTGGAATGTTCGGATTTCCGAGCCCACTTTGCTGATTGCTTCTTTTGGTTTTAAATGATTGTATTCTTGATTTATATGTGGTTATTTCCATTCAAACACTCAGGTAACAGATTTTTAATCACATTTCCATTCACAATAATACTATTCATATATTTTTAGGTTCTGGAACTCTATTATTGAATAAAGAAATTCTTTAATCAGATAGACGTGTATGTACTTCCGAGTATCTTCATACTGACTCGGTTTTCCCGTGTCTCCCCTTTTTATAGTTTTCACGAAAAAGTGAATTTCAAAGCTTACCATCTTCTGTCAAACTTATTTAAAAATGATGCTTTCTATGATTTTACAAAATTTACTATATTTCAAGGTTGAAAATTATTCTAAATAATTAATCTGTGAACTCTGTGAATAAGTTGGTACTAGTTGTCAAATAGTCTAGGATGGTCAATACCAGAGTCCCAGCCAGCTTTATTCTCAACTTAAAATTCAAAATATTAATCTTCGCATATAATGCTTTCAAAACTCCGAAACGTATTCTTATCAACTTAATCACGTAACCCTGGAAACGAAGACAGCAGTCAAAAATTGTGCCCAAAGATTTTAAATTTTCAAGCGAAACGGATTGCTGAATAAGCGCATTAGAAAAACTCCTGACTTTACGTCAGTGCTTTGGTACTTTTTTTTACGTTAGATTATTGTGTTAAATTCATGACATGTATAATATACTTAGAAAATGTTCTACCTATCTTCATGATGAGTTATTTCTGAGTCCCTTTTTATTCCAATTATCTGAATAGAATAAAATGACTTGCAGGTATAAAAACGCCGCCCTAAATATTCATTATTCTAGGAGACAAAAATCGGGTAATAAGTTTCGAAGAAAAATTAATTGGAAAAACAACAATTATCAATCCTTATAATGAATTGGTTTGGCTGAAATGTTTCTTGATTAATTTTTCAACAGAACTCGGTATTAAAATTTCGGGATTATATGGTTAAAAGTATAAAGGAAGAGCTCAGGCAGCGAATGGAAATGTTTGATTTAATTTTAGTCAAAAAAGAATCTGAGTCTTCAACCAAACTACCACAAAAAGTTTTTTGGAGTGTGTAGATTCTAAAATCGAATAAACACACAATGGAAAATCCTTAGATTATATGGAAAATAGATTCTGAAATCCTAACCAGTATTATAAATATTAATAATTATAAAATAGCGTCTTAGAACCGGAATGTTTCTTTTCAAGGGCGTATGGGAAATTGAAATATTATATAAGATTAGAAACGGAAAAATATCCTCAAAATATTATTTAAATATTTTACTATTAGCCTTCTACATATTTCATTTCAAAAACTTATATTTAATAATTATAACTTCAGGAATTAAATTAATTTCATATAAGTACCACTTATATCAAATGACATATAAAATAAAAATACATTATACGTCATCCAAATGATATAACAAAATCCAATAAATGAAAATTGTTAACCAAAATCCTATAAATTAAATATTTTGAGTAGACAAAATTCAGTTTCTGCTGATCAATCTTATGAAAACAAATATCTTTCAAAAAAGTTTAACATAATCTTAAGAATTTCATCATAAAACTATCTCACTTAGAATATTCAATATTATTGGATATCTAACTAAGTTACTTTCTATTTACGTCAAGATATGTAAAAACATTACTGAAAAACAAGTTTTAAGAGAGACTTTGCTTCGTCAGTACTCACATAATTCATATTCAATAAAATATAACATCAATCAACAACAAATATTTACTCACCCTTCAAAAATTTAGAAAAATTCTGTTAAATGAATAATGAAAAATTTAAATGGAGTGTAATGTTAACTACAAATAAATAATTCTGTGGTTTACCCTTGATCTAAAAGATTGAAAGACCATTTAACGGCCTCTGTTATAGCACAAGGACTATCTGTATAAAGAATGTTTATGAAACCAGATAATTATATATTATGAATAAAATAACATAAATAGAGGTTAATACTTTATAGAAGGTATATAAAATTATTTAAATATTTTAATATTAGCCTTCTACATATTTAATTTAAAAAAATTATATTTAATAATTATAACTTCAGGAATTAAATTAATGTCATATAAGAATGTTTATTTTATATGTCGTTTGATATAAGTGGTACTTATATGACATTAATTTAATTCCTGAAGTTATAATTATCAAATATAATTTTTTGAAATTAAATATGTAGAAGGCTAATATTAAAATATTTTAATAAATACCTTCTAACAAGTATTAACCTCTATTTTTGTTATCCTCAGAACATTTCGGCAAAATATAATTCAGATACGTTTTGGATGCGTTTCGAATAATTCATCTTAGCTTCAGCAACACTCAAAATAAATTGTATAAATTACAAATAACTTACCCTCACGATAAATCCGACAACTTCAGAAAGACAACTGAATTAGTTCAATTCACTCCATCAAACCGACTAACATCAAAAATTTTCATGACAAGCACGAACACTTGTTCGAAATATGCGCAGACGTGAAAAATTAAACAATAGTTGAATTCACCCAAAAGCGGAAGGTTAAAATTTGGAATTTTCCAATTTCACAGTAATGAATTATGAAGCCTTCAGAAGAATTTTTTCGATATTTTTAATTGAAAATGTCTTCAAACAAACAGTTTTTCTCAGTCAATATTTCGTTCATATCAATATTAATAATAATTTCAATGAAGTTTTCGGAATTGATTCATTTAAATAATTTAAATTATGTCATTTTATTTATCGGGTACATATTCAATCTATTCATTTTATTTGTTTATCAACAGAAAATTTTATTCGTAGTGCGCGGAGTTTTCTCAAAAATTATTAGACAGAAAATTGTGATGCCAGTATTGCGTGATTTCAAACAATGATCCTCCAGAGGTTTCTAACCAAATTTATTTTCGGAATACAATTTAGAGGAATAATTTCTCAAAAATTTAGTGCCGGATATGTCACTGCGAAATTATAAATTTCTATGTAAAATTTGCAGAGTTATTTCATTGTATTTTTGAAATCTGTACACATAAACTGTTAAATCGTCATAGTTTTTCGCAGTCGATCACAAATATGTATTGGTGGATAAATTATTAAACTGCAGTCAGTAGAAATATTGATATAGAACTGCTCTCAAACCCCTAACTAACTGTTTCTATAACTTCTATCAATTCAAGTTCAAGGTTGAATCACTTTATAACATAAAGCTTTCTTCTCAAGTGTGTCGATCACAACTCTCTATTGACCGCCACCATACCACTAATAAAAAACCAATACATAATCTTGCATAAACATAGTCAGCATCGGAAATGGGTGAAATGGAAAAGACAAAACATTGAGACCTCCTCGGCCCATTGTCATTCTTATTCATTTAATCATGAATCTTCAAAACATTTTGTTGAATACATACATCTAAATACTCCATGGGGGTATATAAACGATTGGACTACATTCGGTAACTTAGACAGCAGTTTGCGTCCAGAGCAGACAGTTGGCTCTCATTAACCAAAAAAATCCGGCTGTTCTTTGAGAATACACAAAAACAAAATCAAAAATGTCTCTACTTATATTCAGTCAGTTTACCGCAATTTTGACAGTAATACTCGTGATTATCGTGCTTTTGGTTATTTACGAAAATAGGAAGAGATTCAGAGGGTCACATATTTTGAAAAACGGTCTTTTACAAGCCCCTAAACCTTTCCAATTACCCATAATTGGGCATCTACACCTCATGGGAGGGTATGAGGTGCCTTACCAAGCATTCACGGCTATTGGAAAGAAATATGGAAACATTGTAAGGCTGCAGCTAGGGAATGTGAAATGTGTGGTTGTCAATGACCAGAAGAATATCAAGGAAGCGATCTTAAACAAGAACAATAACTTGGACGCCAGACCGGATTTCACTAGATACGAGCATCTTTTCTCCGGAAACAAACAGAACTGTGAGTATTTTTCTTATAAATAATTAATGTTTATTTTACGTTTTTCTGAATAACTCAAAAATTAGTACATGCTTGCAGTAAGTACTTACACTTTTCATCCTTCATAGAAGAATACATTTTCATCAGAAAAATTCACTTTCTATCTTCAATTCGAAATGATCAGATCAACTAGGAAACTGTGCATTTATTGCAAGCAAATTTTGAACTTTACCTGATCTCAAACGATTACTTAGGCTAAAAATTGAAAACTCGTTATAATATTCCGTTCCGATATTCCAGCTTTTCCTTAGTTCGGCCATTATACAAAGAAATAACTCAGAAATTCTGCAATGTGCTCCGGAACATTCAAATCCTAAATGTTTAAAAAACATATACAAACGAGTTGAAATCTATAAGTCAAATGTAAAAAATTGCACTCACTTTACGTTAGATAAGCACAATAATAACACCACCGGTAAATGCCATTTGAGTATGTATATGTTTTAACATTTATAAAAGAAGAACTCAACCTCAGTAAATTTTTTCGTTTTATAAATTCCAAGATGAAATTAAGTTGAGTAGAAACAATTTGAATAAAATACTCTTTTTGATAGCAACTTCATTGTAGATACATCGTGAATCTGAACTTAGAACATCAGTAAGATAACTATTATATATCTTTGACCAAACAATTTTGTGATTATCAAAAAAACATTTTCTTGTTCTGGTTAAATAGCTATTTTAGCGTGCTAGTTATAGGGAACGGCTATCGTTTTCCCCAATAGCTGTACTTTTCTAAAAGCATACCAATAGTTATATCTCCGAAGAAATCATTCCTCTGTTTTCTTATGTTTCCAAAAGTTCCGAAACTCTTGATCCGATAAAATCGAATTTAATATTTAGGTGGACAATAATGGAACGAAGATTTGTGTGCAATTTTTTTAAGATCGGCAGTTTGACTTATGCA